>JAVJAQ010004042.1:97150-391097 GCA_032362365.1 Zygogramma bicolorata | reverse complement strand
AATCAATCAATCTTTATTGACCCCAAGAAACATGAATGTTTATAAAGAAGGGATCTTAAAACTAAATTACTATTACAATTCATGCATTGAAAAGAAGATTTTCATTATGAATCAATTCAATGTCAGATGGAAAAAGAGAAGTGTTACTGGATCAAATACTTTTTCAAATTTTTTGAAGCGTTTGTCAAAAAAATCTTCAGTTAACTTCTTTGGTAGTTTGTTATATATTAACACTCCATTGTATAAAATTGATTTCTTGCCGAAGTTTGTTCTGATTCTACTGATTGTACTCAGATTTTTGGACTGCCTAGTTTCATATTTATGAATTGTTTCAATTGTGTTGAGGTTAGAGAAGAATGTTTATTTTTATTTTTTACGAATTGGATGAAAGAACAAATTTTCAATTGATATAAAGAGGTGATACTTGAAAGCTCATTTTTCACATATAAATCGGAAGTGGGATATCGAAAAGGTAATTTGAATATGCATTTGATTGTTTTATTTTGCAGAGATTTCAGGGGACGTATGATCGAAGCGTTAGCATTTCCCCATACTGATATCGAGTATTGTAGTTTTGAATGAATAAAGCTGTAATATATTAATTTGAGATGTTTCAAACAAATATAGTTCGAATTTTGAACAAAATACCAATTAATGGTGATATTTTTTTTCTAAAATATTCAATATGATTTTTCCAAGAGAGTTGTTCATCAATGTATAATCCTAAAAATTCTGTTACTCCCAAATATTCTATATTTTGTCCATTAAAAATAATGTTATTCTTACTATGATTTGGTTTTCTTCCCAATAACATAAATGAGGATTTTCCAATATTTAAAGTTAACTTGTGACTATTCAACCATAACGAAATTTTCTTTAAATCGTCATCAATGTAACGAATAATTTCTCCTTCTTTTTTCTCGCAATAAATCAGTGTTGTGTCATCTGCAAATAATTTTATTTCACCCCTCAAATTCAGCTCTGAAACCGAGTTTATATATATAAGAAACAAAACATGTCCCAGAATTGAACCTTGTGAGACACCACATGTTACACTTCTAAGTGAACTCATTTTGTCTCCCATACAAACAAACTGTTGTCTATTGCTCAAGTGATTTTCAAACCATTGATGAATCAAACCTCTTATGCCTATATTGAATAATTTTTTCAACAGAATGTTATGATCGACTGTGTCGAAAGCCTTCGATGAATCCAGTGACAACAATCCACAATGAAAGTCTTCATCCAATTTCAATTGAATATTTGTTATCAAGTCAATTACAGCAGATTCTGTGTCACTGGATCTTCGGAAACCATATTGTCCACAGTATAAGAAATAAATTTTTTGTAAATAATCGAAAAGTCTTTGGTTCATAATTTTCTCGAGAATTTTGGACATGGCGGGTAATATGGATATGGGCCTATAATTATTCAAATTTTCTTTTTTTCCAATTTTGAATACCGGTTCAACTTTTGCTATTTTCATTCTTCTGGGAACGATTCCCATTTCAAAAGAAATATTAATCAATTTAGTTAACAAAGGTGATAATTCTGGTTCAACTGTTTTTATAATTTTGATGCTTATGTTATCGGGGCCAGCCGATTTTCTGCTGTCCAAATTTTTTCTGATATTCTCCACTTCTTCACAAGTTGTGGGTTCTAAGAACATGGAATTCATTGATAATAAATTTTCGTTATCATTCAAAGTGGTATGGGGGATATTAGATGATAATTGAGTTCCTATATTTGCAACATAGTTGTTGAATTCATTGCATTTTTGAATTGGATCTTCGATAAGTTTTCCATTTTTTGTAATACATTTCACATACTTTTTCTCACTATTTGTTTTATTATGTAATACTTCATTTATAGTTTTCCACGTGGATTTTGGTGTAGCATCCAAGAATTTAAAATCATAGTATGTTTTTTTAGTTTCTCTTACAGTCTTTTTGACCAATTTATTATAGAAATTGTATTCATTTTGGAAATTACATCAGGAAAACGTTTGTTTTGAAATGATACTTATCACGTGTTTTGATTAATTTTGATAAATTAGAGTTGAACCAAGGTTTCGAATTCTTATCAATTTTAATACGTTTTTGAGAACAGTTCGATTTGAAAGTCTGAATAATTTTATTATAAATTTCATCTGGATCATTATATTGTTCCAAATTATAACTGATCAATTCCAGTTCATCCCTCAAATTATCAATATTATAGTCATTGAAAATTTTATATTCAAAGATTTTTTCTGAACGAGTTTGTTCAGTTTTTATATCAGCAATGGTTATCTTGTGATCACTGAGAGGTGTGTTAATAAACTGTAAATGTGTGAATAATCTTGAATTTGTAATTATATGGTCAATAAGGGATGCAGAATTATTGACGTGCCTAGTTGGTACTGAAGTATTACACAATGTAAAATTATTCGAGTTGTATATATCTCTGAGACGATTGGTTTCATATGAATTCGATCTTAGTATGTTTATGTTAACATCACCAAACAAAAAAGTATTATATCTATTTCTATTCATTTCTTGTAGTTGTTCATCTATAAAATCAAAAAATGTTTCTACATTTTCATTTGGTGAACGATATATGCCACAAAGCAATAAGTAGAATGAATGAACTTCTATAGCAATAAATGATAACTCATCTTCTTCCCTTCTGACATTGAAATTAATAGAATCTTAAAAAAAATTCCTACTCCTCCTCCTCTCTTCAATCTGGTTGCATACACTGAGTTGTAATTTCGAAAAATGTAGTATGGTTCCTCTCCAGGTTTGAGCCAGGTCTCCGTTATAACAATGATCGTTGGTTCAATATCTCCAAACATGATTTCCAGCTGATCAATTTTATTCTTCATAGAACGAGCATTAATATAGAGTATTCGGACATTCCTCTTCGTTTTATAGTCTCGATGAACATTGTAGTCTTCAAGAGAATCATATTCCATAATTTTCACATTAATTTCTCCACTACTCATAATTAATTTGGGAAAGAAGTGAAAATATTTAACGAACCGTGACAATACCCTAATACCAATTCAAGTACTAATTATTTCTCACATGGTGCGATTCGGAAATGGCGGACTATCATCATTGACGTATTTACCAGATGAAATTTTCATTCAGTTATTTGTCATATATCTCAAAAATTTTATTTCATTTTCAGATGATGGGGACAGCTATGGCAGCCAAAGTTCGCATTCAAATCAACTTAGCTGTTTCACAAGTTATTGACATAAAACAAGTGGCCACTTTTCCAGATATAATATTCCCAATCATATGGTTCGAGGAGGTAAGTTAATTCTTTCTCAACCCTTTTAGCTGAGGAGTTTTTATTACATCGGACGAAGATAAGTTAACATGATTGACATAAAGTAGAAAAAGTTGGAATGAAAGGAATGTTCGATATTGTCATCAGACCGATTCGATCGGTCACATCTGAATCGTTCGAATTTTAATTCTGTCTGTAAGGAAGGAGAGCATTCAGCCAATAAATTCTGTCCATTACACTGAGGAATTCAATGATGAATGGTCACTGATATAACTAGTTGGGTATATTCAGTTATTCGAATTGAATTCTGCTTGAGGAATATCGTATTTTTGCAGATTTTCCTGTTTGTTGACAACTAGGTACACAAAGGAGGACTTTTTGATTGCCTTAATTTCGCAGCAACCTAAATCGTTTGGAAAAACGTAAAATGTTTCTGTTCTGTGATTGGCCCTTTACAACGTGTTTTTGAGTTTCATGCCGACATCTGCTGAGCACGTAAGCATTCTCCTCGGTAAAAAAACTTTCTTGTGAGTGACAAACAGCCGGCAAGATACCTGAAAAATAATGTGTGTAATATTTTATTTTATAATGTCAAGGGAATGAAAGTTAATATCATAATCAGATATTTGCTTTCGCGGAAATCAACATATTTGTCCCCATAAGTTCGGTGGCGTTTTCATAGATCTGATGGACATGATGAGTTCGGTATATCGTTTCGGTAAATCTAGCGGTTGACAGTGGAAGAAAACATTTTATAATTTGATAGTACGTGGAATATGTAACACTTTTGGAATGAGTTGCATATATATTTTTTTCTATAACGTTCATGGAAAAACCAATAGTTCAATAATTAGCGGTATATAAGTGCAATTTTCAAAATCCAGGACGAATTATGAAGTTAATGAACTCAATAAGAGTTTCAAATGACCATCTGTATAGACAACATAAGTGACGATTATAGCCTGAACCTTTTCATCATACCACAGAAAAGGTATCTCTCCAAGCCAATGCTAACATTTTTAAAGACAGTCGCATTTTTTGATTAAGTTCTCAGATGATGGGATAGGTGTCAATTCAATATTCTTCGCTTGATTTAATTGGCAAACACTGACTAAGCGGTTCGGTATACACGAACATAATGTGCACCGAAAATGTTGGTCTCTATCAGTTCTATAAAAAAGTTGGTGGTACAATTCAGCTAGCTTTTATATTCGAGACACTACAAAGGTTTTTTTTTGTTTAACTATACGTATAAAATATTTGTTTCCTGAATAACTGACTAACGGATCAACGCACAGCCTGATCGTAGAGACCTGACCTGATGAAGGGTGTGTTCTTTGTATGACATGGGCATCCGTTAAGAAAGGGTTTTCCGAAATTCCACCCCTAAGGGGTGAAAAACTACCACAATCTGAATTGATATTGAAATCTATGCAAGTGCAGAAAGACAGATTCCTTATCTCATCCGGAGAGTTGCGTTAATTGAAACACTTCCTATTACTCTGCATCTTCTAGGGTAACTCAAATTTCCCTATTAAAAAATTTCGGAAAACCTATCTGTTTTCGTACTCGAAACTTATCGCCAACACTTCTTCCCTTTAAATGATTTGATTGTTGTAGGTTAATAATAAAAAAAAAATATGGTCACAGAATAATTTAAGCACTATACAGAAGGGAATCCAATGATATATTCGCTGGAAGCCACGCCTTCCTAAAGTATACCAATGGGAGCGCACTAAATATTAATTTTTTTTGCTTCAGTGAGTCAGATGAAGACAGCTAATCGATTCGACCAGTAACTTGAATTTTCTCATTGTAGTTTCCTATTGTTGGAATATACTGACAGATTTCTCAGTGCCGATGAAAATGCCAAAGTTTGATCAAGATCAAATATTTTTTGGGACATTTGTGTTAGGTTACCGATTCGCTTCTGTATAGTAGTTTCATTATTTTGTGCTACGGTGAAAACGTTCATTCACCACAGAATGGTGACTTTCAAACTACAGATATTTGTTTGGTTTTGTAGATGATGAAAAAGTCATTACAAGCAATTAATCAAAATGACTTAAATGTTGGGATAAATATGTAGAATCGTGCATGGTTGGTAAATAAGGTTGAATGTCAAATTCGTTCAATTTTCTTTTATCTATAAATAGTGCTATTTTCTGTTAGTGCTACGTGTAAAGACCTTTGATGAGACGTAGCAGTGACGCAAAAAATCTCATCAATCATCGGTTATATGTAGTCAACCAAGTTAACCTGAGTTTTTCTAAAGCAATAAACACAATTTGTTTTCATATATTTCGATTAATTCGACGGTGGATATAACATTTGAACTGTTTATTCACCTTTTTACAAATTGATGTATATGCTCTTTTTTATGAATTTTGAATGAACTCTATTATTATTATTGTTATTATTATTTGAGCCTAGTATTAGAATGCTATTACCATAATTATTGAAAGAATAAAAAAATATATTTTTTTTGAGGTTTCTAGTGACTTCTCGAGGTCTTTCGTGGATTCTCATAAGGCACAATGCATGAACGTCACACACAAATTGGAAGTAGAAAATCGCTGGGTTATTCTCGGAATGAACCTAGTCTGTAGCTACAATTGAATGAAAAACAGCTCATATCTCGCAGAAAACTAATTCTTTGAAATACATTTGAAAGTTATGCTTCGGAGTATTCAAAATTTCATGTCAGATAGACGTCGAAGTCAAATGACAGCATTATAAGAAGTCAGCAATCCAGTATCTTCATTCCCAACTAGATCAAAATGACTGCCATAAGCGCCTTAGGTGGTTGTTGACCCTAAGCTGCCAAATTCTACGCGGAAAGGCGGCTGTTATATTTCTAAATTTGTTCCTGTGTTCTGTAATAATAGCCGTCATCATGGAAAAGAATAAGCCTGAATTCACATCAACTCCTTGAAAATGACTTCAAAATCGGAGACGAAAACAAACAACTCTAGACGCGGTTCAACCCGAACTCAACGACAACATAACGAACATAATTGCTCAAACCCCACTAAAATAATCATGTATCATCTTCGTTCTCAGAAACCGTATGATGTGTTTTCACTAAGAATGTAAAATTGTTTTCTGGTTACGACATATCAAAAAATACAAAATGAATACTATCATCTTCTCTCTATCACGGTTCGTGTATATCCTTCACGAACTGAAAGAGAACTAACACAACGCACTTGTTTCGCATAAAATTCCAGGTAAATCATAAAAAATGATGAATTCTTTGGTATTGCGTCATATATAATGTAAGTAGTCTTAGGGTACGTGACTCGATATATGATGTGTTGTAATGATGTTGGCGAGATAGGTTTGGTTAGTTTGTATTGATGGATTCAACAATGGAAAATCTGCCCTCAACTCATCGATAATACAGAATTATGCATTTTTTGTTTTCTACAGTTTCCTAAAATCCTTTGAATTTTGTTTTATATTTCGGGTCAACAACCGTTAGGAAAATGTGGCGCAATAGTTTTTAGTTGTTTCCCATTTGAACTAATTCCTGTGATCTGTGCCTTCACCTCTTAACTCTTCTGAGTTGTAGAATCAATAAACGAGTGAACTGATATCCTGAATAATTTGCCCACAGGGTCTGGATTCTCTTCCTGAGGAAATGACAGGTCTGATGAAACTAGCCACAACAGTTCCACCTATAGCCCAAGTCGTCCTCTCAATAGTACTTTTCGTCGGTGGAGCTATTCTACTGATCATCGCCATCTGGAGAATCGTCAGGGGTGCCAACAGACTCAGCTCTCTCCACTTAGCCCCTGGACACGTGGGCCAAGCTAACAAACCTAAAGATGTTCCCATGGCCAATGTACCTAAATATTGAACTAGTAATTTCTCGAGCGGGTAGGAAAAAGTGAATAGCTTGATATGCCTTTGAAAAAATATATACAGTTTCGTGGCGTTTATGAACTGAATTATTCGATAATCCGAAATGTGACATGAACGTTAAAAATTAGCTGGTTTATTAAAGTAGATGAATAATCACATAAAACTGGTGTCGTTTGGCAACGATTCATTGTTGTTTACGTTCGTAATTGGTAACGACTTCAACTTTTTTATATTTCGAAATTTCTATTCGATCAATAATAATTTCAGAATGATTATGAACGAATAAATAAGAAACTGAATTCCATATATCTATTCAAGGTTACGACTCTTAGTTCTCAATAAACTCCTGGGTATTTGGTGATTTTTTATTCAAAACATAAAATATCGACAAACTTACGGAAGATAATAAAATAACGTGCTTAACAGTATTCTGCAAATTCACTCATTCCTACCTGTCATCTGAAAAGCAACGAAGAAATTATGAGAGAATCTTGTGATAGTTTTATTATAGCGGAAATATGTCTTCCTATCAACTGGCCTTCCTGAATGTTGATGAATGTTTGCATTCTGGCAACTTTTATTTGTCGAGGATATTTTCTACCACTGATTCACTTTGACACATTCACAAAAACTCGTGAAATCAGTTCAGAATATTGGAAAAATCAAATGAATATACATTCCTGAAAGAAGCCAGTAATAACAATGAATATCATCAGTAGAATTCGAAAACAAATAAAGTAAAGAGCTTATTGACGAATAATGGAGTATTCAGTGTAGATATTGAATAACTAGTTGAATATACTTTGGATTCTCCTCGATTTGTTGGAATCACCCCCTTCATTGTTTCCATATAGGCATAATTGAATCATCGACAAAAATATTTCTCAAAAATCCAAAATATATTTTCAAAATATTCTTGAAGTAATGGATTTCAGATCTTTGTTATTGAAACTCTTCAGATTTTGAGTTTGACAAGTATTTTGCTCATGTTTACGTTAACTTCGGTTAACTTATATTTAGGTACTTAATATTTAAATGACATATTTGGAACCGATGGGTGCTGTGTGTAAATATAAGTATAAAATAGATGAGTTCTTCACTCTCTTAGGCCCCAAAACGAACAAAAGATTCAATTCTGAATCTAGAGAGTGGACTAAGTTATTGGTTGTTTCAATCACAAATTTTCATTAGATGTTCTGGGTTGAATTTAATTGTTAATTAGTGTATTATGCGAAGTAGATCGAGGCAATATTTTTTTAGGTAATTGTGTATTCTCTATTTGAAATACAAAGTTTTTTACCAGTCACGTTCGTTTTTCTACACTCTTCTCATAATCAAACCAAGCAGGTCTACCAATTTTTTTTGGTTAGTAATTCGACATCTGAGTTCGTGTGTATTGAACTTCACGTAGTTTCATTATGAGTAAACTAAAATTATTCGAAAAATACAATACAAGTGGTAAGTGTTACATCGGATTATCTTTTCTTCATCATTCTCAATTTCAGAATTACACAGCTCTCAAAAATATAATCACACTTACGTAATATAGTCGGCTCTTCATTACCTCATAACAACAATATATTTTCCTCTGGTATCTGCCCATCACAATTCAAAAAAGTAATAATCAGGCCCATTTTTGTTTTGAGATCGGATCGAAAAAGTTTTCCATTCAACAATATCTGTCGAAAAATAATTCAATCTATAACAGACAATATGGATTCAAAAAAAAATCCACCCAGGACGCTACAGTTTATCTAACTTCAGGAATAATAAAGAAACTATATAGCGGGAAAACAACAATTTGGGTGACTTAGCTTAGTCATTTGACACGGTGAGTCATTCACAAGTGCTGAACGTCTCAGAAGAAATGGGACTCAGGGGCATAACATGGGAATTAATAGAGAGCTATAAAACAGATCGAAAACAGCAAGTGATAATTGACTGTTACCTGAGTACTTACAGAACGACAGAATTTGGAGTACCTCAATATTGGGCCCATTATTTTTCGTTATCAAGGTATATTATTATGATCTTTTGGATATAGATATTTCTGGAGAAGTAATAATTTTTGAAGACGATAGTGCAATAGTATGAATTATTATTGGAATCAATGCCCGAATCTACCCCGAGAAGTTGCTGCTTTAATTCAAAAATAGTTCCTTCTGAATGGAACACGGTAAATTAGTCAGCAACTTTTCGTACATCTCAAATTTACCTATCAAAAAAATACGATATCTAATATTTATCAAAATAATTATCGTCGACGTTTCGGAAACCAAATCCGCTTCCGTTCGTAGATTCCAATACTGATATCAATTTTTAGTGGGTAAAGAACTCAAAAAAGATAGAGGAATTCACCCCCCACAAAATAATAACATTCAAACACAACTTTTGTAACTTCTTCACATCAGTAGGCCTCTGAAAGTCTTAAATAGCTTGAGTGCGCTCCACTCCGCACATGGTCTAACTCGCTCTGAGGAGAAGACAGCCCGAATATTGTTACGATATTTCCTTGCAAAATCTGACTTCTGACACTACTGTGACGATAACCCTTGGGTTCATCGATTAAAACACCAAATAACACTGAACTTCTTTTATTATAACTCTCTATCACAATACAATACAACACAATCACTTAAATCGCTCCGATAACTTTCCAATGCTCGGTACTAAAACTCTCTGTACTAAAAATTCTCTGTCATACAAATTTTAAACGTCGACTACTTGCACTTAGCAATAACAAAACTCTCCCCACTTAGCTCTACTAAACTCGCTCCACTCAGCTCTGAATACAAACTTCCGAATAACTAACTCTTCGAATAAAAGCGATTTCCCGCTGCTTATATATCTGCGTACCTATGGAGAATCTTCGAGAGAAGCCCCGATGACGTGTCTCGAATTCTCCAGGCAACAATAAACAGTTCCTGGAAAAAGACGTTCCCTACGACGCGATACCTCATCGGCGTTTACGATCTAATCAGGACCGGCGCTGGGAGATCGCTAGGGGATTCGTAACAATATAATATTTCACTTCCAAGATTTTTATTAACATTTCCGAAATTATGTATTAAATCATATCCGCCTTTGATGAATACGTTTGTATTAAGTGATTTCCAAGTTTCAGAGAAAACTATCAGATCTAATTTTTATGATCATTCATATCTTTAACTACCTGTGTTTCGATACTAACTTCCTCTAATTTGTCAATATATGGATCCATAAACTATCTGAAATTTAATATCTAATAACAATTTTGATTATTTTCGAATTAATTCCTAGAATTTCTAAAATTATATATTAAATCATATCCGCCTCTGTTGAATAAGTTTGTATTGAGTAATTTCCAAGTTTCAGAGAAAACTATCAGATCTAATCCTCTATCGAAAGATTTCAAAAAAATTTCAGTCTCATCAAAATTTTTGGATATGCTTCTAATATTTTCATGAAAAATTGTAAAAGTTATTTTTTTTTTGGAACTGAGATTTTTATAATCATTCATATCTTTAGCTACCTTTGTTTCGATACCAATTTTCTCCAATTTGTCAATATATGGGTCCATGAACTATCTGAAATTTAATATCTAATAACAATTTAATTATCTTGGAATTAATTCCTAGAATTTTGAGTTCTTCGGTGTCAAAATCATTATTCACCATAACTGCTTTGTCGCCTTCAGTCTTTCTAACAAATATTCTGCCATTTTTCCACCATATGAATTAAACATTATCTGTTTTGAGGGTCTCTGCTACTCCGATTGAAAACTTGTTCCAGCTTGTTATTGCCTCGTTAATATATATCACTGTTGGTATTTTTGTTGAAATAATATCTTTTGTAGTGAGATTATTCCTCAATTTGTAGTATTCTATAGCTTGTTTTGGAATATCACTTTTCAAATCTTCAGTTTTAACCTCAACGATTAGAGTTTTGATATTGTTTTCATCCCGTGGTAAAATACTTTCGATTTTTTTTCTAGTTGTTTTTGTTCCTGATCATTATTTTGTTGCTTGAGAAAATTGACTTCTTTTTTCATATTCCTCAAATCGATTTGCATTTTTTCATTCTCCGCCTTCAGTTCATCTCTCTCTCTCTCTTCATCTTTTTCAGCAAAGCTATTATTTCTTTATTTTTCAATTTTATTTCTTCATACTTAGTTGAAAGGAAGTTTATTGATTCTTGGATTCCGAGCATTAATTTGGTGTCTCGAATTTTCCATCAGCACAATCACGACTGGTTTGATTAGGGGTATTTTGGGATAGAAAAATATCATTAGTTGATGTTATACTTTTGCAGTACTGATAAATCCATCGTTGTCCATTTGGTTTATGAGCTTCCTTCAAAAAAAATTTCAAAATCTTTGTTCGATAACTTTGAACACTTGTAGGGATACCTTTGTTCACAAATTCCTTTACATTCAATGGCACATTGATTTGTTTAAATTTTTTGATTTCATTCTGCACAGAGATCACTCGAAGTTCCAGCATTATTCTTATCTTGGGCTGAAATTAGAAAATTTTCCGTTTTACTTACGATTTGTCGGGGTGTGATTTCATCGTCTGAACTATCATTTATTTCTTGGACTTTCTTTCCTGGTTGATTTTCGAACTCTTTTAGTCATGCCCACGGTGTTAATTTCTTGTTGAAATATTTTTTGACAATTTAGATGTTTTCAGTTTCTATATCGTTTCCCAATCACTTCTGCTGTTTTACTATACCACCACTCAATACAGTTTCACACGGATTTCGTTCTTGAAGATATACAAAGTTTCTAATAGTTGATAAACTCTATTGAACTCAGAGCAACAATCTATGTATGTCAGTTGACAATCTGTATGTATAAGCATACTCACTCTACTGGAAAAAAAAATTATCATAGAGCTCCTCTTGCTTTGGATTATATTGGCCAGCGCAGTTATTCTTCTTTGGCTCCACGATTTTTGAATTCTCTACCACCTGAAATAAGAGATATATAACGACTTCGATCTGGATTATCTTGCCAAGCGGAATAATTGAACGCGATTACATTTGTGATTCCGTTTCACCAGACCAGTAAGCTCGATTATTGTCATGTTCCGATATTGCTGGTATTATTGGCCACAGTAAGCATTTTCGGAACGCTTTTTGCAGTAACAGTAATCTACTGCTGATGATATCGGAACGGATTGCCATCGGACATCCGTCAAAGGAACTGTCAGCGGTGACAGGTGTGACGTACCCTGTCTTATTTCATAATGAATTGAATATTGGAAGAAATATTAAGCAATATCGATACGGAAATAGATAATTCAGAGAGCTCAAGCTCTCATAACGAGTCTTTAGAAAATATTTATAATGACTGAAATTATAATCCTCGACAAAATAGTGGTCGCATAGAAAAAATACCGAGAATAGAAGGGTGAATTCAAAATGTAGTGGGTATTTACACCCCTAAGATTTTCAAACAACATTTCAGGTAAGTGCGAGTAAGGCTTGCAATCTCGAAAAATGGGGTTCCCCAGAATTTATTGATCTGCTGGATTCATTTAAAATCAGCATCAACTTGTACGCAAATATCTCCCAGTACAACTCAAAACATTTTTGGTAATTTTGCAATGGCAATGATCTGACAACAAATTTAATCTGTTATCCGTTGACGTTTATTCGAACACAACCTAACCTAACTCAATTTGGGGAATACTGGGACTACAGGACCAATTCTGCAGCAGTAGCACCAGTAACTTTTTAGTCTCTAACAGGGTACCTCAAAAATTGGCGCGATATAATTGCCAGTGATTGTCAGTAGAATCGGAACGACTGAATTAGCTGGACAGTACTGTTCAGGAATATCGGAACATGACATATGTCGACTGATCAGGATTCCATGATTATTCGCTATTATACGAGCGATTAAGCAACTATTCGAGATAGCAGTTCTGTCAATCGTATTGCATAACATCTGTCAGTGAAAAATATCGTATTTTCAAAGTTGTAATATTGTCATTGGTATTTTTTGGCAATCATAATATAAGGATTATCGCATGTCGTCAGAAAATTACTATATAATTTTTGAAATTACCTTTCGCCGATCAATTTATCTTGCATTTCAAGGCGATAGTGGAGAACAAGAATTTGTCGTTCAACGGCCTCGTTTGATTCGAAAAAGGGACAATCATTTCGATAATTTGTATGACAGACACTTCCAAATGAAATCAGATTGTCAAAGACCTCTGCGTAGCAAATTTCACGATACGAATCGAATTCGAATTGTCCAGTCGGACATAATTATTACGTAAGTCCATCAAGGAATCATAATGGCCGACTGGACAGATTCTATTCGATTCGTGAAATAGAATCTGTCTAGTTATCGAAATATCCAGTTCTAATCTGGTGGCCTCTTGATTCTTCAATATCATTAGATTATTGAAAACTGATACAAGAATGGGACCAAATGCAATGATGGTGCATGTTTAAAATTTTCAATGGTCAATATTTTTCAAAACTTCCGGAATTGAATATTATATCATATCGAAAAACCAGTACCTATAAGATAATTCAGAAATATCGATGGTGCATCATGATATTCTTGTATAATAGTTGTCGAATGTTATCAGTAACCAATATTTAGTATTGAAAGTTGTTCATGATACACCAGAATAGACCAAATTGGCCGTTTGGATCACAGAACATATAACTCCCAATGAAAATATGACTTCTGTGGTCTCGACTTCGCATGAACACAATGATGGTCGTTTCTCTGAAAATGTATTTTCTAACCGTTGGGTGATAATCGAGCTATTTCGACTGTGGAACGCAAGGAAACGTCTATCGAGATCAAAGTAGGTCGTAGAAAAAGTTGAATTTCAAGAAAATCACGATTAAAGTTACGTTGTTGAAAACAGGCCTCATGATCATCCCGCGGATTATTCTCCAAAAGAACATAATCTGTTGCCCCCAGATTTTTATTCGAAAATATGAGTTTGGATCGTTTACCGAAAGGTTTTCTGTACCTGGATAATTATACTTTTTGGGCTGCATACCGGCAAAATTTTCTTTTCACTTGTATTTCGAAATTTTTTCTCACCAGTATTTTTTCCAAAGAATAATTTTTGTTTTCACTATACAGCTGAATTTTATTTTTACCTTTTTATTTCATTACAGAATTTTTCGTTGGGCACTTTTAAGAAATCATCATCTGCATGCCTAAGTCGCGCCAGTGCTTGGGACAAAGAAGTATACCTTAGTAGAATACATAATACACTAGGGAAAGGGTGGTGCAATCAAGTTCAATAATTGAAAGGATCACTGAATGAACCACTCTTATACTTATCGCTTTCTGAATTGTCTTTCATTTTTTCTGCCTCTTTGATTTCCAAAACTGTTCGATAAATTCAATTTTGAATATTTCATAACTATTTAATGCTTGTGAGAAAGCACCCCACTATATCTCTGAAAATTTCTTAAAACATCGACCTATCAGAATTTTCACTGATCAAAATGACTTTTTGAAAAATATACACTTTCTCATATTTATAAAAAATCTAATTGTTGTAGATCATCTTCAGTATCAAAATAGGGTTGAAGACTGTTCACCTCACTTGAGTGAATTGCAATAATTCACTGTTATTTGAACTGAAGTTTTCAGAATTTTTATCTTTACTCTCAAAACCAAAAATTCATTTGGTAAACTATTCACATCATCATGATATGTATAAACATTTTTATGATTCTCTAACCAGTCTAACCCATTACATTTTTGAAGCAGATTCTTAGTATTTCAGAATTGTGGTAGGAAAGAAGTGTTAACTTTATTTCTATCAAAATTGTTTTGGTTTTTCTCTCTGTTTTCCATAAGTGTAGAAAATTTTTGAGGTACCTATAATCTAAACCCATGACCCTTTTGCTGTATGTATAAACTGTTCTCTAGGCGCTCTCATGTTGCTGAGATCTGCCGATTTCGGTGCACTAATGACTTTCGGGGATGGTACCTGAAAATTTTATGCCCCCATGTGGTTTTTAATTCAAGGAGTAACACTAGGAACATTAACATATTGGGGATTATCAAAATATGGATTTTCTCTTAGCGGGGTGAAAAGTTCATTCGTTGGGTTCGAAATACTACGTTTGACGGCACCACGATTGCCTTGTGGTGGCACCTTCTGACTTTCCACCGGCTTGGTAGTGTTGATCTCTGGAATGGTTTCAGAATTAAAACAAAGTGAAACGTACCAACCTTTTTATGAAAGCGTTTCATTTTTCTTGTTCCTAAACATAATGCAGTCTTTGGTAGTCTGGTCTGCCATTTTATCGTAGAGTTTTTTCTTGATCTTGGGATTCCATTTCGTCAGCTCTACTAACTGGGCGCTAAGTTGTACTGAAATAAGATTATGGGTTGACCAAACACAAAGGTTCACCAATAACAATTTTTATTCCAAAGTTTCTGATAAGAACGATGACACAGCAACATTCGAGAGAAAGAAATAATAAGTGACCAAACACCAATTTTAGGTGTATAGTCAACATAATATACAGGATATCACAAAGTACAATGAAATATTCGAGTGACGTATTCGTCAACCAATTTTAAGAAAAAAAAAATCAATATAATCTTGTATCCGGAAATGCGTTGTTTCGAAGATACAAGGTGTAACAATTCAATTATTTTGTTCGCTTTTCAAAAATAACTTCTGCAAAAAATAATTTATTTGTACAGAATTTGGTATCCGGTGTTTTTTTGATGTGAGATTTCATGATTTCGTACTAATTTTCATGTAATATCTAGAGGGCGTTGCGTACGCTGTCAATATTCATTTCAAATTGCCTATTTATGACAGTAACCTTTTTATACTTCTCATGAAAAACCTAATTCTACACCCTTTTCAAGTGAAAAAGATACACTTTCTCAACAACGCTGAAGGGATCGTTTTCGAGATATTTACAATTTTCTATATCAATGCATATTACATTTAGAGCACTAAGGGAAGTTGCTGAAAACATTACAAAATATTAGTATGTGGTGGTACTGTTCAAAATAAACAACTTTTTCCTGCAAAATGTTAATCAAAAAATGATTATTTTGGGAGAAGTTTGTTTTCTCTCTGTAGTGGAGTGCCATAAAAATTGTGAAATCTTGGAATCTAGAGCCAGTCAATGAATCTCCATGAAAACTGTTGGATTACCGATTCTAATCACAACAATCTTATACAACAATTCAGTGAAAAATGCGAAGTACAAGGGAAACAATGTTTAGAGCAATAATTTATAATTTATATGCCTTGTAATTCCAATGTTGATTCATTCATATTCCGCAAAAATGACGAGTTGAAGTAGAAAAAATATTATAAATTATATACAGTGCCCTTCTTTAATTCCTTCTCCCTTTCATTTTCTGAAATGATCAACTCAAAAAATCGAAACAAATCAATTAAATTAAGTGAATTGATGCATGGATACTATATTTTGCAGTGAAATTTGAAAATGGCGACTCTGTGCCATTTGGGAAAAAACTAAATGGAAGGGAGGTCTTGTGACAGATCGTTTTGAAGCTTCCGACGAATACTGCATAACCCTTAAATATAAAGTCAACATTTTCATAGACTACAAAATGGGGGAAAATTTAATAATTGCCTGAATACACCGACTTCCAACTCCATGATTTGAGGAGATGAGCTGAGTTCAGTTCAGAAGATGCTCGATATTTCACGTTGAACATTTTCAAATAGAGGAACGTCGATATTTCTACAAATATTTGTCATTCTCTGTCGTACACCCAATAGGTAGGATCAGTTCCGTACACATTCTGCTTCAAATAGCCCCATATAAAAGTCTGAAGGTGTCAAATCTGGCAAGTGAGCAGGCCATTCTGTAGGATATCATCGGTTAATCCAATGAGCGGGATAAGTATCATCGAAATGTTTCTCACTTGTCTGAAGTGATGTGGTGGTGCTCCATCTTGTTGGAATACAATATCAATATCGATTTCAAAAGGATTTGCTTCAAGAATTTCGGTGATTAGAGGTTCAACAGTGGTTTCCAACATATTCAAATACAGGTTCCCTGTTCAATTTTGTTCAATGAATAGAGGTCCTACAACATGGTACCCGAATATTCCTGCCCAAGCGTTAATTTTTCCCAGATATTGACAATGATTTTTCAGAAAAACTTGAGAGTTGGTGTCACTCTAATTTTGCCTGTGAACATTGCCGTTGAGAAAAAAGTACATTCGTCACTGAAGCAAATATTGTGGAGATGGGTAGGATGCCTTGCAATGGTTTCCGTCATAATTTCGCAGAATTATGTTCTGTCGGCCTCAGCTTTTGCAGCAAGAAAATATTACATTTTCCGCAAGTGTTTCTAGTAACATATCTATGAGCCTACTCTCATTTTTGGCATTCGCTAAAAACTTCTGTCCTATTTTGAGAGGCGTGGTATTATTGAATATTACGTCATTGCATGCATTTCTTTCACAGCATTCTTTCCATCGATTTTGTGCAGTTCTCGTTTCAACCATCGAACACGATACATACATTTTGTGTCCATAAGTGTTATCTAGATATCCAACATAATTCACAATTTCTCCTAGTTCGGAGCTCAACTGAGAACTAGATCCGATTTTGCCAAGAAATGAGGCAGTTATAATTTTATTTTCATCACTATCTGATGGTTCACTCATTTTCATACAGGGGGGGGGGGGGGGGGGGGGGGGGGGGGGGGGGGGTTTTTAACTTATATTTTTTTTTTTTTATTTATATATATTTATATATATATATATATATATAAAAAAAAAAATAAAGGGAAAGCGAAAAGAAAAAAAAAGAAAAAAGCCAAAAAAAGGGAAAAGAGAATGAGAAGAGGAAAAATTTGAGGGGGGGGCAGGGGGGAAAAGAGGGTGGAAACTTTACTATTTTTAAAACGAAACGGGGTGGTTTAACCTAAACAACAGCAAATTCTACTCAAACAAAGTATATTCAAATCGTTACCGGGAAACACAATACTCATCACAAATGTAACAAGTGTAATATTTCAAATATTGCGCCAAAAAGGAACCAAAGGGAGCAAAATTTATTCTATTTCATTTTTTTGTCTGGCTTATGTGACATTTTTTCGTTCCCTAACAAAATCTGGAAATTAGGAGGCGATAAAAATTGAAAAAAAAATCTCTCATTTTCCCAATGGGGGGGGGGGCCGGACCCGAAAACCCTCCCCGTGGATCCGCCACTGCATACAGGGATGTAATAAGAAGTATTGGTAATAATATTAACTCACGTTCACATCATCATCAATAATGAATATCATTAAATTTCACTATAAGAATCTAACTCTAAGCATCAATTTATTTTAGAATTTACGGTTAAGTATTCATTGTTTTTATGAGCTTGCGAAATGAATGAAAAACAAATACTCACTATCTATTTTGAAAGTTTGAAAAACACAATTATTTTCTAATGATATTAATCTTCAATAATGAACTTTTGTTGCTCTAACTGCAAAATAATAAATATACATAAATAGCAAATAAACAAAATTCGGAAGTTTTTGTTCTCAAATCGAACAAAAATAGCTACGTATTTAGCCTAGCTAGTTTCCACGTACTGATCTATTGGGGAGCGCGTCAAGAGCTGCTGTTCTGCCTTTTACAATTCTTCCCAACCCTTACGCTCATACCCGCAGTCCCTTGAGGCAGGAGGAGAAGTTTGTTATAGTTCTCCTTTTCAAAATATAACTTGAAATCAATAGATATCAAATAATTTCTAGAATATTATTCATATTTCTTTAAACAATTTGAAAATTATGATCGCATGAAAAAAATTTTTTTATAAATATTGTTGAAACACAATTAAATTAAAAAGCTTATATAAAGATTCATTCACTGTCCCTGGATTCTGAGGTACCTATAAATCTTATGGCGCTGCACTTCTTCCTGTTCAT
Source organism: Zygogramma bicolorata (assembly GCA_032362365.1). Classification (NCBI taxonomy): domain Eukaryota; kingdom Metazoa; phylum Arthropoda; class Insecta; order Coleoptera; family Chrysomelidae; genus Zygogramma; species Zygogramma bicolorata. The sequence continues at coordinate 372,050 of JAVJAQ010004042.1, read as the reverse complement.
TGTATTTTGAACCTGTGTCTATTATTTTTACTCTCCTATCAGTATCTACGCTCCGTATTATTTCCAGTTTCCTATTTTCACGTGTGAACGTTATGATAGTCATCAGGAAGGATTGTAGCAATGTGAAAGTATGAGGAATTGAAAAAAAAGTTTTTATAGCGATTTACGAGGTAACAAAAATAAAAGCTCATTTGTAAGTGTCCTAAAGAAATAAACTTTCGAGTAAATGAAGGTCATGATATAGTATATACTTCTATATGAAATGAAAACTTGCCGCAAGAAAATTACAAGTACAAATTATTATCATTTTATAAAAAAAATATACACAGAATATTCTCGCGACAAGCTTTTATATCATATGAAATTGTATTATGTTAAGAAATTATGGGTTTGATTTAATAAGGTCATTTTATTTTTTTCAGAGCACTCAAAAGCTTTTTTAATTATATTCCATTTATTTTTTGTTTCATCTATGAAACGCGTCTTGAAATCAAATAAATCCATAAAAAAATCGTTGCGAGATGGCGACGAATTTTGACAATGAATTCATAATCTCCGACCAAAAAACCCCACACAGGAATTTTGAATCGAATCAGGCCATAATCATAAATCTTTTTCGCCATATTAGAGCCGCCATTTTGTTTTTTCTTAAACAAAAATTCACAAATGCATTGTCTCGTGCTCCTTGAATCCCTGCCAAATTTCGAGTCATCCAGTCGTCTAGAAGATTTAATTACATCGTTTGTTAGTTACACGTGAAAATAAAAAAAGAGCGCTAAACAGCTGCACTGTAGAATTTGGTGGATTGGTAAGAAAAAAAAATGTATGTAAAGTACAAACTACCATGAGAGGGTCGTTAGGAATTTTTCATGTGGTGGCAAAAAAACATGTTCTGAAATAAATAATAACAATATTCAATTGGATACCCTCGGTCAGCAGAATTTTTGGAAAAAATCAGACCATTAAACTACTAAAGAAGGAATGATTTCAACTATGAATAAAGCAGTAAGACGATAACCCTCTTTAGATATCAGTTCTGCATTATGACCTCGATGATCGTATAACAAGTCTCAAAGCAAAGAATTTTTTGATTGTGGTTAGCAAGTGACTATGTTGTCTGAAAATTGATGAATTTGTTGCACCATGCTGCTGATGGGGATGATGGACGGCACGAAAAAGAGAACCGGACCAGTTTATGAAACGAATTTTAGAGGGGTTATTGATATGTTTCGTTTGATTTATAGAAACCGTTTTTTTCGAGAATTTAATACTTTTTGTTAAAATTTATAGGTATATGAGAATAAGTTACACTATAATTGAACTTGTTTGATGTGTGCCTTTTTTTGTATGCTTTGACATTTACAGATGTTCTTGCATTACAGGGGCTTGATTTTATTTTTTTCGAGTACAATTGCAGCTTGTTCATTTCATCTTGGAATGGGAATCAGCCAAATATATACTGTCAGTTCAGTGCGCAACCGGATGTGGAAACAATTACCGTAACAAGTTGGATCTTATTATGATTCTCAACTCCAATTTTGTTTTGTGAACGAATCAGTGAAAATAACAGTTGAAATGCGAAATTTGTACCCGACTTTCACCATAGTGTAATCAAAAGGATATATACCAAGCTGATTAAAGTAATTCGCTTCAGGCGTTTGTGAGAATCATCGGTGAAACGAAGGTAATGGTAGCAACAGACAAGATTGGAAATGATAGACGATTCAATTTCGCAACTGAAGAAAGTTGCATGTATTCATGCAAGTTTTTCAAGTTGCATGAATCTTTCTGGTACGATTACTTAGTTATTTCTGTGGTGAAGTTGCCGCAAACCACAAATACGTGGTGCTATCATGCATAGCGAGGTATGGTAATTTCGAATAATCCAATTATTTTTCAAAACTGAAAGAATCAAGAAAAATGGTAAAGTGAATTAATCGAAATGACAAATATTAAAAATGAATAATATAATAATAATTATAACATTTTATTCACAATAAATATCAATAATAAAGCAAAAAAATATAATAATATGTGATTAAATAATTGAACCTCACGAAATTGGGCACTTGTTGTGAGGAAAAACTATATTTAGGATTCTATATAATTCAAGTGGATATAAAAATGAATATAGACAAAATATTGAATATATCAAAGGAAGTTAATAATGTAAAAATGAATAGGTACAATACAATCATGACAATAATATTTTGGAAATATTGTCTAGGTGTTTCAGTAATCCGTGTGTTCACCTTTTTTTTGAAAGTGTATTTCGATTTGATAATTTTGGTGGAACTTGGTCATTTATCATTAATGAATGAAGCTGAATATAGAAAATTTTTCTGTGATTTCACTTTACATATGTTATTTTTTACAGTTATTTCATTTCATGTATTATGAGTATCTTTACTAAAATTAATGCGATATTAATGAGAAAATATATGAGTATCTTGAAACTGAATAATTGCCAAATATCCATTATTTCACTGTCAGCATACAATTTATCAGAAGAATATCTAATGTTTTTATTGAATATGATTTTCGAAACCACTTTTGTAATATTTCCAAATTTTTCAGATATATTCGATCAACTTTCCCATATGATGAGATATCATTATTCAATTGAGATTGAACTAGAGAGAAATAAATCATTTGCTTGTGCTTTTTATCCAAAACATTCTGTAAAAATTTGAATTTAGGTGATAACGGTCGTAATTTCTTCATAATATATTCAATCTGGAAGTTTAATTTCAAATGTCTATCTACTAGGTTAGGTTAGGTTAGCACGGTGGTCCGGGATGGTCCGGGATGGAACCCACATAGGCCAAAGGCCCGTTGTGATGCCGTTAGGGGTGGTTACCACCCCTTCCACTACCGTGGGAACCAGTAGCTGCTGTTTATGAACAGCATAAGGCTTTTGATACCAATCGACTGGAGATCGGATAGGTTTTCAAAGTAGGGCTGACCCAGAGCAGAAAATCTTTTCCTGGATAGGGCAGGGCAGTGACAGAGTTAGTGGACCATCGTCTCTTCCTCCGCCTCGTCTTGACAGCTTCTACAGAAGTAATTCCGTTGTAGGATTCCCATACGTGCGGCATGGCATCCTCCAAGCCAGTGTCCAGTGATGGCCGCAATCGCATTTCCAATGGAGTTCCTGGGAAGAGATAAAATATCTTTAGTGCGTCGTAGATTGAGCTCTGGCCATATCTGTCTCGACGAGATGCAGGAGAGCTCCTCCCGCCACCTGAGGTTAGTTAGGCGGGGTACTTCCTTCCGGAGGAACAACTTTCGTTCAGCGATAAGTGCCCCTGGTCTAGTATTAGCGGATATAGCTGTGAGCATCGTGCCAGCTCTTGCTAATTCGTCCACCATACAATTGCCTGCTATGTGTCTATCTACTATGATTCCTAAATATTTTATCCGATCTACTTCTTCAATGCATGAAATTTTTATCTGAATTGGACCAAGATTGGGTAGATGATTTCAATACGAAGTGAAAAAGAGGTAAATAGATTTTTCAAAATTTAATGTTTACAAATTATGGTTACACCAATATCTAACATTATTGAAGTCATTCTGAATAAGTTTTTTGAGAGAATTCGAGGTTTTTGACTTGTTAATTATAACTTTATCATCCGCAAAACTATTTATGAGCCCACTTGTTCTCAAATGAACGTTGATAAATATGTTGAATAATATGAGTCCTAAAACCATAATTGAATATTTGTTCTGAACTTACACATTCTCCTACCTTAAGAAAATGTTTTCTATTCTCAAGATAACTCTGTAGTCATTCGAAACTCATTACCCGAAAACCAATTTTGGCCAATTTTTGCAATAATAATTCATGATTTACCGGATCGAATGATTTAGCTAGGTCAAGGAATAGACGGACAATTGGAGATCTTTCATCTAATGTTCCATAATTTTTCTCAGATTGTCACTAGATACATTATTACGAAATCAAAATTGCATTTTAGAAATAATATTGTTTTATCAAGATACTCATCAATTCTGATTTTCAATATTTTCTCAAATACTTTGGCTTATGTTGAAATTGAAGATAGGACGATAATTTTAAATTTCATTTATATCACCTGCTTTATAGAGTGTTTTGATTAATCCAATTTTGAATGTGCTCGGGTATTCACCACTTTTTATAATAACATTAAATAGGTGTATTCGAAGTTTCGATACAGAAATACAGATGGTTTTCACTATTTCAAATATCATCTATATCAGGTGATTTGTTTTTTCTAATTGTATATAATATTCATTATTTCAGTTTGATCAGTTTCCTTTATAAAAAATGAATTAATAATAAAAGGCGTTCACCTTGGTAACATTCAGTGGCATTTTTCAATATTGGCAATAAAAACTGCCTGATTGATGACATCTCTCGCAGCGAAAAGTTTCCGCAAAAATTGCAGCAACAACTTTCATCGTCAAAACAGGGTAGCCCACCTTGAAATCAAGGGAACGTTCAATTGGTTCTGGAAGAATTGAAATTATAATGGATTTGCGAATTTAACACAATCTGGTGTATCTATTCTCCTCGATATCAAGTATACAGGCATAGTGAAAAATAACATCCATGATTTTTACGTTTTATATTGAATAGTATTTGAACAAACGAATCGGATGGTTATTCCATAATTGCAGAAGGTGTTTACTGCATCAGTTACAGGCAGAGAGAAATAAAAATTAATAATTTTTGCTAAATATATTCTAACAATTTTTTTTTGTACGAAAAAATGGTTCATTATCTCATAATGATGGACGCAATTTTCAGGTTGCCCTATTGCCACTTATCGAGCGATTGTGAGATGAATCAACCTTATTCCTAATAATTTGTTCATCACGTTCATCAAGTTCATCGATTCAGCTGGAGCACTACACCCTGAAGTAGTGAAACATGCAATGTATAATTTGATGAACTGTCGGTAGGTATGTACACATTTATAAAGGATAGCTCATTAGTGAAAGTAGGCTCTAGGTGCGATCGCCTTTTTCATAGACCATGCCTTTTTCATAGAATATGCCAGGAAGCACCAGCTCTTCAGGAAAATATCAGATTCATCAATGGTGGTGTTGAAATCCACATATTAATTGAGGGGAATATATCATGACCTGATTGAATATTGTCTGATGATGTGTTGACCATTTAGAAAAGTTACTCAATGTTCGAAGATTGATTGAAATAATGGTGCTTGATGAATCAGGAATAAATCAAGAGCTAGTTAAGCCACCAAGGGGTAGCACTTTTTCTCAGATTGCCGCTAAGGAAACATCATCAACAAAATCACCCATTGTGAGAATTATTTCTGAATTGAATCATACCCAGGTTCTACAGAACTGAAATCTATTCATTGTCGCAGTTGAGCAGCTAGAAAAAAGTGAGTTTGGAACGAGTTTTACAGCTAACCAGCTTGATACAAGATTTGAGTGCTTGGTGTGGCACATCAAGCAAGAAAACGTGACTATGATTCAGCACCCGTCGCACCATAAATTTGAATAGACTCTTCCTTCCTTTTCATTTTGAAATTGTTTGTTGTTGTGAAATTGTTCGGTCCGTTAACCAGCTGAGCAACATCAACCCTCAGAAATTGAAACTTGTGCGACCAATGGATTAACGACGATTCACCTTCTAACGGTGGTCAAGCGTGGAATCAAACCCCGGTCTTCCGCTTGAAAGGCGGACGTGCTAACTGCTACACTACCGAGTGAATGAATTGAACGTCTATAAATGATATGCACATATGAACAGAGAGTGTTTGCTAAACATCTGATTGTTTTCTGCTGAAGGCGACCAAGTATGAAGGCCTATGAAAACATATATACTGCTAAGTATAGTACTGCTAGTGCCTATCTGAGAGTGAGTCAAGAGGATACAAGGTGATAAAAGCTGCTGGAAATAACACACGTGTAAGAATTTTTGACGAGAACTCAAGATAAAAAATATTTGTTGACCAAGTTGATGATATTTCGTAGCCGTATAGACAATACAGACAATAAACTTTGAAATATTTAATTCAATGAAGGGTGTAATGGTGCCTGTCGATGCTGTGAAATGACGAATGTGAAAATCAGTGATGTACAAGAGAAGAGAGCATATATCTGATTGACTCAAGATAAAAAATATTCGTTGAACAAGTTGATGGTATTTCGCAGACAATACACTTCGAAATATTTACTGGGTGTGTATGGTGCCTGACGATGATGTGAGTTGACGAATGCGAAAATCAGTGATAGACAAGAGAAGAGCGCATATCTGATTGTTTCGATACCAGATACGCATACCGGCACTTAACGAGAATTCATAATCATAGGAGCAGGATTCTGTGGAAACGAGCAAAAAATGTATGTTCTCACGCCCATACTGGTATTTTGTTACGATACTCTAATCAATAATTTATTTCACAATCTGTTGAAATCAACACTTTGTCGAACGTTCCAGAGTTGATTCATTTTTGAATTTGGCAAACGCAGAAGCTTATAGCGACCATAGTACGAGAGGAAATCAGCAACCTCATTGACAAATGAAGATTCTGATCTTACGATAATTGAATCAAAAGGTGAGTGGAGAAGCTCATCTGAAGCTGTATCTGATAAGCTTGATATAGCAATAAAAAACATCCATTGATTTCTGAGATGTATCAGAAACAATGACAGTCACTATGTGTTCTGAAACTGATGACACCTGCAAACTTGTTATTAAGGGAAACGAGGTGAAATATAATGAAACAAAGAACGAAATATCTATGAATTTGAATGCTAATATTAATAATAAATGAGTGAAATGTGATTCATTCATTAATTCAATTGTGAATGAAGTGCTACTTCAGACGGGTCATAAGTGTCGATGAAAGTTCAATTATAAGGTGATTTTGAACAATTATTTTTCATTGGGAACTTTTGAGACCCAAAAATCAGAAAATACTATTTTCTGATTTTTCAATTTCGCTGGGACTGAATATATTTGTTCCTTGATTTTTGAGATGAAATCTCTTAAAAAGGAGTATTGAGTTTGCAACATGGATTGTTGATGGGAGCAATTGTATTTATGACAGTTCTGATCAATTATTTCATTTTTCCGCAAATCGATTGGAAATATTGACATGTTGACCTGTTGGAATCAACACTATGTCTAAAGTTTTAATTATTTTATTGTTCCGCAATTCGATTGAAAATATTGACATTTCTGAAATGATTTCCGAAGAAAAATGACAATAAATGGTGATGGTTATTGGGAAAAATTCTATAGTGTTCTGTGAGAAATAACTATTTACATACCAAGGAAGCAAAATAACGCCTTTTCTACTACTTTTGAGGCCGTCATTTTCATAATGTCCTCAGAATTATATGCGTGCAAAATTATAAGAGCAACTGCAGATATAAGGCTATAAGACATGATATCAAGTGAGTGAGTGTTGCGTCATCGTCATCGTGTTGACAAAGCTTTGATGCTATGACATTATTGATAATGCGAACATAACAGTTGTCATAAAAGGTTTTCTTCCCTGCGGGAAAATGTATCATTTTTCCCCCTTCTTGAGGGGTCGAAAATGAAGTTTTCTACCAAGATAATAGAAATATACTATTTTTCATTAGTGTTGTTGAATAGTTTAGCGAATTTTATCGCCGAACTGAATAAGACACCAATTTCTCATTATTAGTTCTGAACGATTTACAGAGAAATGTAAACCTAGTAGGAAAAGGCACATTTCCGAATTTCTTGTTGCATTTCTCGGCATATGTCTAGACTAATAATAATACTAATAATAATGATACTGGTTGTTCATTTCCAGGATGCACAATAAAACAAAAAGAAGAAGTCATGGTGGTCCAAAAATAAAAAACCATAGTAAGTTCAAAATCACGAACAAAGAAGTCATCATCATCGTTCAATTCAATAATTGATTCGATTGATGCAGGCGAGTGTCTTGCTTTAATATTTCGCGATTCAAGCAGGGCATTCGACTGCGTCAACCATACTAAACTTCTGTCATCTCTCGAGAACTATGGTGTCAGAGGGGTCTCCTTGAATTGGATCTTTTTTTGTTTGCAAAATCGTAACAATATGTTTCGTTACAGTATTGTAATAATGGAAGAATATCAAAGATTGACTCAGAGTCAGTTTCTATCAATGTGGGTGTCCCACAGGGATCTATTTTGAGACCCATTTCATTCATATTATATGTTAACCAAATCGAAACTTTTCTTGGGAAAATAAACCACACTATGCATATGCAAGTGACTTCTCTCTGATTGTGTCAGCTTCGGGCTCTCACTCTGTGGCTGAGGAATGTAGCAATTTAATCCCCTTGGCATCTGATTATTTTAATAACAATGATCTATTTTTCAATGTTAACAAAACACAAATCAAAAAACTTTTGACATAGTCAGTGGGCATACTTGAAGACTGGCGTTAAATCAAATCATCTTTCGAACAATCTGTTCAGGCCAGTCTCAAATTACCTACACTCACTTCTGTGAAGAAACCTGCACTGGCACCGGTCGGATATAATTCAATGCCCTTCGTGGTATTAGCCAGGAGGGTAGTTGTTTTCTGACAGGTGCCAGCCGAAACCTACTGTGTAGTTAATTTGAGACTGGCCTGAACAGATTGTTCGAAAGATGATTTGATTTAACGCCAGTCTTCAAGTATGCCCACTGACTATGTCAAATGTTTTCACATTTTCCTCGCAAGAGGAATGGGCGAATTCGGTTTGCTTTCGGAATACCTCGTCCATTGGTAGATGGCGCAATAACTTCGTTGTTCGCATCAGCTTTGGTCGAGGCTTGACACTCTGAAGGATTTTGATTTTTAATTATGGGAAGTCATCAACTTCATGTTGATGATGGCACTGCCTTGCACTGACGAATGGCCAAATAGCCCGAAACCGGTCTCCAAGTGTGTCCGTCCCTATAATTGAAAATCAATTCCTTCATTTTTGTCGACGAAAGCAAATGCAGGATTTACTTCTGTGAAGAAACCTGCACTGGCACCGGTCGGATATAGTTCAATGCCCTTCGTGGTATAAGCCAGGGGAGTAGTTGTTTTCTGACAGGTGCCAGCCGAAACCTACTGTGTAGGTAATTTGAGACTTGCCTGAACAGATTGTTCGAAAGATGATTTAAACACAAATCATTCAGTTCCACCATCGCCAGAAAGTCATTCCTCAACTACAGTTAGATTTTGAAAATTTCACTCTCAAGAACACTCATGATCCCATACTATTTTTAGGTGTTTATTTTTATGAGTTCCTAGATTGAACTGATCACTGTAAACAATTAACTTCGGAATTGAATTCCTCGATATATCTTTTTGTGAATCTACGTTTCGTGCTAGAAACAGATCAATTATTGAGTTTGTATCATGCTCAGGTGGACTCAAGACTGAGGTACGTTGTGAGTCTCTGGGCCGTTTCTACAATGTTCAAAAATGTGTTTATTGCGCCGAAACGTATTGTTCGATAAAAAGCTAGAGTACCAAAGACGTTCTCATGTAGAGATATTTTTCTCAAATACCATATTCTGCCATTACCTTGCGTCTTCATATATGAAACATATGTATATGTATTCCAGAACAAAAACAATGTTCTATTGAATGGCGATGTCCATAATGTCAACACTAGAAACAAAGGTTTGTTTCATATTCCATATGCAAGATTCGAAATGACTTCTGACTCTCCAAATTCTCTTGGGCCCAAAATCTTCAATCATTTACCCGATTTGATCACAAACAGTTATATTATCTCTATGTTCAAAAGTAGACTTAGAACTTTTTCATTAGAGAAATGTTTTTATAGTGTGGAAGAATTTCACATAATTTTATAAATTATCTTATGGAAAATAAATGATTATTATTATTATCAGATGATGAATCTCACAATGAAAAAAATTCATTTGATGTATACACGTTTTTGTCGATAAAAAACATTTTAAATCGTGTTTAAACCTGCTGAACGTTGGAAGTGTCTTCACTTCCGTGGAAAGTTTGTTGAATGTTAAAATCTCAGGCCAAAATGAAGCCACGTCTTGTCACAAATGTCGTACTTAAAAAAAGGACCATGCAAGTTCCTATTTTGTTTCGTATCATTCTTGTGAATGGAAGAGTTTAAAATCAACGCATTTTTATTGGTACAATATGTATACTTATTTCAAAAATGAATAGACTTCCAAAGGTTAAAATTTCGAAACTCTTGGACATCTCTCTGCATTGTTGATAACATTGGTCATGATTCGAAGGATCCTTTTTTGGATAATAAAAACATAGAGTGCCTGAACTGAACCACCCCATAAACAGATTCCTTATCTTAAACGTGATTGGACTTGAGCATAATATCCTTGTATCAATTGAGGAAGTGACAGTACAGTTCTCAAATTTCTGGAAAGGTAGCAAATAGAATAATAGCTTGCTGATAAGAAAATTGTAATGATGTTTCCAGTTGAGGTGCTCATCAATAAAGATTCCCAAAAATTTCGTAGACTCAACATTCTCCAATAAGTTTGAGCTGATTCTGATGTTCATTTCAATTTTTTTGCATATTCTCTGCCGGCTATGAAATCAAATAATTTGCGTTTTAGAACTTCTGTTACACAATGCTGACAGATTAGCTACATTCTCGTTACAGGACTCGTTACAATTTTTCATCACTTTTTTCACTGATGAGTATCGATGTGTCATGGCACATCTGATGAAGGTTGCATTCTTTGAAATATCATTCAACTCATTGGTATAGAGTAAAAACCATACAGGCCCTAATACGGATCCTTGAGGCACTAATATATTCATACGAGAATGTGCAGACTTTTTTTTGCACTGTACATGAGCTAATTCTTGGTGAAACAGTAACGAATGCTGGACGCAATCAAACACCCTGATCAGATCACAGAATACCCCAACTGGACATTCATCGCGCTCTATGATGTACATGAGTTTTTCGAAAAACAACAGCAATGCTGTAGTCGAAGATTTTCCTGATGAAAAAAACACGCTGATCATGAAAAGACATTTCAAGTCGTTCTTAAAAGCTATACTTGAATATATTTGCAAATGAGGATGGCACTGTAATCGATCTATGGTTCTCTACTGAGTATCCTGTTTCTTGAATATTGGAATAACCTTACCCAGTTTCAACTTTGCAGAAAGGTCTTCCCAACAAAAGAGAGATTCACTGAAGAAATCAAAGGATGAATGATGACATGGGTACCTCATCCAGACCTGGGGATTTTCATTTTACAACTGAGGAAGGCGAGAATTCTTCCTCATCGAATGGTTCTGAGAAAATTGAATTATTGTTAATGATACAACTTTGTTAACAATCTGATAAGGAGCGTTTACAAAATATGAGTTGAATAAATTCGCAACTCTCGCTGGGTCATCGACTAAGTTCCCGTTCTTAACTAGCTGATGTTTTCCATACACTTTTTGCTACAGTTTAATTTCGATACTACTTGCCAAATCGCTTTCGACTCATTGGTGGATTGAGCAATTTTGTTACGAATATTTTTCTCTGTTGAACTCTCAACTATTTTTTTTTGAGCTTTCTCAGATAGATATTTCAAGTACTGTCTAATTCTGGATATTTCAACCTCAACCTTCAGCTTAGAACTAGACAATTTTACTTTGGTAGTGATCCACTTGGGCGGGTTTTCTTCAGGACGAATTTTTCTAAAGCTGAAGTGTTTTTCAAAGTAGAAGAAAAAAGTCGCAAAAAAATGTTTCAGATGCTTCGTTTACAGAAGAATATTTAGACACCTCCGTCCACAATTAAATTACGATAGACAACTTCAAAGTGACACTGGTTCACGTCAGTCTTTGGAAGTATAAAAATACTATACAATCAAACTGTTATAGTAAAAAAGTATAAAAGAGTCTGATATATCGATTATTATTGCCAAAAAGTTATAGGAATTGGATAATATATCACCAAATTGAAGAAAAACTCAAAATTTTGAATTTGACATCGACAAAAAAGTCAAAATCTTCCAGACAAAAAAGGAAAAATTCATCAAGGATTCAAAATTCTCAAGAAGAAATGATTGTGATGAATGGAAACTTGACCGATAATGGAAATTCCGATCTACTGAAGGAAATTATCGAAGCCAAAACTCAAATAATCAATGAAAAAGAAAGAGTGGAAAAAGTAGCGAATACGGTAACCTCATCGATTTTTTTGAAATTTGCACAGATGATTGAAAACACCCTAAAAACGATAAAAAACATGAAAATTTTCTGCGGAAATACCTGGAAAGTACTTTTTTTTGAAAAAATGTCTGACAGTGTACACAAACTTGGGTAAATAAATTGGACTGTCTCACACTTATTAATCTTCAGCATACGTCAGTACATAGAAAATAGTAATCCAGATCCATACAAAAAGCGATTCGTTCACAAATATACACAGAATAATGATAAATAAATGTTAGTTACATTAATTGAAAACTCCTCACTCTAACATCTTAAAAAATTCTGAATGTCAAACATGAAATGGAATGACGGGAATGATAAAGGGTTACGATCATAATGCGACGTTGACAATTTTCTTCAATTTCATGAATACTGAGTAAATATGGAATTTTTGTTTCTAATAGTATTTAGAAGTATTTACGCACCTGAAATAAATTATTTGTCAACCTAACATTGTCAAACCTTCCGTAGGTATGCTGCTTCGTGGAAATTATCTTTAGAAACTCAATCCGGTAAATATTCGTTTATCGCACAGCACCTATATTTTTGAAAAAAAGGTTAGACTTTACCTTATCCCACATCGAATTGAGTGTCGTGTCTATATTGCATGTGAAGCTTAGACCATGAAGAACAATATCTACCTGGTCCCACCTAACAGAGAATCGTGGAATATTTTTTCTGTTTTTTTTTTTCTATTCTACATGTTGAGTATGGGAAACTGTTTTTCTCCAATTATAAAAGTTCGACTGATGTTCCTGATGTTTGAAAATATATGCGACCCAGTCCAACCCAACCTAACTAATCTAACCAAACCTTAATCAACCTAACGTAGCCTAAACTAACCATGCCAAACTGATTAGGCATTCCAAATACATGTCAAAAATGTCAAATGAATCGAAATGAACCAATACGGCGCCATCTGCCCCCCCAGAAACTATCGTTTGTTTTCTGCAAACGATTGTGTAATTGGTTAAAACTTGTGTTAGCCACCCAGACATCATGGAATTTGGAATGCCTAATGTGACTATCCTAACCTAAACCATCCTAACTCAACATAACCTAACCTAAATTAGCTCAAACCATCATTTCTAACCTATCAGCCTAAACGAATTTCAATTATAAAAGTTCAAATGATGTTTGAAAAAATTTGCGACCTAATCTAACTCAACCTAACTAACCTAACCAAACCTTAACCAACCTACCCTAACCTGACCAAACCTAACTTAGCCTAAACCAACCTAACCTAACGTAATTAGGAATTACAGATACTTGTCAACATCTTGTCAAATGACGAAATGAACCAATACGGCGGCATCTGCCTCCCAGAAACTTTCGTGTGGTTTTTTCAAAAGAGTGTGATTTCCATGGCAAAACTGGTACTTGCCCCTCCAGACATCACGTATTCCAATTAATTTGAGAAATCACGAAAGAAATTTTTCTCACAGACCTAACATGTGAAATGAAAAAAATCATAGAAAATGAACCATGCCCCTCCGGTATATGGGATTTATTATGCAATATGGTCACGACCCCCAATTGGATGAAGGGTAATGTGAAGTTTAGCCCGAGAAAAAGTCAGTCCCAACTCATGTATAATGAGTCGCTTAACACGAATCCGTGTTCTTTCTTATCGTTTTGGCAATTCAAAGTTCAGAAGAAACGCATATCCCACCACGCGCTTTGTTATCATTACGTTGTCTATTTTTTGTTTGGCAACAGTGTACAGGGTGCAAGACTTTGACGTCTTTGACATTTACTTTTATTTTGATTCAGATCTACAACAGTACAATGAAAATATGTGTTTTACTTTCGAATTATCGAATGTTAGTTGGGAAGAAAATAGCAGTAAATAGGTGAATACATGTGTAGTTGATGTGCAGACTTTTTTTTGCACTGTACATGAGCTAATTCTTGGTGAAACAGTAACGAATGCTGGACGCAATCAAACACCCTGATCAGATCACAGAATACCCCAACTGGACATTCATCGCGCTCTATGATGTACATGAGTTTTTCGAAAAACAACAGCAATGCTGTAGTCGAAGATTTTCCTGATGAAAAAAACATGCTGATCATGAAAAGACATTTCAAGTCGTTCTTAAAAGCTATACTTGAATATATTTGCAAATGAGGATGGCACTGTAATCGATCTATGGTTCTCTGCTGAGTATCCTGTTTCTTGAATATTGGAATAACCTTACCCAGTTTCAACTTTGCAGAAAGGTCTTCCCAACAAAAGAGAGATTCACTGAAGAAATCAAAGGATGAATGATGACATGGGTACCTCATCCAGACCTGGGGATTTTCATTTTACAACTGAGGAAGGCGAGAATTCTTCCTCATCGAATGGTTCTGAAAAAATTGAATTATTGTTAATGATACAACTTTGTTAACAATCTGATAAGGAGCGTTTACAAAATATGAGTTGAATAAATTCGCAACTCTCGCTGGGTCATCGACTAAGTTCCCGTTCTTAACTAGCTGATGTTTTCCATACACTTTTTGCTACAGTTTAATTTTGATACTACTTGCCAAATCGCTTTCGACTCATTGGTAGATTGGGCAATTTTGTTACGAATATTTTTCTCTGTTGAACTCTCAACTATTTTTTTTGAGCTTTCTCAGATAGATATTTCAGGTAGTGTCTAATTCTGGATATTTCAACCTCAACCTTCAGCTTAGAACTAGACAATTTTACTTTGGTAGTGATCCACTTGGGCGGGTTTTCTTCAGGACGAATTTTTCTAAAGCTGAAGTGTTTTTCAAAGTAGAAGAAAAAAGTCGCAAAAAAATGTTTCAGATGCTTCGTTTACAGAAGAATATTTAGACACCTCCGTCCACAATTAAATTACGATAGACAACTTCAAAGTGACACTGGTCCACGTCAGTCTTTGGAAGTATAAAAATACTATACAATCAAACTGTTATAGTAAAAAAGTATAAAAGAGTCTGATATATCGATTATTATTGCCAAAAAGTTATAGGAATTGTATAATATATCACCAAATTGAAGAAAAACTCAAAATTTTGAATTTGACATCGACAAAAATGTCAAAATCTTCCAGACAAAAAAGGAAAAATTCATCAAGGATTCAAAATTCTCAAGAAGAAATGATTGTGATGAATGGAAACTTGACCGATAATGAAAATTCCGATCTACTGAAGGAAATTATCGAAGCCAAAACTCAAATAATCAATGAAAAAGAAAGAGTGGAAAAAGTAGCGAATACGGTAACCTCATCGATTTTTTTGAAATTTGCACAGATGATTGAAAACACCCTAAAAACGATAAAAAACATGAAAATTTTCTGCGGAAATACCTGGAAAGTACTTTTTTTTTGAAAAAATGTCTGACAGTGTACACAAACTTGGGTAAATAAATTGGACTGTCTCACACTTATTAATCTTCAGCATACGTCAGTACATAGAAAATAGTAATCCAGATCCATACAAAAAGCGATTCGTTCACAAATATACACAGAATAATGATAAATAAATGTTAGTTTCATTAATTGAAAACTCCTCACTCTGACATCTTAAAAAATTCTGAATGTCAAACATGAAATGGAATGACGGGAATGATAAAGGTTTACGATCATAATGCGACGTTGACAATTCTCTTCAATTTCATGAATACTGAGTAAATATGGAATATTTGTTTCTAATAGTATTTAGAAGTATTTACGCACCTGAAATAAATTATTTGTCAACCTAACATTGTCAAACCTTCCGTAGGTATGCTGCTTCGTGGAAATTATCTTTAGAAACTCAATCCGGTAAATATTCGTTTATCGCACAGCACCTATATTTTTGAAAAAAAGGTTAGACTTTACCTTATCCCACATCGAATTGAGTGTCGTGTCTATATTGCATGTGAAGCTTAGACCATGAAGAACAATATCTACCTGGTCCCACCTAACAGAGAAACGTGGAATATTTTTTCTGTTTTTTTTTTTTCTATTCTACATGTTGAGTATGGGAAACTGTTTTTCTCCAATTATAAAAGTTCGACTGATGTTCCTGATGTTTGAAAATATATGCGACCCAGTCTAACCCAACCTAACTAATTTAACGAAACCCGAATCAACCTAACGTAGCCTGAACTAACCATGCCAAACTGATTAGGCATTCCAAATACATGTCAAAAATGTCAAATGAATCGAAATGGACCAATACGGCGCCATCTGCCCCCCCAGAAACTATCGTTTGTTTTCTGCAAACGATTGTGTAATTGGTTAAAACTTGTGTTAGCCACCCAGACATCATGGAATTTGGAATGCCCAATGTGACTATCCTAACCTAAACCATCCTAACTCAACATAACCTAACCTAAATTAGCTCAAACCATCATTTCTAACCTATCAGCCTAAACGAATTTCAATTATAAAAGTTCAAATGATGTTTGAAAAAATTTGCGACCTAATCTAACTCAACCTAACTAACCTAACCAAACCTCAACCAACCTACCCTAACCTGACCAAACCTAACTTAGCCTGAACCAACCTAACCTAACGTAATTAGGAATTACAGATACTTGTCAACATCTTGTCAAATGACGAAATGAACCAATACGGCGGCATCTGCCTCCCAGAAACTTTCGTGTGGTTTTTTCAAAAGAGTGTGATTTCCATGGCAAAACTGGTACTTGCCCCTCCAGACATCACGTATTCCAATTAATTCGAGAAATCACGAAAGAAATTTTTCTCACAGACCTAACATGTGAAATGAAAAAAATCATAGAAAATGAACCATGCCCCTCCGGTATATGGGATTTATTATGCAATATGGTCACGACCCCCAATTGGATGAAGGGTAATGTGAAGTTTAGCCCGAGAAAAAGTCAGTCCCAACTCATGTATAATGAGTCGCTTAACACGAATCCGTGTTCTTTCTTATCGTTTTGGCAATTCAAAGTTCAGAAGAAACGCATATCCCACCACGCGCTTTGTTATCATTACGTTGTCTATTTTTTGTTTGGCAACAGTGTACAGGGTGCAAGACTTTGACGTCTTTGACATTTACTTTTATTTTGATTCAGATCTACAACAGTACAATGAAAATATGTGTTTTACTTTCGAATTATCGAATGTTAGTTGGGAAGAAAATAGCAGTAAATAGGTGAATACATGTGTAGTTGATGTGTTGGAAAAAATGTTCAAGAAAATGCGATTGTATATGGTACTCCTACAAATTATTAGAGTGACATTTCGCAACAACCTTTTTTTTCACTAAAAAGGTCATAACTTCCAAAGGTATGGTTTCCGCACAAAAATTTCGATGGTTATGATGATTTTATAATGTTCTGAATCATCTGTGCAAATTTCAAGAAAATCGGTGAGGTTACCGTATTCGCTACCTTTACCGAAAGGGTTATAGTGGAGCTTCAAGAGAAGAATATACTATTAAAGGAAAAGATGACCTTCATGGAAAATATCTAGAAAGAAGTGGAAGATATTAAAAGGGATTTGATGAATTTGAAGTCTATGGAGCAAGCAAAGATTGATTCACCAGGTTCAAAATCTGATATCACATGCTCAAATGCCAATGCTGGAAACGAAAAGAAATTGATGATTGTGAATCCCAAGAGAAAACAAGATGTAAATAAAACGAAGAAGGATATGAATGATAAATTGAATATTTCGCAGTTGAATATTACATTGTCGAAAATTCAACCACTGAGAAATGGGGGACTGATGATTTCATGCGAGAATGAAGATGCAAAAACAAAATTACAGAGAGAAACTGAAGAAAAACTTGGTAACGAATATGAAATAACAGAACCAGAAGAAAAAAAAAACGATGCTGAAAATTGTGGGTATGGATGAGGAATATGAAGAGGAAAAGTTCATTCAAATGATGAAAAAGAATAATAAATGCATAACAGAAGATTGTGATATCAAGTTGATTGTAATGAAAAAAATGAAAACACGCTATCAGGCAATAATAGAGTGTGATAAAAAAAATTATTATGCGATTTTGAAAACAGGTATGCTTTGTATAAATTTTTCAATATGTTCTGTCTTTGAACACTATAATGTGAGACGATGTTACAAATGTAGTGGTTTTCAGCACTCTTATGATAAATGTACTAGACAACAAGTTTGTCTTAAATGTGGTTCATCTCAACATTCAGCTCATGAGAGTGCTTGTGATCCTACATTTGTGGTATGTCCAAACTGTACTGAATTCAATGTTGAATTTGATCTTGAATTAGATACCAAGCATTGTCCTTTCGACAGAAATTGTCCAATTCTTCTAAGAAAAATCGAGGGAGAAAAAAATAAAACTTTAATATAGCCACCATTAGTAAAGATGAATACGAATAAAAATATTTTATATGTGAACATACAAAGTTTCTTACAAAACAAAACACAACTTGAATTTACCATAAATAAATGGAAACCTATTATTATTTGTTTGACAGAAACACATATAACGAAAGATATTGCTGTTAGTGAACTTGATATCAATGGATATAAATTTGATGTTTGCTATTCTCACAGCCGACACACTGGTGGTGTTTTGATATTTGTTAAACAAGAACTAAAATACAAATGTTTTATTAATAAGTCGTATGAAAAAAATTTTTGGATATTAGGTATTGATATAATCGTTGAGAAATCGAAATATCAGTTATTTTCTGTCTATCACTCGCCTCATGCAAGTCATGCAGAATTTTTGAATGAATTTGAACAATTATCAGAAGGAACTGTTGTTGAAAAATCAATTATAGTTATCACGGGTGACTTCACTATAAATGTAAATGAAAATAGTTTTTATTCTAAAAAATTAAAAGAAATGGTTTCTAGGATGGGATTATATCAAACTGTTGATCAATATACTAGAATTTCTCAACATTCTCAAAGTACAATCGATCTTATTTTGACGAATGAAAAGAACTTGAATTTCGTTGTACATACTGTACCAAAATTAAGTGACCACTTCTTTATTACGATAGATCTCAATTAAATTTCAACCACTAAACCAGAATTCAAAATTACCAGAAACTATAAAAAACTTGATATCAAAGAGTTTCTGAATAGTATTCAACAAATTCCATGGAATAATGCATCTAAGAATTTAAATGAACTAGCTGAAGAATATGAGAAAGCCATTATTTCAGTTTTAGATTTACATGTTCCCAAAACAACTATTCGTATAAATTCGAAGTGGGCAGAGAATCCATGGTGGAATGATGAAATCCATAAATTGATTGTTTATAGGGACAATTCTTATAAGAGAGCTGTATTTACCGATACTAATGAAGACTGAATCATTTATAAATTCAATAGAAACTTAGTGGTTGATAAAATTAGGCAAACCAAAAAAGAATATTATAAAAGTAAAATTGATGATTGTTCAAGTTCTCCGAAATTGATGTGGTCAACTTTGAAACAAATGATGAATGGAAACAGAGAATATATAGAAAATAATATATATTTCAAAAATTAGCTTTGTAGAGATCCGAAAGAAATTGCTGAAAATTTCAATCTTTATTTTTTAGAAAGTATAGAAGATATTTCACAATCGTTCAAATTATCCAATGATATTTTTTTACAAAATATTGCGGCAAATCAATATGTTATGAATGAATTCAGAATTATAGATTCTCAAGAGTTAGAGGACACTGTTGGAAATTTATGCTGTCAGAAATCGGTTGGTGGGGAAATAAATATCAAAATTTTCAAATTGGCTTTCTCTGCCAGTAGTGAACAACTGTTATACATTATAAATAAGAGTCTGATGGAGGGAAAGTTTCCTGATTCATGGAAAATTTCAACTGTAACTCCAATCAGAAAAATCCAGAACACATTAAAATGTGAACAATTTAGGCCATTGAATTTACTACCGCCGTATGAAAAAGTAATAGAAATTTCAGTAAAAAAACAAATTCTAGAGCATATTGATACTCATGATTTACTTACAGATTTTCAAGCTGGATTTAGAAAAACTTATTCATGTGAAATTGCATTATAAACGTTGCTGAACAATTGGAAGTCATCGATTGATGAAGGCAAAATAGTTGGAGTATTATTTTTAGATATCAAAAGAGCATTCGAAACTGTTAATAGAGAAATTCTTTTAAAAAAATTGAACAAAATGGGATTCACTGATAAGGTGATAAATTGGTTCGAATCGTATCTCGAAAATAGATTGAAAATCGCAAAATTTAATGATAACATTTCCAGTTATGCTTTGTCAGAACACGGTGTTCCACAAGGATCTGTTTTGGGACCACTATTATTCATTTTATATATTAATGATATTAATAAAGTAATCAAAAATTGTCAAGTACAATTGTTTGCTGATGACACCTTAATATATGTTACTGGAAAATCAATAGATGAAATAATAAATTCTTTAGAGAAAGATGTTAAATATATGGAAAACTGGTTGAATTTCAATAAACTTAAACTGAACCCAGGTAAATCAAAATTAATGCTTCTTTCAAATAGACCAGTACAAAATTCAAGATCTCTTTTTATTGACAATGAAAAAATTGAAATTGTTTCTGAATTCAAATATCTAGGTGTGTTTTTAGATAATTCACTAAATTTTAATGAGCATCTCACATATATTTCAGGAAAAATATCTAGAAAAACTGGATTATTATCAAGAATTGGAAAACACCTAACAAATGAAACAAAATTCAAAATATTTAGATCTATAATAGAAACCCATTTTCAATATTGTTCAACAATATTATTCACTCTGAATAAAACTCAGATGGAAATTTTACAGAAAATACAGAACAGGGCTTTGAGAGTAGTTTTAAATAAAGATATCTATACCAAAGTATTATGGATGCATGAGTCCCTTGAAATTTTGAATGTTGAACAGCGATTATATCTGAATACTTGTATATTTTTATATAAATTGAAAAATAACATGCTTCCAAAATACCTGAAAGACAACTTGGAACTCACTAGCTACAACACAAATTATAATACAAGGAATTCCAATGATATTAAATTGAAAAGGTATAATACAAATTTTGGACAAAATCAACTATTTTATAAAGGTTTGAAAACTTTCAATGAATTGCCGATAGAAATGAAAAATTGTGGAAGTTTAACAAATTTTCGAAAAATGTGTACAAATTTTGTCAAAACGAACATTGACTTTTGAAAAATTTGGATTTTTCGTCTCCAGAATAAATATCATAGACTGAAATAATGATTATTACATTTAATAATTGATTTTATTGAATTTCATACAGAGTGTACTTGTGAAAATAATATATTCCATTGTATTTTTAATGTTCATAATCAAAATTTACATTCCATGTTATAAGATAATTGTATTCAGTAGCTCCATAGCTAAATAAACTCATTATTATATTATTATTAATTCATTGAGCAACTTCGAACAGAAATGCTGAATATTCTCGTCGTTGAAGTAACGACGGAATTGTACATCTCGATGTTCATTTTGTGCTGCATAATCAATCTGTCTAGTTCCTGGCTCCAACAAAATCGTGCGAAAGTCTGAAATATTATTGTCTACTTCAGGAACAATTTGGTTTTGTAAAATGGTAAATATAAGGTCTATTATCGTCGATGAGTTCGATGTTACACGTGTAGGCCAACCGATCACTTGTCTCAAGTTGAAGTGTTTCATCAGATTTTCCAGATCAGAGAAATGCAAATTATCATGACCTCTGATTGAAGCATCTATATTGAAGTCTCCATACAAAATAAAATTCAATTTCGTTTCTAAAAAGTGTTCTAAAACCTGGATGATTATTTTCGAAACATCGTCTGTGTCCATCTGGAGATCTATAACAGGTGATTAATAAAACAGTCGCATTCATAAAATAATGCGAACACCGTAGAGCACACAACTGACAAAACTTGTTTCTACAACATTTGCTTATATCTATACAAATGCATGTGAGTTCTTTTTTCGCATAAATAGCGTCACCACCACATTCAAACATTTGCGATGATAACTGATTGAACGATAATTTCCAATTACTTTACTTTCTATGCTATCCGGAATAGCGTGGGTTGCAGTTATACAAATGAAATTTATATGCGAACCAACTATATCAAGCTCAAGTGAATTAATGACTCAATGTTCAGAGACTGAGCATTCAGAAGAATAAGTTCAGGATTGAACATCAACTCAATTTAACCAGGTGTGGATTCATTTCCTTAAAATACATGCTCACGTAGACACCCTCGGGCCACAGTTCAGGATTCATAGCTTTACGGAAGTTCTCTTCATAAATGTTCACCTTGAATCTTCAGTTTGGTGTTAGGGTAATTGATCTCTAGGAAAAGTTTCAACTTTTACACCAAAGGTTCCAAAACTCATCGTTTATTTGAATCTTCGGGAAATGAGTAAATACTTCAGATCTGCGCATGTGGTATCCTGTTCAACTCTTGTCACATGAAGGAAAATCTTCCTCGGGATGCTTTTGACTTTGGTTTCTCTGTTTTTTCCAACCAATCGGAATTTATTTTTGGGTTTTCGTCTTTCAACTCTTTATCAGCCTGCTTTCCTTTCATCGTTTTCAGAAGAAGCAATTGGTGTTAAGTCATTCTTCGTTGAGTTCGATTCATCAGTGTCAGTCAGATCTATGATTTCCTTCATTTTCCTTCCGGAATGAATCATCAACAGTTCAGAAGATACCTGTTGTTCAAATACGGGGAAATTCCCTTAATATTAATCAGAAATATGCTTCAGGAATACCTTAACTTTTATCTGTGTTTATAGTTTTTGTACTTGTGGATGTACCAGTTCGATTTGATTCTCTCCGGATTATTTTTGTCCTGATCTTATCACTTTCAGTCGGCTGCTGCATGTTTTGCTGGCTTATCAGTTCAGTATGCTTATTCAGCTGTGGAATCTGTTGGCGAAGTTCATTCATCAGCGTACTTTCTGTTTGAGAACATATTGTTACAGAAGTTTCTAGCGCCGGCCCTGTCGCTTATTAGCGCATATTAGTGTGAAGGTTCGAAGGAAGATCGTTTCTTGTCAAGTGTGAAATGTTCGATCATCGGGATTTGTCTGAAGGATTCTCTATTAATGTGAGCGGGTATAAATACGGGAGCCAGTCACCGCTACGGCAGAATTTATATTACAGAGAGTTTTAGTACCGAGCGTTGGAAAATTAGCGGAGCAATTTAAGTGATTGTATTGTATTGTGTTGTGGTAGAGAGTTGTAATGAAAGTAGTTTAGTGTTGTTTGGAGTTTTAATAGATGAACCCAAGGATTAATCGTTACAGTGGTGTCAGAAATAGGAATTTCTGCCGGTAAATATAAACAATTGATGGTGAGCACGAGGAATACATCGTACGATACGATGGAGGACATGATGAAATTTGTCCAAAACCAATTTGCGAATTTGGAAAGACGACGACAGGAAAATGAAAAGCGACGGCAGGAGGAAAAAGAGGAACGGAAAAATGCACTCCAGAAAATTCTCGATAATGAAAAGAAAGAACAAGAAGATGAAAAAAAAGTCGAGAAGAATCACCCAAGAGAATTCCAAAAAATCAAAAGAAAGAACGGGAAGATTAACTCCAGAAAATTCTTGAAATTGAAAAGAATGAACGAGAAGGTTAAAAGTAAGAACGAGAGGAAATACTCCAGGAAATTCTTGAGAACGAAAAGAAAAAAAGAGATGAAGCACTTCAGAAAATTCTAGAAGAGCAGAAGATAGTGAGAGGAACATAAAAATAAATTACTTCAAGTGGAAAACCAACGAGCATGTGTTACATGAGACCAAAGTGCGAATGGGAGAAATGAAGAAAGAACTTGAGAAAGGGCTTAGAGGAGAACTAAAAAAAGATGGTCAAAAAAAAACAGATAGCTCTTCTCCAGAACCAAGATCGCCGAGACAGGGTTGCCACGACAGGAATTTTCGTAAAACCGCTGACTTTTGTGCTATGTATCGTAGACAGTTCGAGGCTGCAGCAGAGACTAATGGATGGGGCGAAGAAGAAAACGCTACAGTACTAATAGTAGCTTTGAGAGGGCTAACTTTGGCTATATTGCAGACCTTACCCATCGAAAAGCAAAAAAAATATGACGACCTGAATTCAGCATTCGAGTTGCGGAATGGCGATCAACACCGTAAACAGCTGTACCGGGCTCAAATGAAGACTCGCACACAGAAATCAGGTGCAAGAATTCGAGGCAGATGTTAGACGCCTAATCCAGCTGGCGTATCCAGAAGCGCCCGGAGATTTCAAGGAGCATCTAGTGGTTCAGGTGTTCATAAATGGTCTGAGAGACCCAGAGATAAAATGAACTTTACGACTGACTAATTTTAAAGAATAGCGATGCCTTGGTACGTTCGCTTCAAGTGGAGGCAGCCTTCAACACGTCAAGACCGAAAGTGCGAGCGGTAACAATGGACGATTCCAAACAAAGATCTGGCGCAGCAAATGGTCTACTCGAGAAAGTTCTGGAGGAAATCAAATCATTGATAAGTGGAATGAGCACCCAGAAGAAGAGAACGTGCTGATGATGTGAAAAAACGGGACATCTTATCAAAGACTGCAGGGTGAAAATGCCACTAAGATCTAGCTCATCTCGTACGCAATCACCTGTGAGGAGAAGGTCATCAAGCGAGTCCTCAAATTGGCGGCAGGAAAACTAGAATTAGCCAGCATATCAGGGCGCATGCTGGCTAGCAATAACAGAGCCCCCAGATTCCGGTTGATTCTCAACATTAGATCTGAAGAGCGGATACTGGCAAGTGGGCATACATAAAGACGCTAAAGAGGAGACTGCATTCTCGACTGGGAGTTGACTTTACCAGTTTACTGTTATGCCGTTTGAATGCTCCAGCAACATTTGAGAGACTAATGGAGCAGGTTCTGCGTGGGCTCACTTGGAATACTTGTCTTGTATACTTCGACGACGTTTTGGTTATGGAAAGGACATTTGAAGAACATCTTCGCAATATACGAGAAGTCTTTCAACGATTCAGGAAAGCTAATCTCAAACTCAATCTCTAAAAATGCCAATCGTTTCAGAAAGGGATGGATTTTCTTGGCCATAGAGTGTCATCAGACGGTATCCGAACAGACGGAAGGAAGATACAGGCAATAAGAGACTGGCCGATACCAAAAGAAAAACACTAAGTGACGAGCTTCCTAGGTTTCTGCACCTATTATCGTCGGTTCGTAAAAGGATTTGCTGATATTGCGACACCCCTACATAAGTTGACAAAAGATCGAGTCAAATTCGTCTGGTCCAATGAAAGTGAACGAGCATTTGGGAAACTAAAAGTTGATCTATGTTACTATTACAAGAACAAGATGGTCAGGAAAAAGCAATACAAATATCTGTACGGAAGAGAGTTCCTCATTAGAACAAATCATGCAGCTATGAACTGGTTACTCGAGATGAAGGCTCCTGAAGCAAAGTAGATTGAGGAGTTGAACCAGTATAACTCCAGGCTAAAACATCGACCAGGACGATCGCATAACAACGCAGATGCCTTGTCTAGAAGACTTCGGATACTTGTAAGCACTGTGAGCAAATTGAACATCGCGAAGTAATCGACCAAGTGAGATTGATGGTAGACGACAATTGGACCACAGCAAAAATGCGACAAGACCAGGAGAGTGATACAAACGTTGCAGAGTTTATGAAATGGAAATGAAATGGAGCGGAAAGACCCACCTAGAAGGACATCTCCGATCGATCACCAACGTTCAAAGCATTCTGGGCACAATAGGATTCCTTGATTATTGATAATGGCCTACTGAAAAGGGCTTTAGAGTCAACCGATGGCAAGAAGGTAAGCCCACAATTGGTTGTGCCTGTGTCGAGAAAAGAGGATGTATTGTTAGAGATTCATGGTGGTGAGAACTTGGATAGAATACGGCAAAGGTTCTACTGGGTTCAATGTCGAAAAGATGTCGAGAGATGGTGCCAAAGATGCCCAAGATGCGAAGCAAGCAAAGGTCCTAAAGGTTCTAGAACAAGATCAAGGAGCGAGATGGAACAATACAATGTTGGTGCTTACTCCCTTCGAAGGAATCACCATCGATGTAGCTGGACCGAACCCGATGACGAATGATGGCAACAAATACATCCTCGTTGCCATGGATTACTTCATTAAATGGGTTGAAGCTCACGCCTTGCCTAATCAAGAAGCATCCACAGTTGTGAGAGCCCTGGTGGACGATATATTCATAAGGTTTGGAGTTCCAATGGAGCTACATTCCGATCAAGGAAGGAATTCTGAATCGAATTTATTCAGGAAAGTTTGTGAATTGATGGGAATTAGCAAGATCAGAACAACTGCCCTCCACCCACATTCTGATGGTATGGTCAAAAGGTTCAACAGGACTATAGAAGAACATCTTTCTGAAGTAGTAGAAGAGCATAAAAAAACTGGGATCGACATCTTCAACTATTCTTGATGGCCTACCAGGAAGCTGCGCACGATTCCTAAAAGCTCACCTCTGCCAGTATCATCTTCGGGAGAGATCTTCGTTTGCCCTGTGACTTGGTGTTCGGATCCCCAAGTACTGAGGAAGAAGAGGTACAGGATTATGCAGATGAACTGCGAGACAGCTTGATAGGGATTCACAAAATTGCGAGAAGATTGAAGATCACTAGTGACAGGATGTAGGCTCGATACGATCTAAAGGCAAATACTGGTGGATTCAAAGAAGGAGATCGGGTGTGGCTGTATAACTCTCGTCGTAGAAAAAGAATTTCTCCCAAACTATCACCATACTGGGAAGGACCCTATTCGATAGTCAAGAGAATAAATGACGTGGTGTACAGGATTCAACGTAGCCCCAGACCAAAAATGAAGGTCGTTCACCTAGAAAGACTCAAACGTTACAATGGGGATAATGACGTTGAGAGGAGGATAATATTACAGAAGTTTCCAGCGCCGGCCCTGTCGCTTATAAAAGCAAATTAGTGTGACGGTTCCAAAGAAGATCGTTTACGAGCGATTTCTCGTCAAGTGTGGAATGTTCGATCATCGGGATTTCTCCATGGATGTGAGCGGGTATATAAATACGGGAGCCACTCTCCGCTAAGGCAGAATTTCTATTGCAGAGGATTTTAGTACCGAGCGTTGGAGAGTTGGCGAAGCAATTTAAGCGATTGTATTGTATTGTGTTGTGTTGTGATAGAGAGTTGTAATAAAATCCAGTTCTGTTTGGAGTTTTTATAAACGAACCCAAGGATGAATCGTAACAATATGAATAGGTTGCTGTTTCATTTTCTTGTCAGTAATATGGTCCATGCATCGAAAGAATCACTTTCTATACTTTGTTGGTTATCTTTTTCACAACAAGCTACATATGAGTTATCTCCCACAAATTTCAGACTGGATTCCTGTAATCAGATTTTGCTTGCAGCTTTTGCATATAACACCATCAAAGGAGCGATCCGTACTGTTCGACATCTCGGCTAGAACATCACGACTTTATCGGCTACTCTAGACAAGCAATCTTTATAGTCATCCAGGAATGTGAGGCCTCCTCAGCTAGGTGAACAATATGGTTCCATTATGAATTGTCCTGAGGTTATAAATGGATTCCCGTTGTTGTTCGTATAATGCAAAATTACACAGACTCTCCCGGTATCGAAACTGCAACTTCAACGTTAACTTCATTCGACTATAATTTCAATTCCAATAAATCTTTAGATGTTTCGACATTATAGCTACACGAAAGGTCGAAAAAATCAAAATATGTTATTGCCCACTGGATTTGCCTCAGATATCGGAACTCGTTTCCATCGATTGATGTGCACTGACGCTCCTATAAATGTAAATGACCATCGAAAAACTTGACGTGTTTATTACAGAAACAAAACTATTTTCATAATAACATTTGACTAATGGCAATATAAATACAGCAATTAGTATCATTAAGTTTATGAAATTTTTGGTACTTCATTCTTGTCAAGGCCTATATTTAATTTCCTATCAGCACCTGATGTTTTATTGTAATCACTGTTTCATTCCCCACTCAAACTTTTTGGGAAGTGTGAGAATGATTATTGGGAAAAATTTCTTGAAATGAATAATTCCATCAAGAAGTTGGTTTATTATTATTCGAGTAACACTATAAGCCCGAATAATAAAATATTAATGGGTCTTTGATTGGCCTCACTGTTTCAAGGTGAAGGAAGAATAACAATTATTAGTTATAGAAAGCGAAACTTGTCTGGTTACTTGCAATTACTAGCATTATTCAATTTCATGAAATCGATGACCCAAATGATTTGTGATAATCCAACAATGGATTCAATATTATAAGAGGTGTCCCGATTTTGATGGAGCTTTTTTCATAGTTTTCGATAACGGATTCATTCTCAATTCATCATATCGAACTTCGACTAGAGATACATTTTGTAATTTCTGGGTGTTACGAATATTACCAAAAAAGGTTGAAGAATTCGAAACTTACCAAATTGTCGCTGGATGGACTCCAATAGCATCCAGACGAATAGAAAAAGGATATAAGGAAAAATAAGGAAAATGCCTTTTGGAATTTTCACCACAAATTATAACAATTATTTCAACTTCGAAAGTAAATATTCCGGAAATCAACTGTTATGAAATTTAAACTATTCATTCAATACAGGGTGAGTCAACAAGATTCCCTCGGTCCATTGCTATCAGGGGCAATAATTTTTGAACTGCTCAATTTTTTTTCGCAGTTATATCGATGAAAAGTATCTTTTAAAATTATTTTCTTGCATACTGAGTGATTCAGCCGAGCGTGGACAACCAAAGTTATATTTTTTTCAATGGAACACCCAGTATATGAATACGTCATTCGATTCCACATTTTTTTACCTCTCCGAGGAATTTTTATTTTCGAATTTCATTTGCAGCGTTGCCAAGTTATTCCGGAAAAACCTATTTTGCAGACAATTTTTTTTTAATTCACCACCCGCACAATTACAGCAATTGAGTGGATTTTTTTCAAGGGATAGTAAGTCAACATCACTATGATAATTTCTGGTATCTCAACTTTCGGATACAATATATAGGGTGCTCGGTAAAACCGGTCAAGTTTCATTCATTTTCAAACAGACATAATTCAAGTTTTTCCAATGGAACACCCTTTATTTTTTCATTTGTATGAAATGTTCCAACATTTCACTAAATTTTTTATCAGAAGTATACTATACGAAAAAATATTATTTAACAAATTATACCTAGTTTTAGTAATTGTTGTATCCACAAAAATGCATTTTGTTACTCGTTCACGTACTCAAATTTGTTTTTCGAATATTCAAACTAATCGCTAGTTCATTAACATTTTTTATACCATCTGGTGGTAGTTATTAGCGATTTCAACGGTAAGAAATGTGTTGAAATCCTAAAAAATATCTATATTGCCTTTTTCTTCAAAAACCAGTTATCCATGACTGACATCAAAAAATTAATCTCGGAATTTGTCAATAACGCTGTGTTGGAGTTTCTTCCGCATGTTACATTGAATTATTTTCATTATGATTTATGTGTTGGGAGATATAGTGCAAATGGTCTATGCTTTGGGGGGAAAGTGACGGAAACTGCCTTCTTGCATCTAGGATTCACAAAGAGAAGTACCCCGAAAGAAGACAATCAGATGGAAGGGCATTTCAGGCTCTAAATACAAGATTTGAAAGAACTGGCAATTTCAATCACGAGAAATTTGAAAGTGTCTGCCCTGTAACAAATGAAGAAAATACATTTCAAATTGCTCTTCACCTCGTTGAAAATCCCCATGTGAGTACTCGAGACCTGAGCAGGAAATTAGGATTTTCTCAAACCAGCGTGTCTCGAATGATACGAGCCAGCAAATTTCATCCTGACCATATGCAATTGATGCAAGAGTTAAGAGGAAGAGATTTTGAAAAACGTGTTCAATTCTGTGGATGGGGCTTAGAAAAGATCAATCAGGAAAATGATTTTTTCGATTTCGTGTTATTTTCTGATGAAGCGACTTTCCATAAAAATGGAACTGTGAATTGGCATAACATGCAACGGAAAACCCCCATTTTGTTCGTTGCATGAACCATCAACGGCGTTGGTCACTGAATGTTTGGGGTGGGATTTTCGCAAAAAGAGTTATCGGTCCGTATTTTTTGGATGGGCATCTAACTGGAAGAAAATACGTTAGATTCCTTCGGCATGAGTTCTCGAGGTTCCATATAGAACTAGACTTAGAATGAGGCTACAACAAGACGGTGCGCCACCACATTTCATAACTGAGGTACGGAAATACCTCAACGATCATTTCAATCAAAAATGGATAGGTAGGGGTGAGCCTGTGGCGTGGCCACCCTGATCACCTGACCTAACCAAACTGGATTTTTTTTATGGGGGTATATCAAATGGATTGTCTACCAAACTCCTCCAACATCTATAGAAGACATGAAACGAAGAATAACTAGAGCTTTCAGGGAAATAATCCCAGAGGATATGCTGGAACGTGTGGAGAATTCGTTTATAAAAAGACTGACATTATGTGTTGCAGAACATGGTCGCCATATTGAACATCTTTTGGACTTCCCTAATCAATAACAAATGTAGGAGTTATTGTTCAGATCGATTGATTTTGGGATTACAATAATTAATAAAATTGGATATATTTTGTGAAATATCAGTTTTTCGTATAGTATACAGATAATGAAAAATATAGTGAAATATTGAAACATTTTATACAAATGAAAAAATACAGGATGTTCCATTTGAAAAAGTAGAGTTATGTCTGTTTGAAAATGAATAAAACTTGAAGGGTTTTACCGAACACCCTATATATTGTTTCCGAAAGTTGAGATTCCACAAATTATCATTGTGATGTTGACTAACTATCCCTATAAAAAATCCTCTCAATTGCTGTAGACATGCGGGTGGTGAATTAAAAAAATATTGTCTGCAAAATAGGTTTTTCCGAAATAACTTGGCAACGTCGCAATGGAAATTCGAAAACAAAAATTCCTTAGAGAGCTAAAAAAATATGAAATCGGATGACGTATTCATATACTGAGTGTTCCATTTGAAAAAATATAACTTTTCCTGGCCACGCTCGGCTGAATCACCCAGTATGCAATTAAATAATTTTAAAAGATAGTATTTATCGATATGACTGTGAAAAAAAATTTATCAATTCAAAAAATTGTTTCCCCTGATAGCAATGGACCGAGGGAATCTTGTTGACTCACCCTGTATATTTTCGTTACCGACCGCTTTCCATTGAACTACTACTCCAACTGATATATATATATATATATATATATATATATATATATATATATATATATATATATATATATATATATATATATATATAGCAAAAAAAAATTGAAACACATGAGAAAGCAACGTTGGCACGTAGATATTAAATTCTAAAATTCACTCATAAATAAATAATTAATTTAAAGTAATAATAAGAAACACTGGGTTTACGAGTAAATGGTATATCGAACTTCGACTAGAGATACATTTTGTAATTTCTGGGTGTTACGAATATTACCAAAAAAGGTTGAAGAATTCGAAACTTACCAAATTGTCGCTGGATGGACTCCAATAGCATCCAGACGAATAGAAAAAGGATATAAGGAAAAATAAGGAAAATGCCTTTTGGAATTTTCACCACAAATTATAACAATTATTTCAACTTCGAAAGTAAATATTCCGGAAATCAACTGTTATGAAATTTAAACTATTCATTCAATACAGGGTGAGTCAACAAGATTCCCTCGGTCCATTGCTATCAGGGGCAATAATTTTTGAACTGCTCAATTTTTTTTCGCAGTTATATCGATGAAAAGTATCTTTTAAAATTATTTTCTTGCATACTGAGTGATTCAGCCGAGCGTGGACAACCAAAGTTATATTTTTTTCAATGGAACACCCAGTATATGAATACGTCATTCGATTCCACATTTTTTTACCTCTCCGAGGAATTTTTATTTTCGAATTTCATTTGCAGCGTTGCCAAGTTATTCCGGAAAAACCTATTTTGCAGACAATTTTTTTTTAATTCACCACCCGCACAATTACAGCAATTGAGTGGATTTTTTTCAAGGGATAGTAAGTCAACATCACTATGATAATTTCTGGTATCTCAACTTTCGGATACAATATATAGGGTGCTCGGTAAAACCGGTCAAGTTTCATTCATTTTCAAACAGACATAATTCAAGTTTTTCCAATGGAACACCCTTTATTTTTTCATTTGTATGAAATGTTCCAACATTTCACTAAATTTTTTATCAGAAGTATACTATACGAAAAAATATTATTTAACAAATTATACCTAGTTTTAGTAATTGTTGTATCCACAAAAATGCATTTTGTTACTCGTTCACGTACTCAAATTTGTTTTTCGAATATTCAAACTAATCGCTAGTTCATTAACATTTTTTATACCATCTGGTGGTAGTTATTAGCGATTTCAACGGTAAGAAATGTGTTGAAATCCTAAAAAATATCTATATTGCCTTTTTCTTCAAAAACCAGTTATCCATGACTGACATCAAAAAATTAATCTCGGAATTTGTCAATAACGCTGTGTTGGAGTTTCTTCCGCATGTTACATTGAATTATTTTCATTATGATTTATGTGTTGGGAGATATAGTGCAAATGGTCTATGCTTTGGGGGGAAAGTGACGGAAACTGCCTTCTTGCATCTAGGATTCACAAAGAGAAGTACCCCGAAAGAAGACAATCAGATGGAAGGGCATTTCAGGCTCTAAATACAAGATTTGAAAGAACTGGCAATTTCAATCACGAGAAATTTGAAAGTGTCTGCCCTGTAACAAATGAAGAAAATACATTTCAAATTGCTCTTCACCTCGTTGAAAATCCCCATGTGAGTACTCGAGACCTGAGCAGGAAATTAGGATTTTCTCAAACCAGCGTGTCTCGAATGATACGAGCCAGCAAATTTCATCCTGACCATATGCAATTGATGCAAGAGTTAAGAGAAAGAGATTTTGAAAAACGTGTTCAATTCTGTGGATGGGGCTTAGAAAAGATCAATCAGGAAAATGATTTTTTCGATTTCGTGTTATTTTCTGATGAAGCGACTTTCCATAAAAATGGAACTGTGAATTGGCATAACATGCAACGGAAAACCCCCATTTTGTTCGTTGCATGAACCATCAACGGCGTTGGTCACTGAATGTTTGGGGTGGGATTTTCGCAAAAAGAGTTATCGGTCCGTATTTTTTGGATGGGCATCTAACTGGAAGAAAATACGTTAGATTCCTTCGGCATGAGTTCTCGAGGTTCCATATAGAACTAGACTTAGAATGAGGCTACAACAAGACGGTGCGCCACCACATTTCATAACTGAGGTACGGAAATACCTCGACGATCATTTCAATCAAAAATGGATAGGTAGGGGTGAGCCTGTGGCGTGGCCACCCTGATCACCTGACCTAACCAAACTGGATTTTTTTTATGGGGGTATATCAAATGGATTGTCTACCAAACTCCTCCAACATCTATAGAAGACATGAAACGAAGAATAACTAGAGCTTTCAGGGAAATAATCCCAGAGGATATGCTGGAACGTGTGGAGAATTCGTTTATAAAAAGACTGACATTATGTGTTGCAGAACATGGTCGCCATATTGAACATCTTTTGGACTTCCCTAATCAATAACAAATGTAGGAGTTATTGTTCAGATCGATTGATTTTGGGATTACAATAATTAATAAAATTGGATATATTTTGTGAAATATCAGTTTTTCGTATAGTATACAGATAATGAAAAATATAGTGAAATATTGAAACATTTTATACAAATGAAAAAATACAGGATGTTCCATTTGAAAAAGTAGAGTTATGTCTGTTTGAAAATGAATAAAACTTGAAGGGTTTTACCGAACACCCTATATATTGTTTCCGAAAGTTGAGATTCCACAAATTATCATTGTGATGTTGACTAACTATCCCTATAAAAAATCCTCTCAATTGCTGTAGACATGCGGGTGGTGAATTAAAAAAATATTGTCTGCAAAATAGGTTTTTCCGAAATAACTTGGCAACGTCGCAATGGAAATTCGAAAACAAAAATTCCTTAGAGAGCTAAAAAAATATGAAATCGGATGACGTATTCATATACTGAGTGTTCCATTTGAAAAAATATAACTTTTCCTGGCCACGCTCGGCTGAATCACCCAGTATGCAATTAAATAATTTTAAAAGATAGTATTTATCGATATGACTGTGAAAAAAAATTTATCAATTCAAAAAATTGTTTCCCCTGATAGCAATGGACCGAGGGAATCTTGTTGACTCACCCTGTATATTTTCGTTACCGACCGCTTTCCATTGAACTACTACTCCAACTGATATATATATATATATATATATATATATATATATATATATATATATATATATCAGCAAAAAAAAATTGAAACACATGAGAAAGCAACGTTGGCACGTAGATATTAAATTCTAAAATTCACTCATAAATAAATAATTAATTTAAAGTAATAATAAGAAACACTGGGTTTACGAGTAAATGGTATATCGAACTTCGACTAGAGATACATTTTGTAATTTCTGGGTGTTACGAATATTACCAAAAAGGGTTGAAGAATTCGAAACTTACCAAATTGTCGCTGGATGGACTCCAATAGCATCCAGACGAATAGAAAAAGGATATAAGGAAAAATAAGGAAAATGCCTTTTGGAATTTTCACCACAAATTATAACAATTATTTCAACTTCGAAAGTAAATATTCCGGAAATCAACTGTTATGAAATTTAAACTATTCATTCAATACAGGGTGAGTCAACAAGATTCCCTCGGTCCATTGCTATCAGGGGCAATAATTTTTGAACTGCTCAATTTTTTTTCGCAGTTATATCGATGAAAAGTATCTTTTAAAATTATTTTCTTGCATACTGAGTGATTCAGCCGAGCGTGGACAACCAAAGTTATATTTTTTTCAATGGAACACCCAGTATATGAATACGTCATTCGATTCCACATTTTTTTACCTCTCCGAGGAATTTTTATTTTCGAATTTCATTTGCAGCGTTGCCAAGTTATTCCGGAAAAACCTATTTTGCAGACAATTTTTTTTTAATTCACCACCCGCACAATTACAGCAATTGAGTGGATTTTTTTCAAGGGATAGTAAGTCAACATCACTATGATAATTTCTGGTATCTCAACTTTCGGATACAATATATAGGGTGCTCGGTAAAACCGGTCAAGTTTCATTCATTTTCAAACAGACATAATTCAAGTTTTTCCAATGGAACACCCTTTATTTTTTCATTTGTATGAAATGTTCCAACATTTCACTAAATTTTTTATCAGAAGTATACTATACGAAAAAATATTATTTAACAAATTATACCTAGTTTTAGTAATTGTTGTATCCACAAAAATGCATTTTGTTACTCGTTCACGTACTCAAATTTGTTTTTCGAATATTCAAACTAATCGCTAGTTCATTAACATTTTTTATACCATCTGGTGGTAGTTATTAGCGATTTCAACGGTAAGAAATGTGTTGAAATCCTAAAAAATATCTATATTGCCTTTTTCTTCAAAAACCAGTTATCCATGACTGACATCAAAAAATTAATCTCGGAATTTGTCAATAACGCTGTGTTGGAGTTTCTTCCGCATGTTACATTGAATTATTTTCATTATGATTTATGTGTTGGGAGATATAGTGCAAATGGTCTATGCTTTGGGGGGAAAGTGACGGAAACTGCCTTCTTGCATCTAGGATTCACAAAGAGAAGTACCCCGAAAGAAGACAATCAGATGGAAGGGCATTTCAGGCTCTAAATACAAGATTTGAAAGAACTGGCAATTTCAATCACGAGAAATTTGAAAGTGTCTGCCCTGTAACAAATGAAGAAAATACATTTCAAATTGCTCTTCACCTCGTTGAAAATCCCCATGTGAGTACTCGAGACCTGAGCAGGAAATTAGGATTTTCTCAAACCAGCGTGTCTCGAATGATACGAGCCAGCAAATTTCATCCTGACCATATGCAATTGATGCAAGAGTTAAGAGAAAGAGATTTTGAAAAACGTGTTCAATTCTGTGGATGGGGCTTAGAAAAGATCAATCAGGAAAATGATTTTTTCGATTTCGTGTTATTTTCTGATGAAGCGACTTTCCATAAAAATGGAACTGTGAATTGGCATAACATGCAACGGAAAACCCCCATTTTGTTCGTTGCATGAACCATCAACGGCGTTGGTCACTGAATGTTTGGGGTGGGATTTTCGCAAAAAGAGTTATCGGTCCGTATTTTTTGGATGGGCATCTAACTGGAAGAAAATACGTTAGATTCCTTCGGCATGAGTTCTCGAGGTTCCATATAGAACTAGACTTAGAATGAGGCTACAACAAGACGGTGCGCCACCACATTTCATAACTGAGGTACGGAAATACCTCAACGATCATTTCAATCAAAAATGGATAGGTAGGGGTGAGCCTGTGGCGTGGCCACCCTGATCACCTGACCTAACCAAACTGGATTTTTTTTATGGGGGTATATCAAATGGATTGTCTACCAAACTCCTCCAACATCTATAGAAGACATGAAACGAAGAATAACTAGAGCTTTCAGGGAAATAATCCCAGAGGATATGCTGGAACGTGTGGAGAATTCGTTTATAAAAAGACTGACATTATGTGTTGCAGAACATGGTCGCCATATTGAACATCTTTTGGACTTCCCTAATCAATAACAAATGTAGGAGTTATTGTTCAGATCGATTGATTTTGGGATTACAATAATTAATAAAATTGGATATATTTTGTGAAATATCAGTTTTTCGTATAGTATACAGATAATGAAAAATATAGTGAAATATTGAAACATTTTATACAAATGAAAAAATACAGGATGTTCCATTTGAAAAAGTAGAGTTATGTCTGTTTGAAAATGAATAAAACTTGAAGGGTTTTACCGAACACCCTATATATTGTTTCCGAAAGTTGAGATTCCACAAATTATCATTGTGATGTTGACTAACTATCCCTATAAAAAATCCTCTCAATTGCTGTAGACATGCGGGTGGTGAATTAAAAAAATATTGTCTGCAAAATAGGTTTTTCCGAAATAACTTGGCAACGTCGCAATGGAAATTCGAAAACAAAAATTCCTTAGAGAGCTAAAAAAATATGAAATCGGATGACGTATTCATATACTGAGTGTTCCATTTGAAAAAATATAACTTTTCCTGGCCACGCTCGGCTGAATCACCCAGTATGCAATTAAATAATTTTAAAAGATAGTATTTATCGATATGACTGTGAAAAAAAATTTATCAATTCAAAAAATTGTTTCCCCTGATAGCAATGGACCGAGGGAATCTTGTTGACTCACCCTGTATATTTTCGTTACCGACCGCTTTCCATTGAACTACTACTCCAACTGATATATATATATATATATATATATATATATATATATATATATATATATATATATATATATCAGCAAAAAAAAATTGAAACACATGAGAAAGCAACGTTGGCACGTAGATATTAAATTCTAAAATTCACTCATAAATAAATAATTAATTTAAAGTAATAATAAGAAACACTGGGTTTACGAGTAAATGGTATTTTGAGGTGATCTAACGCTGTACCATTTTGAATCAAAGCATTTGGTTTCTGAACGAGTGTTCGAAAGAAGAGGTTTTCCCCAAATTTACCCAACACAAAACAGAAGTCATGCCATTGTGAAGGGAAGCAGATATGGAAAACTTACAATAGATGAAGATAGAACGGAAGCAACAATATAGGAAGAGATACATTTCAAATACTCATCTTGAGGTAACACATAGGTACACAACTTATTTGTGAACTCCATCACATAGAATTCCAAACTATTGACTCGGATATTCGTAATCAAGTCAATGGTACTATCCATAAAAAGCATTTAAAACGAAGGAAGAAGCTAAATGCACTGGTTCGAAATAAGTTCCAATATGAACAGAAAAGAAACCAGAGTATGGAAGTATTTCCAGTACAAAATTTTTAGAGCGATTTGTGAATCTGAAGGTTTCCGGTTTTTCAAAAGATGAAATCCGTTTATTGAAAAACAGTTCGAATTACAACCTCAATCCTAAAATAAATTTTACAAACTTGGATAGTATGGGAATTGACACAGAAATTGCATTGATAGGGAAACCTTCTGTCAATAAACACTTTGCCGAAGAAAGAAAGGAATAATCAATATAGGAAGAGAGACATCTTAAATATTACACACAACTTATTTATGAACCCAATCACATAGAATTC
Source organism: Zygogramma bicolorata (assembly GCA_032362365.1). Taxonomy (NCBI): domain Eukaryota; kingdom Metazoa; phylum Arthropoda; class Insecta; order Coleoptera; family Chrysomelidae; genus Zygogramma; species Zygogramma bicolorata. The sequence goes on along the minus strand of JAVJAQ010004042.1, from coordinate 333,617 downwards.
TAAACTGTTGACTTGGATATTTATGATGAAGTAAATGGTACTATCCATTAAAAGTATTTGACACAAAGAAAGGAGCTGAATGCACTGATTCGAATTAAGGTCCAAAATGAACAAAAAAGTATGAAAATTTCTCCAGAACAAATCTTTTTCGAGCGATTTGTAAATCTGACGGATTCCGGATTCTCAAAAGATGAAATTCGTTTATTGAAAAATGGTTCAAATTACAACCTCAAACATATTATAAATTTAACAAACTTGGAAACTCTGGGAGTCGACACATAAACTGCATTGATGGGGAAATCTTCTGTCAATAAAAACTTTGCCGTAGAAATTCTGAAATCAGAAAATAAGGGTATAATCCAAAATCAAAAATGGTTGAATCTATAAAAGGATAATCTGAAACAAGTGATATAATTTCACATTGGCGAGTGAAGGAAAAACAGTCATTGCCATTAGTCATGAAGATTATGCATAGAAAATTTTTTTAATGCTGGCATTTATGATATTCTTCGAATCGACGCAACCAAAGAATCTTTGAAATTGGTTCAGTACATCATGAATGAAAGGGAAAACGTGAATAGAACCCTTATATGAGGAAATTTTACAGGCAACTGTATATTAATTTTTTATACTGATTCTAGTTTTATGGAAAATTAAATTAACGACAGTCAGTTAAATCATATGCCCATTCAGTTGAATTTTTTCTTCGGATCATGGCCCAGATGATATATGATCCAGTTATCGAAATTGTTGTAACTATGCCTGTTTTCCGTCTCGACTGCTGACAATGCATACTCTCACCAGAAGTGGTGCTTAGAGATCAATTCGACAACATAGCGGAAACAAAAAATCTCCCCTAGCACAAGCACATAGATTTTCTTTGTTAGAGAATCTCCCAATATCCTACGATATTTTATGAATTCGCTGGAGTATCAATAATACATTATCATTATTATACTATTATGCATACACTCATAATATCATCTCTTACGGATTTGCATCATAGGGAGCATCTCCTGATTGCTCCAGAATATTAATAATGGAAAAACCTAGGCACATAGAAAAAGAAAAAACTGTAAGAATGTCCAAAGTTTCAGAATTTTGAAAGTTCCACTATATATATCTTTGAGTCAGTCAAATATATATGTAGGATCGCATAACACCTATTTTTCCAGTGAGTACATCCACTGGAGATACAAGAAATTCCTGACACATTGATATTACCATTGTATGGATTATCTGCACCTGAAAAAAGCCCTGAATCATGACTATCGAACTGTACTTCCATTCTCAGCCGAAACACCGTATGTGCGTGCGAAAACAAAATGAAAAATGGGATATTGGCCTTCTCAATATGCCATATATAGAGCCGAATAGTGATAATAGAAACACATTATTGCCGTAACCAACAAAAATATCGACACATGTCTAGCAAAAATACAACATCCATACGTTGTTTAGGATGAACGCATTTTTACCCAACACTTTTTTACTGAGCGCGAATTACATTATTATGCCTTTCGAAACCTGAAAAGCTTGATGGGTTTAACACCATACTATTTTCTCTTGGTCTGTGAGTTATTGGTTCTAGTCGATTGTGTGGTGGTTGTGTCCAGAAAGTGTTTTTAAATTTGATAGTAAAAACATGTCTTGTAAAAAAATCGCAGTCTTATCTCCGTGACAAAACTATGTAAAATGTAAACCATGATTGAGGAGTTGGACTTTATATGGTCTGATGAACGTGCGATCGAATAATACTTTGGCAACTATTTTTCATATTTGCTGAAAAGAACATGCCAATCATATAGAAGTAGTTTATACCATCTAGGGTGCACATTTTCAGGATGGGGGCTGGACCAGAACCATGTAGATCTACACTATTTATTTGTCTACTGTAATATATTTTGTTAATGAATTAAAATTATTACGTGAGTATCATACTTCAGCCCTAACAACTTCTTACTTAAATCAGTATAATGTACAGGAATGACTTCCTTGTGCGTGCGAATGTTATTCGGGACTGAATCTTTTTTTTTTCGGTATTGATATAAATTTTTTGTAGTTATATCTGGGATCATACTGAAATTTAACAGCAATGTACACGAAGTTACGAGGCCTGGAAATATTGAAATAACTGCTATATTAGAAAAAAGCGGGCTCATAAATTCATAATAGAAGTGACCAAATTTTCCCTTGGACTTCAATTAATACAAAAATTGGTATACAATCCTTGCTCATTTTGAGAGCTGAATGTTTCAACTAGTAAACAACTGAAGATAACCAACTGAACCAAAAAAAAATCCAAATAAAATAACATAATAATATGTTTACAGTAGCAGTGATCAGTAGGATTAGGTAGCAATAAACAGTCATCCAAAGCTAAAAATTGTATATTTCTTCGCCGACTGTGAACTCTATGGAGTTATGAAGTTTTATTTGAGTGAATGGTATCTTTCACTTTGGAGGCTAAGGGAAGGCGGGAAAACCCCCGGCCCGTAGATATGGGCGCCCATGTATACATGCATGTACTCCAGCATATATTATGCTGTTCACATTTGAAATGTACGAAATATTTTCGAGTCGGCTTCACTTCAAAATATAATTTTCTCTTGAGAAAATTCATCACGATATCACTTCTATATATATATGGCAGGCTGTTGATTCATTCAACAACTGTATATCGACTATCGATTAGTACAGAATAATGAATAGAACCGTTGCCGTTTGTACGAGTAAATAAAGTGACATATTTCAGGTTAACGGTCATATCGTCCTTCATCTGTTGGATAGGAAATAAATATTTAGCGAAGGTTCGTTCTGTGTGGAACGAAACTTTCTAAGAATATTTGGGAATAGCATTTACGTGTCAACTGAAAATAACAGATCATTCTCAGAAAAACGGAGGAGGTGTAAAAACTTTGATTCTGTATATTCCTATCACTTACGAGGCGGTGAAAACACACTCCCAAGATTATAATACAGTAAGTAGCTATCTATACATTTTTTTATACACTATTATGCAAAATTTTTTATCATTCCGTGTTCTCAGATCGGTTTCCACGGTCGAATATATGATTACTGGAACTTCCGGTTGAACCGCGTCTGGAATCGTTTTTCAAGATTTCCTCCCGACTTGGTGCCGAGGTCTAAGTCTCCTTAACCCCCAACTCCCATCTTGACAAAGAGAAGAATGGTTTTGTGGATAGACGAATTGTATTAATAACTTCGACGATAAAGTCCGACGATGTTGAACATGTGGTTTGACCCGATGTATGTCTGACTTGAAAAGGATCAATTGAAGGATTTGTCCGATGGCATAATAATGATTTCCAGGAATTGGGAAGCGTTTGTGAGTCGTCTCGTTTGTTGAATCATTGAGGAGTTTTTCAATATCTATTGCTTCGCAAATTATTCTTGGGTGGAGTGTTTTTGTTGTGACAATGGTCTTCGTGTTGTTGAAGTCAAGATGGGAGTTGAGGGTGGAGGAGACTTAGACTTCGGCACCAAGTCGCCAAGAAGTCCAAAGTGGGTGCTGAAATGTCGACGAGAGAACCATTCTGAACGCAGTTTAACCGGAAGTTCCAGTAACCATGTCTATCTATCTATCTATAAATACCTATAGATATATATATATATATATATATATATATATATATATATATATATATATAAACTGAGTAATCTCGGAATACACTCAAAGTGGGAGAGTATGCCTTGGGAATGCAGTCAAAAAAAAAGTGGCCTGGTTAAAGAACAACTCTTTGTTAAAATTGTCGAGCTTTCGAAAAATTCATTTCCATTATCAAGACATTAACGTGAGATTATAATGGAGGATAGCTGGTTGCCGATAGATATATATATATATATATATATATATATATATATATATATATATATATATATATATATATATATATATATATATATATATATAAACTGAGTAATCTCGGAATACACTCAAAGTGGGAGAGTATGCCTTGGGAATGCAGTCAAAAAAAAAGTGGCCTGGTTAAAGAACAACTCTTTGTTAAAATTGTCGAGCTTTCGAAAAATTCATTTCCATTATCAAGACATTAACGTGAGATTATAATGGAGGATAGCTGGTTGCTAGACCACGAGTGCTCTCTGACAGTTATGACCACAAAAATTAAAAGAAAGTGAATTAGTCCGCTTTTATTATATTCAAGAGCCAAACAGTGACCTTTTTTAATCGTTTTTAATCCATTAACGAACATGTACGGCGTACCTCTTCCTAATTTTTATTATATATATATATATATATGTATATATATATATGTATATATATATTCAGATTTCACAAGTTGTCGATTCTTAATTTTTTTTCCATTTTCTGCAGCTGCCCCTCGTGACATCCCACATCACCGGTTTTACAATTTTTCAAGGAATACAAATGTGGATTAACTCACGTAAACGAGAGATATCGTGCATTTATATGATAGCAAAATTGATCGGAAAAAGAGTAATTTACATAGATTGAAAACATATTTTCTATAGTGAATTGATATAAATGCACTTATTTGTGCTGAAATAATTAGTACCTACCATTATAAATTATATTGAAATTAAAAAGTCATTGCCATTAGATTGTCGACGAATAATTTCCATTAACTATTATTCATTGAACACAATTAGCAGTCCCCATTTCGGGAAATGAGATCTTTGTACAACAGAACTGTCGTTCACTAGGGTGTAAAGGCGTATAGGGTGTTTTCGGGTGCAAAGTCGTCGGTAGCAAAGACAAATTTTTGCAGAGAATAGTAGTTTATAAAAGATGTAGTTTTGTCACCATATAACTGTTGTGTATGTACAAAGTGATATACAACCGTGACACTTCAAACACAAAATTAAACAGATCACATTTCGGAACACGTGACGAGTTTTTGAAGTGAAACTCTAATAAAAATCTCTAATCTCCACTTTTTAATATTCATTGAAGTGAGTTGGGGTGAATTGCGGATTGAATTCCAGATGAAACCTTCCCTATTTCACCATAAACACCGAATGTTCAAGACTCATGAAAGATGAAAATCAAACTGCATAGGGACAGCTAGTTCGGACAGATAATTGAAGGTCTATTGAGATGACATTTTTTTTTCAAAAGCACTGAAATTTAAGCCTTTTCACGCAGACTCCAACCGATTTTGCTGTTTGCCTTAGCCATAATTTGAGAGGGCAGGACTTCTCACGACAGCACTGTGAAATCTGAATCGTCCACAAAGGTATAATTCGTGTTGCGTTGTGATGGTATAATCATCACTTTCTGGACAGCGATTATTGACTGGGTGGGTGGAAGTGACATTTTTTGTTTCAATTTTTTACTCTCTACCTTTCAAAATGAGATATACTCAAATTTTCATCTCCAAAAAATTTACTCATTACGTGTTATTTGCGTTTGTTAGAAGACTATATCAAGGTGTAACGGGCATACTGTAAGAAGTTGGATTTTATTACATGTCATTCATAGTGCAAGGCAGTCTGTAGAAGTCACCCTTGAAAATAATTGTTGAAACCAACAAAATTTCCTGATTTTTCATCAAGTCATCCCGCAGCCCGTGATTCTTTTAAATTGTTCTGAAATTGTTCATTTCCGTTAAGCATCTAACGAACGACAACCCTCAGAAGTCGAAACTTCAGCGAGCAATGGATCAACGAGGCCTTACCTTTTAACGTGCGATTACCCAGCACGGTGGCCCGGCGAGGATTCGAACCCCGGCCTTCCGCTTGATAGGCAGATATGCTAACCTCTACACTACCGAGACCACATTTTTCCTATAGATTGCGATTTTTTTCAGTTTCAAGTATTTCATTTTCGAAAGCAAAAAAAATATGTTCAAAAAAACTGTCACTGCCACCCAGGCTATCGAGTTGATGTACTGTACGTATGTATTTGGGATTGTTCAACTATTACGAGAATCGAATGATAAATGTACAAAAATCGGGCCATCATCCAATATGTTGAACAGCAGTTCCGTTTACATTTGGGAAATTCCTTGTTATTTCTTCATTCAATGTTACATGTTCTTTTGATTTGGAGATAGTCGTTGTGGGCAGTTTTAAATATTCTATACAGGCAAGTCGTACAGGCCACCTTGAGGACAAACTGATAAAGTAAGGCCACTTCCATTCAAGATCGTGCGATTCGACTTATTTGGACTACCCCGAACCTCCATTCAATTTCAACACACAATTTACGAAATATCGCTATTCGATGAATATTCCAGTGAAAAGTAAAATATTGACAAATTTGATTCATTCTCCACCCTTCGGAAATGGAATGTATTAGAACTATATGTAACTAGGTTTTTCAGAAGACGTAGTTGTCACCCGTAACGACAGTATAGGAGAGTTTGAACAGCAAATAAAACAAGAAACTAACTGATATAAATCAAGAATGAGGGCAAGAAACATGTGTCTATACAGATGACTAAAATAAGAAATAAAAATGAACCAATCAAGTCTCAGCTTTTTTGCCAATTACTTTTGTGTTTTGTGCAAGTTCTCTGAATATCATCTTCATTTTGAGTGTGCCTAAATTTCAATTTGTTGATTCGTAAATTTTATTTTTAGGTTGTTATTGCTAGGTAGGAATAATTTGAAACTCGGAACATTGGAAGATATTTCGGTTATGGCAATATCAGTTTTCAAACGAAATAAAATAATATAAAACAAAATAATGGAAGATGGCATCTTTTTTTGTTATGCTCTTCATTTTATTTTATATAATTTTCTGTATGAACAATTTCATAAATATATTTTGTTCCTTATTTCATCCTACTTGCTGTTTGAACTCTCCTTGAAATTCAAAGCATGTGGTGAGCAGGCAGCTCTTGTTCATAACCACATAACTCATGAATCTGTGATTAATCAACATGGAATCCCTTGGATGATTCTTCCGGGTGGGGATTGAATTCCAGGCCCTGGAGGGCGAACGTTTATGTTTCTTTTATGGGTACAGTATACGTATGGTACTCTGCACCCGCGTTCGTCAGTATTTCAGTAATCTTCCTGTTCATTTGTGGATTTTGTGTGAATGAGAGTGTATCTGGCTTTGAAAGTAAGTTCGAAAAGGCACTCCAACTCCTTTCTTAATTCGTCGAATTTCTGAATATGTATCGAGGCTTTTCCGTCTGGAACTATCGCAGGAAGATACTTCTTGGATGGTGATTTTTTGTTTCTATTATTTTCGGCGTGTACAACTTCTTTCTCGGTCAGAACGTCGTCATCTATCTGGCTAGATTCTTCGACGTTCAGACTTCGGAATCTGTTTTTCGTCGCGATGGTAGTTGTTTCACTTCCACTTTTTGATTTTTGTAGTTTTACATTCTTTGTGGTTTTCTCAGGTGCGATGATCGTTTTATTGCTCCCCTTATTCTCATTTACTCTAGATTTTTTTCAGCAATGCTGAAAAATCTTCTTTTTCTTTCGACTTTATTTTATCAGGTGATTTGACTACTTTTGATATTTTTTCCAATTCATCGATTTCAGATTAACTTTTTTTTCTCTTTTTCGGATAGAAACTTTTGATTATTTATTCTTCATCGTGGAATATATTTTGCACTGGAAAGTCTTTTAGTGCCTCAGGCAAATCGACCTGTAACTTTGCATGATCTGCTGTTTCCTTCCAATTTATTTTTTTCCTCATTGAAGCTAGGATGATAAAAACTATTTTTATTCATTTCAATATGTTTATCATTATTCTTATTTAGGTTTTTGTTTATATTATTATTTCTATGTTCGAATCATTATTTTCTGTATTTCTATTTATATGTTTTTCTTTGGATTACTCCCGCCACAATGACAACCGTTTCTTTTCGTTACCGCGCTTAGGTACGTCTTTTCGGAACTCATCTAAACGCCATCTCCGTTTCCAAGTAACATCAATATGAATATTACAAATCAAAGTGCATTTCGATTATCGCTCAGATAGAGTTGGTATTTTCATTATTTTGTTGGTACTTTTCATACGAGAAACTTACATTACCAGTTTGTCTAACTATGATAGTGTTCCTGACATGAACGATGAGATTTTTTCTATTGTCGGAGAAAATAGTTTTTTGATAATTTCCCTTCGATAAAAGTTTCACCGGTATTCGATTCGCTGCCGGGCCACCGTGCTGGAATTCACATGCTAAAAGGTAAGGCCTCGTTAATCCATTGCTCGCACAAGTTTCGACTACAGAGGGTTGACGTTCGTCGGGAAACGGAATCCAAGTGTCAGCCAATTCACAAATCCTGTGCGTTCTTGGAATGAGAGAGGCAATTTTTGTAAGCGAACCACTCAGATATTACGAGGGAACATTAAAATTTGAATATAGAAAAAAATGTCGTTGATAACGTTTTTGTAGAAAATATAGTGCAACCGATTATTAACAGAGTCCATACAATCTTTATGTTTTGATTCCACAGGCGTGGTATGGTTATGAGGAAGCGAAACCATTTTCTACACTATACAACTTTTTTAGAACAGTCGCTAGAACGCTTGATGTTGAATTCATAGATAACATATGTTGTACAGGATTGGTTGCACATATCGTAGTTTATGGGGGGAGTCTGGATGTGAAGTTATCGCATACTAACATTGTGTAACTTGGGAAGTCTCCCCAAGGAATTTAAAAATTTCTTTGAAAAAATCAAACACATAATGCATGTGAATAGTTTTTATCTCCGATGACTAGGGTGCACAGACTCCTTTCATGAGGTTGCCTTTCTGTGAATGTTAGATGGGGTATTTGCAAGCAACAACTGAAATTATTTTCGTCACTGCTTTGCGCTGAGATTAGAATTCCATGAAAAATAAAAAAGCTGGGGCTCCACACTGAATTTCGATGAGGCATTGTGAGTTGACGTTTTCGATGCAATCAATACAATAGTACAATTTTATTATAATTTCAGTTCTTCTGGAACTACAACGCAGTGCTGCGTTGCTTGACAGACCATTACCTTCCCACTGAATGCATTTTCTTTGATCAAGATATACTAATAAAAGAGCATGACATGAAGTCTTAAATGTATTTCAACTTCGACGTAATTTGAATAATTGGAAAAATTAGTGAAATAACTGAGAGAGGCATCAAATTAGATGATCCAGAGTGTTTGGCTGCCTGATAGTAGCGCCTTTGTCAACAATGTTGAAGACTGTGAATTAAATATTATCTATTTTCTGATTCAAGAAAAAAATTCACAAATCAAAATTTCTGAATAGTTTTCTATTCATTCTGATTTCAATGTAGATTCAAATGTATTCGCTATTCGAAAGTAACAAGATGAAGTTTGGGAACATATTTGAAATATATACAGAAATGAAGAACTGATAAATATTCGATGAAGATCCAAGACCGATTCGAAGAAGGATCAAAATATCTTCAAAATATTCCAAAATGGATATTCAACATATGTGCAATGATTATTCGAAATTTATCAGGAGGAGTTTGAAAATATTCTCATAATATATTTAGAAATGAAGAAATGATGAATATTCGATGAGAATTCAAAACTTATTCGAAGGAGATCAAGACATACTAAATATAGATTCGGTAATAATATTAGGAATGGTTTCAAAGTAGATTCAAAGTTGATTACAAACAGATTTGAAACATCTTCCAAAGATATTTTGGAATGCAGCTCGAATGAAAATTTAATACTTTTATTAATGAGTTATTGATAAGTTATTATTGGATGAATATTTAAAAGATTTGCTTGCTACTTGGTCCGTTTTCAATCAGAAACTTACTGCCAAGTTGAATTTCAATTATAGGTATCTATAATAACAGAAAACTTTGGTACGCTGTGGATTCTTTATGTCATTGTGGAATATCAATGTTCAATTTTTCAAACATGTTCGTTATAATAGAAAACGAATAAGTTATATTTTCACAGAAAAATCTTTCTTTCATGAATTAATAAACTCCGAAACAAGATTTTGTATGGGTTGGAATGAAATGTTGTCCTGGTGAGTGAGATTTTTAATACAAATAACCCCTCCTTTTTGCTTTGTGAAGATATTTCCTATGTATGCTATCTTTATGAATGACTGAAGTGAAATGATTTTAATTCTGTCCTTCCCATAATATGAAATGAAATACAGGGTACACATTAGTCATTACATGTAAGATGGAGATACCTTGCGGATAGTGAGCACGCGCTCTACCCCCCCTTCACAACTATTCAATGCTGATTCAAGAAAAAATTCCACAAATCAATATTGCTGAATATTTTTCTTTTCATTCTGATTTCAATGTAGATTGAAATGTATTCAATATTCGAAAGTAACAAGATTACTATTTTGTTTTTTTCTATCGAGAATATTCCAAAAAAGCTCAAAACAAGTTCACCGACGGCCGTTATCGATATATTCGAGAGATCTACAACTGATCCAAAACACTGTTCTCGTAACTTTCAACCATTCCTCGTAAGTGGGATTCTCCTAAATTATCATTTTGCAATCGCCAAAACCAAACACTAGCGGGTCATCATATGATGTAAGCTACGGATATGAAAAAAAATTAAACATTTAGAAGGTCGCTATATGGCAATCAAAAGGTTCGTAAAGGTGATAGGTATTGACACAGTTCTTTCTGTTCGCCGGGTGCAGTGGAGTCGGTGCTTGGCGACCAAGTGATAATAAAACGGTTGGTTTTCAACAACCCACGATCTCGTGAAATAGGTGTAAAAAGTGAGTGTGAAACATCGGACGGATTGGATGGTATCATAGACCTTTTTTGGAATAGGTCTATTCGATTTTGCAAAGTGAGTTTATATTAATAAATAACTACGGAGATGCACTTTGCCATCAATGCGGATAATATAATATAGGATATTTGTGATACCAATTTTTTTTTGCACAAAGAATATTTTATAAAGCGGGTGGAATCACAAGGTTTGTTCTGGTTTCGAATATTCACATCAGGATCGTCCAAAATCAAAAAGTCTTTTTGTGGAGGAAGAGCCAAGCAGTGTTCAATAACCAACTGGGCGACTATTCTTTGAAATATTTGAAAAAATTCGGAGCTCAAACCAGAACAGACATCAATATAAAATTTTTCTTCAGGCTCCTAAAAATACTTGTCAATAAGAAACCTAATGTTCATGTTTTATCAGGATAGCAAAAACTCACTTGAACAATTGACAATTGATATTCGATTCTTCAGCATGATTTGTTTCAATATACAAAATTCACATATTGAGTGAAACGATTACTCAATTGTAAAATTGAAAATGAACAAAAATTGAAAACTAGAAAAAATCATGCCATAGTCAGAAAATGAAAATTTCATATCAACCAAAACTTTGGATATAATATTTCAAGCCAAAGTCGGAACCTCTGGTTAAATTAACCCCTATGTCCAATTGGTCTTCGTCGCTTCTACTCTTAATTATGAACTTGAAAAGTTTATGAATTATATAACTTAAGACAATATAAATACTGCCAATGGTGTCTTTGGTTTGGAAGTGTAGGAATGATTGACGCTTATTGTAAAACCAGGAGGCCAACTTGGTTGACAAAACGTATGTCCATTGCAAGTGATTTTCAGTTTCGTTCAAGGGTATTGAGATTTGTGAAAAAAAATCGTTTTGTTTATTGCGGTTAATGATTAGTTGAAATACTCATTTCTGCTGAAATATGGAAAATGATATGCCTAATCTTCAGAAAGAATTCAAAAAATCATTGTGAGGGTTGGTTCATTTCTAGAATTCGTTGTTACTGAAATCCTGCATATCCAGGTTGAATTCCAGAAATCAAACTGAAATCCAGACTGAACTACTTCATTTGATAATCTGTATGATTATTATGTCGATGAAACACCCCTTGAGTGGGGGGAAAGTGTTTTTCGCGTTTGGGGCAGATAAACAAAGGGGAGAGCAAAAAGAACACAGCCCAGAAGGGGGGTGCCGAGATGAGCCGAAAGTCGGAAGAAATTCACTACACGGCCCTCAAGCCCGAAACCGCCCTAGTATTATTAGAGTACGCGAATATTACATAATTCGGAGTTGTTTTGGCTCTGTAATAGATATAATTATTCTCTCGAACCAACTATAATTTCCTATTATTTTCCTCTGAATATATGACATTTTTGAGAAAATATGAGTTGATTTCAATCAAACCTTCGGTGTATATTTTCAAAAATACTCTGCTTCGGTGTTGGGTAATCGCACGTTAAAAGGTAAGGCCTCATCGATCCATTGCTCGCACAAGTTTCGACTTCTGAGGGTTGACGTTCGTCAGCTGATTAACGCAAACGAACAATTTTAGAACAATTTTTTCTAATATACGTTGTTGATGCATTACCACATTGAGATATGAATGAAAAGACCACATCGAATTCTCAAAAGAGAGTAATAAAAAAACGTACTTCTCTATATTACTATTTGTGATTTTTTTTATTTTTTCATATGCAGATTCACACGAAAGGAAAGCCCTGTGATGTTCAAAGAACACCACGTGAATCAAGGGACAGGAGATACGAATTAACATTCATTTTGAATTTCTGAAGTTTGTGAGCCTCAGGAAAAACCTCTCTTGGCAAGGAGTTCCAAACCTTAGCTGTTCTGTTGAAAAAGGATCCCTGAGCAAGAGAGGTTCGACAGGTTTCCGAATTCACAACAAAGGGGTGGGAATCCGTGTAGATGTTGACAAGGGGGGGACGTTTGATAACAATTCGGAAGAGCATCGACCGTGAAAGTATCTATAGAAGAGAGACAAAGCTCTGACCCTTCTACGATGTTCCAATGAAGTGAGCGAGTCTGTGAGCGAGGAATCATCAACGAGACGGATTACCTTTCTCTGAATAGAATCGAGAAACCGCAATGAATTTTTTGGTGCCGAACTCCACACATGAGAAAAATATTTCAAGACGTTGTATCTGAGCCTTGCAGATCATTAGAAGCTAACGAGGGTTGAAGTATTTCTCTGCACGAAAAATAGAAATCCAAGTTTCTGGGGAGCACCTTCGGCTATCGATCTCACATGGTTTTCCCATGAGAGATTATCACTGATCGTAATTCCTAGCATCGAGATACTTGACTTTCTAGGCCTGGGTTTTCGTAGCATTTAATTTCACCAAGTTCATCTTACCCCATTCTATTATTTTTGCCAAGTCGTCGTTAATTTAATTGACGTGAATGTTTCTTTGAATTGTTGTTTTTCGAGCTGGTATGGCTGCAAGAGAAACTGGTATGAAGAGTACTATCGTCCGCAAAACTATGTATTGAACAAGGTGTTTTCTCGAGCAAATCATTGATATGAAGCAGAAACAAAGTGGGTGCCAGAACTGAACACTGTGGAACACCTGCATTTATTAGGAGAATATCAGATGATACTCCATCAACAACCACATACAGAGACCTATCAGACAGGAATCTCTTCAACAAAGCACACAACTGAGGAGAATGGTTCTCCTTCTTTCTGTCGATTACTGTAGCAGGATGTGGACTTCATTATTTCTGGTTCATTTTCGAAGAAACAACTCACAAATATCACGATTGTAGATAATCTTATCCCTGAAATCACTCTTCCCCAACATTGGTATTGTTATATATAAACACTACCACACTATCACACTATCTTCATATGCTGTTTTCATGCAATATTATACTATTATTCCTGCTCGAGAAAGCTACTGTATGGCGAAACAGGTGTCGGGGTTTTGTAAATCTGTGTGTGACAATCGTATAGGAAACTATGGAATATTTTTGGTTGAATATAGATGTTTATCAGGTATCGGCCGTTACATTCAATCCTAGCACCTTAATTTCGATTATTTTACATGAGCGACTTCTTGTTGACAGAGAAATGGGTGTGAACGTTCTTGAAGCTTGGTGGGAATCGAAGATAAGAACTATTTGACACCAACTGATATTTTGATGTAAGAAGTTACATTTTCTGCAAAATGATGCCAATAATCAACACATAGTCCATCCTGGGATTCCACATTCGGCCTGGACTACAATAAATATTTTGTTTCTCTCTTCCTTGGTTCACGCGATATTCGATTATCAAGTTTTATTTTTCTTATGAACTGCAGGCAAGCGAATAACACGAAGAATCATTCAAAATATTCCTCGTTGTACATCGCGTGTCCTTCAAAATAATAATTATCACCTTATACATCACCCGGGCCAATGAAGGGCGATTATTACATTTTTTTTGTTGCTTTCTTGTTGAGGTGAAGTGAAAAAACGTCAACGTCAATAATAATATTTTAGAACAATCCTGTATTATCGATTGTAACTTCGCCTTTGATATCACGCTTTCGTATAATCTGACAGAAAATTTGAGTACAGCAAATCTTTCTGAAACCCAGTTCGAAATGAATAGAGACAAATTATTATCATTCCAGTGAAATGACTGTCACGAAACAATCTCATCTACAGATTCTGAGGCCATACTTGAATCTTCAATATCCCTTTCAGTATCGATAATTCTTCAAAAAATGTTTCTTCAGAAATATGATCAAGTTTGTTCCTGCGAAAAAAGTGTTTTTGTAGTACATAAACATACTCCGATTGTGATTCAATAAATAGTTCAAGAACTCCTTCATCGATATAACAAAAATTTTCTGCACATACACAAACCAATTACCATACAGCGACACACTTCTGACTGAAGGCAACAATCTCCAAACAGATCAAAGCACACAGATCTTTCAGAATTGAATAATCAATAACACTTGAAAATGGTATTGAATTCGACTGTAAATAATCTTCTATATGAAATTCTACAGCTATCAAGATTTTTTGATCTCATTAAAAAGCACTCAGTGAAGACTATGTAGAATACCATCCCAATCTAAGAAACACTCACTTATCTGTGGGGTAAGAGTTAATACGCCCATTTTTATTCTGAGGCTATAATGCCTTAAAAATGGTCGTAGGAATTGTGAAATAATAATCAGTTAACAAACTGTGAGTTTCACAATAGACAGTTTAGAAAACCGCTAAATCTGTTTCACTATACAATAGCATCTTCTGGCTGTTGTAGAACTAGAACACGCCTGTAGGTGCTATATATCAAAATTTATCAAGACATAATAACTCGAACAATGATGAAATATGAGTAGACCAACAAATGCGCAATTGAAAAACGAACTCGACTCTGAGCTATACGTGCTCAGTGTATATATAGTGTAGCGGTTTCTTGAACTGTGCAGTGAAAATCACAAGAAAATGGAATATTCATTTAATGTTTCGATTGCTGGTATCCGCAATCGTCTTTGGTTAATTCCTGCCAAACTTTATATCCCACATTAACAAATAATATTATAAAATATCAGAATAAATCATGTTCTTCTACTAAGACTCCTATTGCCACCTCCTTTATATTGCTTGCCTAGTTAATTGACTGCTTGTTTTTGAAACCCATTCGACACATTCAACATAGGAGTAATTAATGTTACAGCAAATGGTAACTGACCCCTGCTAACAAACAAGTCTTCAATCATTGGTATGTTTTTCACACAGTCAATTGCAACCAAAAACCTATTGTAGAATCAGACATTGACGACCCAGTTTTCTTTCATTAGTTATCAACTGTTTCAATCAGGTAATAAATCGTTGTGTGGGAGGGAGACAATGATGGTCCAATTGAATCGAATATACATTCATGTACGGATTGATACATTGGAGATTGAAGAACCAACCACTCCGTTGCTCAATTCATACCAAGGTGAATTTATATATTTTTCCTGTTTCAGTATTACTTTTCACGTTATTATGGCTTCTCTGGAGAACAACGTAAACTGTTTGGTCTATTCAACGCCATTGCGATACACCTACTAATCGAATTAAATAAACAAATGGAATTCAATTGGTGACTAAATTATTCCATTCGAGATAAATTTGAGAAATAATAATGTGGTCATGGTCACTCTGAGATCCATACTAGAAATTTTTGGTACCACCACTGTTACTGAGAATTAGTCGAAAAATACCGTGTGTACAGCTCTCAGATAGAAAGAGGAACTATACATCAGTTGTTGGAAATGTGATTTCGAACAACTTTGAAATAATGATGGATATACATGAACACTTAAATATTGGCTGAACAAGAAAATTTATTTCTCATCAAAAGGGGCTAATTGGATATGAGTTTTGGGCAGATATCATATCAAGGTTACATAATAGTTATTTATCAAATAAGACGATAAAGGAGTGCTTTATCACCGCGTGAAAGAGTTTAGTACACGAGCGAATTACTTTCATAAGTCGATAAAGAATTTCATCGTAGAGTTTAACATTCTATTTTTCCTGTAGTGAACATTTCGGAAAAACATAATTCATCAATACTCTGCCAACTTCTGAATCGTTTCAATAATACGGCCTGCTATGGGTCGCTATGGGATTTGTTATCATCCAAATTAATACTCGCCTCAAAAAACGGCATAAAACGTTGTTGATGATGTGCGAGCAAGAAATGATCTCAGACAGTATCAATATTACTGCCACGAAAGTCGATACCTATACATTTATGAGAGATAATATTACGCTTTCGATACATGAAGAAAGGCGAAGAAAGTCGTTGGGGCCAATGATGTTTCAGTTCCAGAATCCTTTTAACGCTCTACCATTCAAGATATTTTTTGAATCATCCGATGAAGGGCATATTCTATTGAAAATATGTTTTAATTTCAGATACAAATCTGTCAATTTTTTGTTGTTCAAAGTCACACGTGGTACTTCCAGAAATTGTTGTTCGAATAATATTACTATCGGCTTTCTATTTATTATATCGAAACAGTCACTACGTCAATATCATGAAAAAATAAGCACTCAATATTCGGACAAAACATTTTCATTGCAATTTCAACTGAGTCATGGGCATATTCATACGTTGATAATAAGATTATCAACTTATCCTTCCTCATCTAGTTTCGGGATTTTTCTGAAACATTGCGCATAAATAAAGTTTACATTTTTGAGATAGATACATGTGGAATTGGTATTGATTTTAATTATATACTTTCTGTGTACAATAGACTTCATTATCACCTTTAGAAGAGTATTTCAATGAGAATGTCTATGCGTTCCATTGTTCGAATTGACCTTTCATTTTATTACATGTACGTCAAATATGAGATATGGAGGATTCATTGAAAGCAGGACACCCTATAGGTTATAAAGAATATCCCACATTCAGTGAAGCCAATCTCGTATATCGAAATATTATTTATTTATATATATATATATATATGTTAGCGCAATGACTTGGCGGAATATATTTTCAGAAAATGACCTTGGAGATTCTTTATGTGAGAAATACTCTTTTTCTACTCTCACCCGTAAATATGCTCATTTGTTTATAGTTTACTGAACGGATAAGTAGTCGATTTCAGTCGACTGAATCTTTATAATTCCATATCCAGACAAGGTGATATATGAATTCCACCAATCACAGAGAACAAAATACTTGGTTACGAGGGACAACCTTGTAGAAACGTCACAATTCTGATTTGTCAAGAAAACATTCTCAAAAATCAATGTTCTCTAGGAGAACAAAATTAATTGCAAAAATGGATGTTAAAAATAATTAGAATCTCTTGATTTTCCCGTAGTTGTAAAGTATAACATTTCATCTTCGAGATAACAGCTTCCTTTGCGAATTCTATAACTTTGTTGCTGTCGTTTTAATTATCAGTGTATCAGTGTTTTCTATAACAGATGCACTCCAAAAATTACTGATTCTAGTGATGATACTATTAACGTCACTCCACCTATATAATTACCTGAAATGTACAGTCCAAACAACTTCGTTGGTTAAGCCCTCTGTCCACTTTATAGTCGTTAGTTCGAGTCTCACCAAACCGATTTTTTTTTTATACTTTTTTCAACTATTCAAATACTTTTTTTTAGATTGAGGTGGCCTTTACTTGATGGAAATCCATAGTTAGAACGCTATAAGGGTGAACACGATTAAATTTCCACAAAATTTATTGTCTTCGCGACATGTTTCGATACACTGTATCTTTATCAAGCGAATGTATTTAAACACCAAATTATTCTTTGTTGAAAGCTCCTTAAATACATCAGGGCCTACTCTAATTATCCCTGATTCCTAGAATAATACAACTGATACTGATGATGATTCCTAATCTTATAAACTGATGCTGATTCCTGAAATTATACAACTGATACTGATTCCTAGAATTACAACTGATGATGATTATGATATCTGAACATGGTTACTACTTATTAATTGAATAAGTTCAACAAAGGGGAAGTATTGAGATCCAATTGATCATTTACTTAGTAAACAATTTGAATTTTTCATTTTATTGATTTCCAAAAATTCCAAATAATTAAGTCTAATGCCCATATTTTCAACATGCAGAATTTCGAAATTTTTATCGAAGTCATGGCCTTTCTCCAAAATGTGATTGGCATATGATGAATGAGTTGTTTTCTTTTCATAATTCATACGATGTTCACGTATGCGGCTTTTGAATGGTCTACCTGTCTGGCCAATATATACTTTGGAGCAAGATCCACAATTCAATTTATAAACTCCCGATTTTTCATCTCCTATTGTTTTACCTTTGTTATTCTTGATAAACCTTCCCAACGTGTTATCTGTTCTATATGCTACTCTTAAATTTTGTTTATGCAAAAATGAAGCTATTTTTTCCGTAGCAGGTCCTGAATAAGTTAAAATTCTTTAATTATTGTCATGGTTCCTCAAAGTGGGGTACACTCCTTGGATAGCTTTTCTATGTAGTTTTTCAGCAAGAATATTTTCTATTAATTTGACTTGATATCCATCGTTAACTGCTATTTGTTTTATGATATTCAATTCTTTGTTAAAATTGTCCACAGAAAGAGGAATGTTTACTAATCTGTGTATCATACTATGGTATGCTGATATTTTATGTTTATATGGATGAACCGAATTATTATGAATAGTGATATCAGTGTGGGAAGTTTCATGAAAAATAGCAAAGTGGTGTTTGCTGTTTGCTTAACCTATTGTAAATATCAGCATACCATAGTATGATACACAGATTAGTAAACATTTCTCTTTCTGTGAACAATTTTAACAAAGAATTAAATATCATAAAACAAATAGCAGTTAACAATGGATATCAAGTCAAATTAATAGAAAGTATTCTTGCTAAAAAACTACACAGAAAAGCTATCCAAGAAGTGTACCCCACTTTGAGGAACCATGACAATAATTATAGAATTTTAACTTATTCAGGACCTGCTACGGAAAAAATAGCTTCATTTTTGCATAAACAAAATTTAAGAGTAGCATATAGAACAGATAACACGTTGGGAAGGTTTATCAAGAACAACAAAGATAAAACAATAAAAGCTGAAAAATCGGGAGTTTATAAATTGAATTGTGGATCTAGCTCCAAAGTATGTATTGGCCAGACAGGTAGACCATTCAAAAGCCGCATACGTGAACATCGTATGAATTATGAAAAGAAAACAACTCATTCATCATATGCCAATCACATTTTGGAGGAAGGCCATGACTTCGACAAAAATTTCGAAATTCTGCATGTTGAAAATATGGGCATTAGACTTAATTATTTGGAATTTTTGGAAATCAATAAACTTGAAAAATTCAAATTGTTTACTAGGTAAATGATCAATTGGATCTCAATAGTTCCCCTTTGTTGAACTTATTCAATTAATAAGTAGTAACTATGTTCAGATATCATAATCATTATCAGTTGTAATTCTAGGAATCAGTATCGGTTGTATAATTTCAGGAATCAGCATCAGTGTATAAGATTAGAAATCATCATCAGTATCAGTTGTATTATTATAGGAATCAGGGATAATTAGAGTAGGCCCTGATGTATTTAAGGAGCTTTCAACAAAGAATAATTTAGTGTTTAAATACATTCGCTTGAAAAAGATACAGTGCATTGAAATATGTCGCGAAGACAATAAATTTTGTGGAAATTTAATCGTGTTCTACCTTACAGCGTATTCAAATACTATAACTTTTCAGGTAGGTACTATTCGTTTTTGTAATTTCTGGAGGATGTCGTCGACATGAATTAAATATTGAATTCAATTAAGTTTTTTTTCCTTGAGTTTTCTCTATAATCAATATGATTCTTGGAAGAGAGTTCCTGGTCGAAGAAAAAAATTACTGCATTTTTCGGATGGATATTGATCGCCCTCGACTTTCATCCTCGTGCGATATGGCCAGCATATCCACTCTTGTTGTTCACTAGTTTTTTGTACAAGAGTGTATATGGTAGCCATATTGCACGAGTACGAAGTTTGACCACGATGACTTAGGCGAGTGATCAAAATTTCGAAGGCGATATGGCCGATATCCATTCGAGTTGTACAGTTGAATTTTCCATCGATCAGGTAAATATTTCAGAACTCTCTTTCAATTATCATATTGACAATCAATTTTAGATATAGAGTATTCTTTCGATATTTATGAAAAACTTAAAGGAAAGAAACTCTATTAGAATCAATATTGAACGGTACAAATAAAATATTTAATGTAAAATTTAAAAAAATAAAAAAAGTAGGTTTGGGTGTTACTTGAACCCACGACTATCGAGGACTGTATAATTTCAGATAAAATTATTGGTGTGAGGAGTAGATGTCAATCTTTAAATTCCACAAAAAAAAATAATTGTGACATTTCAAACTTGACTCAATAAAATGGATCATATTTCAGATGTGAGTAAATTTATTCATGCTTTAATGAAACGACTTGTATTTCGTGTTTGTAGGTAGACAGATCAGAATTGTGACTTTTCTACAAGGTTGTCCCTAGCAACCAAGTATTTTGTTCTGTGTGATTGGTGGAATTCATATTCTACCTTGTGTGGATATGGAATCATAACGATTCAGTTAACTGGAATCGCCTACTTATCCGTTTAGTGAATTTAGAAGAAATTCGCATACATACTGATGGGAGTATTAAAACTACTGTTGTTGAATGAGTATAGGTTGTATTTTCTATTGTCTTCGTTATTCAATCCAATTGGAACACAATTGAATTATGAACAGTTGATTATTCAGAAATATAACACCAAATATAAAATTCGATTGGACGAATGAAATTAAAAGTGTAAAAACAATTGTCATAGTTGTTGAGCATACATGAAAACTGGCAGCAAATCAAATCATCTCTCGAACAATTCATTCAGGCCAGTACACGATGGGTTTCTGGGCTGACACCTGTCAGAAAACAACTACTTTCCTTCGGTTTGCCTTGGGATACCTCGTCTACAGGCAGTAGGCGCAATGACGGCAAATTTGGCTTGTCGTTCGCATCAACTTTGTTCGTATAATAGTATGAAAGGAGTTTGATTTTTGATTATGGGAAGTCATCGTACATATGATGAGAACTATCTTTTACTGAGTAGTGGCCAAATATATCCAAAGCGGTCTGCAAGTGTAGGAGTCCCAATAAATGAAAATCAATTCCTTCATTTGTATCGTCGAAAGCATATGCGAGATTTTCTTCTATGAGGAACCCCGCACTGGCACCGGTCGGATATTATACAACGCCCTTTAGCCGAAGGAGTACTCGTTTTCTGACAGGTGTCAGCCCAGAAGGTAGTTGAGACTGCCCTTAACGAATTGTCCGAAACATGATCAAATGAAAACTGGATGAATCGGCACACAGTGCTTGTTCTGTGAGCTGGTGAACTTGAAATGAGTGATAACCACTCTTACGACAAATGACTATAAAATTCCTGGTGAGAAGGAACATTTTCCCTTCTTCCACCACCTCGAAAAGTTCCACGAATAATCGTTGCAAATTCTAGCAATCGAAATGTCGATACAGACAAATGGAAACTTCGCTTCAAGGTTTTTATTATTTATATTTTTTTTCGCCGAAAGTTTTGAGGATCCTTCACTGTGAGAGCGATCAGTTACCCGAACTAAAAACACTTGCACCAGACTCGCTTTTCCCAACAAATTAAATATCTCCAGTATATTTTTGTTTTTTGAATAGCTTATGTATATGAAAGTTTTTGTACATAATGATTAAGCAGACTCTTGTTTGGACTGAAAAACACACTTCAATAATTTCAACACAACACCATGTCAGAGCTCGGACAATCAGTTTTCATTGATACACCACATTTGTTTCGTATTCCTATTATAAATAATTTATGATTGTATCTTGGGGTCATGGAAGATGATGACTTCGATACACACTGTGTTTTCATCTTTGTTGAGCTGATACATCTTCGAATTATATCTTAACCTTTCATTGACATTGAAAAGAAGCAAAAAATTATCAAGTCATAGGTTGTTACCAAACGATTGCAGCAACAACAAGCCAAATCGCGATTTCAATAGATCATTCAACCTGAATATTTCGTTGTTATTCGAATTCAATATGAATTTTTCTGTACAGAAAACCAATTCGAATATTCTCCGTTCGAGTTATGGTTTGATCACACAGGCCCGAATATGATGTTACCCAGTATACCGCATTTTCTGCTCTTTTGAGAGCATCAATCTCTTCCATGCGTACTGTATGTGAGAATCAGTTTATTGTCTTCTGAAAACTGTTGGTGCACATATGTTACTTTGCCTAAGCCAAAAATACTTGTTCGTGAGTGCATCTGCACATTGAAAGTGTTCAGTCTCTTGTTAATATTTTTTATCACGCTTTATATGTATTCATTGGTAAAATTCATGTCGATCAAAAGTGATTAACAATGTATTATTCAGATGGATTGAAAAAACGAAGTTTACTATTGCCGAAAAAAATTCTTACATATTTAGAAATTCCAGACATGTATGACTCGAGAAACATCACAAAAATAGTGAAAGATCAATCCAACTTTGTGAGGGATGATATTTTGAAAATATCGATATTTCTGGAGACTGAGATGGTTAGTGGGTTTAGTTGAGTTCGGTCTAGTATTTGAGGCCAAGCAACGTTTCGAGAATGGTAGACTGGGCTTTCACTCCTTAGCCTCTCTCTCAATATTCAAATTGAAAAATGTTTATCTATTGCTATTCCATTATTTCAATGTCTCGACAATTGGTATTGCTGCTTTCTGGTATTTCCCAGATACACAATTCGGATTGTTCACATTTTCGTTGGAAGCGATGATTATATTGCTCATTCTAATATTCCAATATTTTTATAATACTGAAATAGCTTTCAAAATTTGTATGACATTGACAACAGATTGCAAAAATGCATTCAAATTCCAACATCATTTCTCAATTAGGCAAAGACTGGTCATGGAAACTCGTTCAGAAACAAAATTATTCTTTCTGTTATAAAACATTGACCTGTTTCTGGAATTTAAAAATAGCTTTTGGTAGATAAAAATTACATGTATTTCGAAACAGAGTTCAGAATCGTTCGGCAATTATTCCATTAGTGATATTTATAATCGTCCAATTGAAATGTCAGTAGGCAACATACGAATTACCTGACGATTAGGTTTCAATATTATCCTAGATGTTCTATCGATGAAATCGGAATGAATAATCAGTGTACAGCCATCAAGGACGAATGACAATAATTTTGAAATGAATCAAGGCCAAATTGTGAAATTCAGAGTGGTTCAGAACATGGCTATGTCGATCACATTAATACATCGGATATGCATTTCTGATTGAAATTATTGAACGTTGTTGATCTAAGAGCTGGTGAACAATTTGAAGTAGGTTCTTGGGGTACTACAAAAAAATTTGAAATTGTTCTTGAAAGAGTGGCAGATGTGGTGCCCTTTCCGGCCGTGTCCTTCCACGATGCTCCTGTTTCTCGGATGTCTTTCCGTTTCTGGATGCTCTCCAGAAACTTTCTTATTGTATCAATCGGGCATTTGATTCCAAGGCTTTTTTATTCTTTTTCCAGTCTCTCTATGTAGTTCAGTATTTCACTCATTCGGGAGATTTTCTAACAGCGAGAAATTGTTTCCGCTCTTTCTACGATTTTCAACAGTACAGAGGGGTTTGGATCAGGTCTCTGGAACATGTCGGCGGTGCGTCTACTGCCGAAAGTTGACACTGACTGGTTATTAACTGTTTGAACCTTTTTTTTTTTGGATGCGTGGCCCCAGGCGAGCGATGGATTTGTCATAATAAGACGAATGATCATTTTCATTATTGCTAGTTGCTGTTCTGAAGTATCCCCCTTTGTAAACAACAGTTTGTATGAGTTCTCCGAATAGCAATTCTTCATATATCGCTTATTGGCTTATGATTTCCACTAGGCTACTAGCCAGAAACACCTTTTTGCGGTTTTTACATGTGATGAAAGATTGAGGAAATTCTCCATTGACTTCTTTAATCATTTAATACTTGTTTTATTATATCATCAATATCAGAAGTGATGTTATACAGGGCTATACAATATTCTCGAGTACAATGCCTGTTGATTCTTCTTCATTTCTGACATTCGAATGTAAATATTTTCTGTACAATGTCTGTAAGTCCGTTCTACTGAGTCTCACCAAATGAACATAATTGATTTCATTCAAGAAATATAAATATAATCGACATCGTCAACTTGCTTCTGGAAATGATCATTATTCAACGCCAAGCATTATACACGAACCTTGATTACTCTTTCTTGCCGTTCACTTTATTGATTCATTCCTTAAATAAATAATGTTATCGGAAATCATTATTTATCATGCAAATATCGTAATTCTTGTGTAAATAATTCATTTGATTTTTAATGGTATTGTAACTTTAGTACACATTTCTGATGATTCCGTCATCATTATGTGTACATTGAACACGGAATTCCAAAGGCGGATTTGTAAACAAAGACTCATTCAACTTCACATTCCAATTTTAAGCAGGCTTCATGCCAATTAACTGATTTTTTATCAAGAATTCGAGTCGTTTACTATCTTAGAGGATTTAACAACAAAAACGCTAGAAAACTTCATATATAAATATCTGAACAAGAATATTTTCAGAAATTAAGTTGCTCTCTCCACTGTTTTTTGGAATCGATCGACAGTGGGGCCTGCTCCAATCTTTGAGGAATGTTGTATTGTAATAGTGAATTGGTAGCCATATGAGCACTTTTGCATTGGAGTCGCTGCAAGGCCTTCATTGCCAGTTGGAGTCAGAAATGTCTTCCGATAGACAATGCAATGTAGGTTGTTTAAAAACCAATCCTAGCAGCTGGAGTCCATATATCGCATACTTCACCAAATGATTCGGTGGAAGTATACGATTTCCAGGTTTTCCGACTGTAAAATAACAAATGCACTACCGGAAAAATCAGTGACTCGCCCTGGAACGCTAGAGCACTTGCACAAGGCTCTGCATACAATTGCAACGTTCAAGTTGAAGTCCGATTGGGCATGCAGAGCATTCAGTGCGTTAGCAGGGCTTTTGATGCTATTGAAAACAATGGAACAGAACAAGCCCCGAGCTTCAAAAGGAATGCGATAAGGTTATGTAGAGCGAACCAGGATCGTTTCGGGCGTCAACTCGAACGCAGCTAATAAGAATGCGTCTAAGATCAGGTATATCTGTCATTACGATCGGTTGTTATTCAGCGAATCTAGATACTTTGGTATATATTTTCATCCATTTAGTAAATATTCGGAAGGGAAAAAATATTATCATTTTACTACAAGATGTTTTATGTAATATTGATCAGTTTTTTCTGATATGAATGAATTTGTTGAAATTATTTTAAAAACTTCTGACAGTTTTTAAATAGCTTTTCAAAAACTGACAAAAATTTTTCAAACAACAGTTGCTAGCACCAAGTAGGAGCAGTAACATTCTTGAAAATGCAAACTGAGATATTGGCGAAACGTCGAAAGTCAATACCGACAAACCAACGGATAATCTCCCAGAAAACCAATTTCGCATACTCAAGCATCCGTGAAAACCTTCACTGTTCACGGCAACTAATAATGATGATTATTCCCCAAACCCGACAGAAGTAATTCACACTCCAGACTACCTGCATCAATATAAATCCGCCCTAAGAAATCGAAACGTTTAGTCATCGGAAATGAGTAAGCCTCTGAAGAAGCTGGCCACTCGCGCTAGCGAAAAGTTAGGAAGAAATTCCAAAGAACGACGGCCTTCAAGCCCGAAGAAAAGTAGTTATACTATAAAGATTACCACCGTATCACCCACAGTTTAATGCTATTGAATTGATTTGGGCTGATATTGAGACTATAAAAAATATATTGGCAGAGAGGGATACAATGATGAAGAAGTGTTGAGTTTGTGGAATGTACCATTAGTGAAGTGCAACACGAAAAAATGTGTGAAACTTCCCGTTGAACCGGATATATATATATATATATATATATATATATATATATATATATATATATATATATATATAGAAATACGGAATGTTGTTGGGGATGCAGTCAAATTACTGGGCTGTTGTTTAAATAATACTCTTTGTTATCTGGTCGAGCTTTCGAGAATGTTTATTCCCTTTATCAAGACATCTACAAAATTTTAATCATTATAAACATTAAGAAAATGTACTTAATAACGTGAGGTTATAGTAAGAAGTCAGACGTAAAATGAGACACAGAAAACTGATACTTTTCCTCATTCGACTACCTTATATATATATATATATATATATATATATATATATATATATATATATATATATATATATATATATATATATATATATATATATATATATATATATATATATATATATATATATAAAGTCAGTTGACACATAGTAAAATTCTCAAAAACATTGATACGTATCAGTACAACACTTGATTACGTAAAAAACTATTTTCTTCTTTTTTGATGAAAAGGTGTAGTGACGAACGCCATGTGGAAATGATAAAAGGGCATAAAATTTTATGGTCATAAGGGCGCCAAAAGTCATTTGTCGAAAATATCAAATGTCACTGAAAAATTCTAATTGAGACACAATTTGGCCTAAGCCGCTGAGACCTCAAAACAATTACAGGTGCTGTGAAAGAAGAGGTGGGAAAATGTTATATAGTAATAAATTTAGAAAATGCATTCAATTTTGTGGAAAAATATATATTGAATATTTTGATTAAGTAACGTCACTTGAATTGCCTTCGAGAACCCTCGAATTCCCATCAATTAATGATGAATATAAATAATGAATTTCACTCAAATGATTGAGATCGGTTCTTTTATTTGAACAGTTTGAAGATTAGGAAATAAAAGCCATTTCTAATAACATTTTCTTCGAAACATTCCTTTCAATTGATAAAATTTCAGTGGAACTGTGATTCATTGAATGTCCTTCCTTGAAAGTGTGTTCACTCAGAGGACACCATCCAGAATGGAGTCTGCTGTCGCTTTTATGTGAGGAAATGCGACCTTCAACAGCCTTCCTGTCTGTCCGATAAACTCAGAGTCACAGTCATTGCAAGAAATACAGTAAACCACATTTGACTGAAATGATTTTGGAATTTTATCTTGAACATGAGAAAAGAGGGAATTGATTTTGAGAACAGTTTTATTGGCTATTTTGATACTATCCATGTTGCTGAAAATTCTGGCAAGTCCAGGTGTGATCTCAGTAAACTAATGTATTAAAAATTACTATGGAGCTAATTAGAGTTTTGACTAATAGAAGTGAGTTCTGAATTTGAATTATCATCATGATTTTGAGAGAGAGTGATGGTTACGTACCAAATGAGGTCTTATTTGAAAGTGAAGAAGGATAAGAATTATCGAGGAATAATTGTTTCGAAATATGGAGATTCTTCTGGTGAAAACCCTGGTCCGAAATGTGAAGAATTCGATTTTTCATTTGCTTGACCACGTTTACCTTCATAGAGGTTTGCAAGTAGTGGTGAAAGATGAAAACCCATAGGGGCGCTTTTTACTTATTTGAAAAATTTGCCCTGGAAAAGAAAGTATGTACTAGACATACAACTCGACATACAATGACTAATGATTGAGCGTGTCTTGAGATATTTGAAGTTTCGTTTTCAGAATGCTAAGTGATCTGCTAAAGGAATGTTTGTGAAAAGGGATACCTACTACATCTGTGGATCGAAAGTTGACCAATTTGATGATTTCTATGAAATGGATCATATAATGAGGATCGTTCTGCGAGGGGTTGGAGAAAGTTTGCAAGATATTTAGCTAGAGCGTATGTTGGTGAGGCGAATGCATTAACTATGGGATGGAGAGGAATGTTCGGCTTGTGTATTTTGGGAAGGGCATGAATTCGAGGTGTACCTGAAGATTTTCTCCTGGTAATCAGATATTTCCTCAGGTCAATCGGAACATTTGAATTATTGATAATAGTTTTTGTCTTTTTTTCCAGATAGGTTGTAGGGTCTCTTGCTCTATTTGGTATTCAGGAGAGTTGATTAATCCTGTTAGTTTATCAATGTAGTCTGTGGTATTGAGGATTACGGTGGCGTTTCCCTTGTCGGCCGAGAGAATGATAATGTCGGGATCGTTAGGAAGGTTTTTGAGAGCATATTTTTCGGCCGAGGTGACATTGGAAGTGAAAAGGAAATCCTTACTGATAGACAGAAATAACACTTTCCGAAGCAAGTTGTTTCGCTCTGAAAAAATTTGTTCTAAAATTGTTCGTTTCCGTTAACCAGCTAACGAACGTCAACCCGCGGAAGTCGAAACTTGTGCGAGTAATGGATCAACGAGACCTGACATTTTAACGTGCGATTACCCAGCACGGTGGCCCGGCGGGGAATCGAACCCCGGTCTTCCGCTTCAAAGACGAATGTGCTAACCTCTACACTACCGAGAACCACAAACTATACCAAACTAACAGCCTTCTCTTGGAAAAAAGTGAAATTGCTGATCAAAATGCAAAACTGAAGCATACTGAACAGTCAGAAACAATGATTTGGTAAAAATGAGGAATATTGAAAGAATAAAAATAAACTCAGATGTCATAAGATCCAATCACATGGTACATTCATAAATTCAGAAACTTCCATGGCAATCTTCATTAGGAAACAAACATACAATTTTGACCGAGCCGAAAGGGGAAAGGTACAGCTGAAATTTTCTGAAGAAAAATAAATTTTTGATATTACCATTGTACAGAAAATAGGTTATAAGTTGATTTAAAGGGATCATTGTCAATATTAATCAAGAAATAGGATGAATGTTAAAAAAACAAAGTGCGTGGAAAAAAGTCTTTACGACAGATAGCAACGCGAAGCTATTGATAGAGGGAGATTATTTTTTGGTAGCGAATATTGAAAAATTTGAATTGGATTCTGGCGTTCTGAAAATAGGAAAATGAGAAAAAAAACAATAAAACCACGTGCAATTCATATCATATCAACAGAATAAAGAAAAATTGACGCTGAGAACATAAAACCTACCTGTCAACCACACTCCTAAAAGGAAAATCCAGGGTTGGACATTCTCGAGACTCCCAACCCTAAGGCTACTAGTATTTGCCCCAGATATTTATCCGATACAACCATCTGAGAAGAAGTTCCTAGTATTCCACTGTAACTGTTTCATATCCTGATCGACGACAACGGTTTCTACATACAGTTGATTTCAACTCTTTCGAATAAACATTCATTTCCTCGCACAAAACACCAAGTGAACTTTTGAGACACCCTCACAGAACTATTAATTCATGTATATCCATTTTTTATTGCTAATAGTGTTCCAAATTTATAAATATTTTCTCATAATATTCTGATGATTTCAAACATATTCAAATTACTCATTCACGGCATTGCCTTGTCTATCAGCTGTAAGGGTTTTCTGATTCAACGCGGAACACACGAATTCGTTGGTTATTCACGTTCTGTTCAACTTGACATTAGAAGGTAATCTCATAGATAAGTTATCTTGAACAGAAAAGGCAGATATAAGATTTTTGATTGCAAATATTACGATTCTATTGAATTATCTGAAGAATTCGTATAATAAAAACACATTTGAATATTTGAAATTTTTATATTTATTGGTACCACAATCTTACAAAACCTTTACAAAATTCGATATTTGGCAACCCTCCCAAGAATCCTACCTGAGATAATTACCTGCATGTTTTTTTGGCAAGGACTGAGCTGAGATTCTACAACAGAGGAAAAAGGTAAAAAATATACAACAGTAAAAAGAGTATTTCCCAACCAAATAATAATATATTGCAACTGGCGTTTTTTTCATTTCTCGACTGTTCACTTACTTATCATTATAGAGTGTATGTATCCATACATCCATGCATGAATAGATGGGTGGAAAGTTGAAATACCTATGTATTTTTTTTATTGTTTGTTAATTCATTCAATCCCAAGAAACATGTGCTCAGAGAGGAATATAGGAATATAGAAGTATAGGAATACAAAATATATGAAAAGGAATACACAGAGAATTAAATTACAGATAGATCGAAATTACAGTGTGCTAGCAGTCGCCCTGAACGGACATATGCCCAAATCGCTCTCCGAATAAAACGACATTACAAATAGATACAATCAACTGTGCCAATCATGCATTAGTGCATTGAATCAAAATAAGTGTAAATAGTGGATCATTAATCGGCATCCCATTCCCAAAAACAGTGAATGAGATTGATACAAAAAACGTTAGTGTCAGTGTTCGACTTGACTGGAATTACAAAAAAAAACCAAACCAAAACAATGTGAACCGTTTGAATTATTTGTAAAGTGAACATTATTGGTAAGTAAGAGTGCAGAAATGCACTCCGATGCAAGGAAGGAAACTGCAGCAGATTATGTCACCAAAACTGTTTACCTGGTGAAAAATTGGCGGACGACTGGTATTGTCCCACACACGAGAATTCCGGTATTCGTGAAATATTGCAGGAAGTTCGTAATATAACAGATTCAAACAAAGCGATGGCTCTTTCCATGGAAAACTGTCATGGAAATATTGATGAGTGTAACCAACTCGTCAAAAAACCAAGATATCCGAATATCCGATTGTTTGAATGAAATTGAATCTTGAGAAGGAAATTGCTGCTTTAAAAACAACAGTAAATAATCAGGAGCCGTATACCAAGCTGAATACTGTCGAAATTTGTGGCCTGTCAGAACTCAACGGTAAAGATATCGTTAAAACAGTAATACAGATTGGGAAAGCAATGGATGTGACTGTGGAAACTCGGGATTCAATTACTGCTATGGACAACATGTGAAACAAAGAAAGAAAAAGAATGGAGAACCGAGAGGTATACTTCTCAAATTTGTATCGAGGATGCGGAAGGAATAATTTATGTAAGCAAGAAGGATAAAACGTAGGTACATTGGCAGTCGAAGATATACACTTCTTGTTGTTCGCATCAGCTTCGGTCGGGGCTTGATAGGTACTATGAAGGTTTCTGAATTTTTTATTATGGGAAGTCATCGACTTTATGTTGATGATGACACTGCCTTGTACTGACGAGTATTCAAATAGCCCGAAACCAGTCTGCAATTGTGTCCGTCCCTATAATTGAAAATCAATTCCTTCATTTGTATCGCCAAAAGTAAATGCAGAATTATCTTCTGTGAGGAAACCTGCACTGGCACCGGTCGGATGTAATTCAATGACCTTCGTGGTATTAGCCAGGGGAGTAGTTGTTTTCTGACATGTGCCAGCCAAAACCTACTGTGTAGGTAGATTTGAGACTGGCTTGAATGAATTGTTCGAAAGATGATTAGATTTTATTTCTATGGATTATTCGAAAGCGTTCGAGAAGGTCGACCATGACAATTTACTCAAAAGTTATAAGCTCGGTTTTTCTCGAGATCTTTCGAAACTATGAGCCTACTATTTTACGTCAGCAATATGTAGTATTCAATGGTGGCTCCCCGCCCAAGTTTTGTAACGTTATCTGGTTTACCTCAGGGTTCCAATCTAAGCCTTTTTCTCTTTCTATGTCTGATAAATAACCTACCAAATAGTTTTAAATCATCTGACTGTTCGATATTCGCTGATGATGTCGAAATTTACAAGAAAAAAGATGATATTCATGATTGCAATATTTCACAAAAAGAGTTGGATGATGTAGTAACTTGGTTGGGAAATAATGAACTACCTTTGAATATATAAAAATTTCATTCAGTGTCTTACTCAAGGAAACATGTCGAGTTTACATATTCTATCAGAAATACCTGACTATAAAAAAACAAAGCAAAAGACCTAGCAGTATGGCTCACTAATAATATACGTGTATTGTTAGTTAATGGCGGTGGCCAGTGGTTGCAGATAAATGGTGTTTAAGTCATTCAGGGAAGCAGAAGACCGATATGGAAAAAACCTTATTTTACAATGAACTACCATATACAGAAGGGTTCCTGACGCTAGAACCTCGATTAGTTGAACCGTCGTATCACTGAAAAAAAAAACATCAGACAAGCGAAAAGAATTTTTCTCTCACCAGAGGAAGCTGTACAGCTCTCACGGTAAAATGTGAACAACCCTTACCCTTGAATTTCCTAAAGGATTGAAAATGTTCACTCCAAAATCGAGAAATAGCACTGAACAAAATTGTTGAGGCCTTCGCGGCCGAGGTTTTCAGTATTACTACTTTTCTTCGGGTTTGAAGGCAGTAATTCTTTGCAATTTCTTCCTGAGGTTTCGCCAGCGCGAGTGGCTAGCTTCTTCAGCGAGGCTCACTCATCTTGACTATTATTCCGATGACTCATCGGAAGAGTCATCTTGACTCTTATTCCGATGACTCTTCCGATGAGTGAGCCTCTAAAGAAGCTAGCCACTCGCGCTAGCGAAACGTCAGAAAGAAATTCCAAAGAACGACGGACTTCAAACCAGAAAAAAAGTAGTAATACTTCAGAAAACTGTTAAATTTAATTAGAAGTTCCAGAATCCAGGGTCTCAATAAACTAGGACTATGTACAAAAGTGCTCATTCGGCGTAGGTCTATGAATATTCGCCAGAAAAGTACTACAATTTTGGCACAAAGCAGAACTTTCAACATCATTTACGAGACTGGTGGTCTTCTTCATGTACGTGATTTTCAAAAAAAAAACCTTAGCTATATATGAAATATCGATTTTCACTTTTTGCTGTGAATAACTGAAAAAAAATTACTGACAACAACTTTTTCTATTCCTTTTGTGAATAAATATTAAACCTCTCTACTACTCAGTGAAATTACTCGATTGCTTGTGAAGACTTACTTCAATTATTCATTGTAATTTATTGAGATATCTCAATAATATTTTGACCATTCAAGCATTCAAACCATACTCTTGCCCCCTGCTAACACTGACCCAGATATTCTCATTGATATTCATCAATACTCGTTTATCAATTATAATAGTTACTTCTTACTTTTATGGTCTGGAACATTGATTATTCCAACTAAATATCTTATTACCTTGCTAATTTGGGTCGGTCACCTCTCAATTCGAGAGGTGAAGACGTTCCACCGTATTATTTAAAAATTTCAAGATTTCAAGAAATCTTGTGTGGATATGTGTAATAAAACCGGAAGTTGTTTTCCACTCACTTCACAAGGTGAAATAAAATATTTTGGTGTTTCAGATGTTCGACAATTCACTGAATATTGCAAAAATTCTTTATTTCATCAATGATTCACTTTTATTTCTGTTGAAAACGTAAAGGTAGGACGCAAGAGTTCTCTTTCGTGATCGCGATCTCTTCAATCAATTCATGATAATTTCCTCAGCCAAAACTGTTCATGAAACGGAAGGATTATAGCCAAGAATTGTTGAAAAGGTTTGACACTTGTTTCGATCTAAATAAATGGACTGTAAGGGCTTTGACAATTTTTTTCAATGTTGCATTTCAATGGCTAGAGAATATTTATGTAAATTAACCCGAGACTGTGTTTTCATACCTTGTGGTCTCTCTTTCTTGATGAGATGTTACGTCAGATCCACCGTTGCTTGGAATGTACTTCATTCATAGGGAGGAAACTGGCCACAACCACTCAACATGTTTGTATGTGAAACTATCGAAATATAGCACTCGTCTAGCAAAATATGTGCCACTTCTGTCCGATCCAGACTCATATATGTATACATGTATGTATATGTCAAAAGTGTTTTTTAGTTTTACGGTTTTTAATGGAATACAAAACCATTTAACATCTATATCAATATCAATAGAAAAAGGATATGTGTTATATGCCAAGTAACGACCCTCTGGAGAAGATCAAGTTCAAGTAAGTAGGCATTGTGATGACGAAGCCCACGCACACGATCCAGACTTCCAAGAAGGAGGCCATGAACGCTATTGTTTCCCAACAACATCATCAGCATGTCTGACTTCATAAATAGCCAGTTTTCATAGATGTAACTTCAATTCAATAAAACGAATATATTCAAGTCAAGGGAATTAAGTACTAAATTCCCCTTTCCGAGATATATAATTTTTTTAAAAGTCAAAGTTGAAAAGTGAGATATAATATATGTATATATGTGATTGTTTAAAAATCTATGTATATTCACATTCATTTTTATTCTGCTTGAGAAAGCTGTTGTTCAGCGAAACGGGTGTTGCGGTTTTGTGAACTCATTGTCAGTGATAATCGTACAGGAAATTCTGATACTTTTTGTTTATATGAATTTTCATCAAGTATCGGCCAGTTGAATTAAATCTATGTATATGTATATATGTGCATATATGATGTATTTATGTGTGTATATATGTATACATACATAATATTCATAAACCTATTATCAATATCTATTCAATCTATTCCCTATCCGAATATAGTTGAGCTCACAGCAAGCAGCTGACGATAGTAAAA
Source organism: Zygogramma bicolorata (assembly GCA_032362365.1). Classification (NCBI taxonomy): domain Eukaryota; kingdom Metazoa; phylum Arthropoda; class Insecta; order Coleoptera; family Chrysomelidae; genus Zygogramma; species Zygogramma bicolorata. The sequence continues at coordinate 298,954 of JAVJAQ010004042.1, read as the reverse complement.
CATTGATGATATTTGAACAATGAATAACTATGGAACATATACGGTCCGTTACGAACGTGTTGAATTGGTGGTGAAAAAATATTGAAAGATTATTGACTTCTACACCAAAGGAATCTTTCGATTCCACTTCTCAACGAATAGCCCCATATAGATAAAAGTAGGGCAACTATTATAGGTTCCTATTGGACCAAATTAACCACAACTATTGAATAGAATGTGTCTTATAATAAATACCGAACGAAGGAGGTTCATAGTCTGACCACTATATGAATTGAGTAGGGCTCAACCACAACCTTCAATATCGTCCCTTACACTGACAATATGAACGTTATTATTTAGGCGGATGCAATGCTGTACTAATTGTATCGTCAGACATCTGGGCATGCGGTAGATTCAGATATCTCACCATAGGAATTCGGAAATTCCAGAATGACCAATCCAACTGTTTTCAGTCCATTCCGGAAAGAATCTTATACTCGTTTCCTGCAGGTTTTCGGGAGAGCGTTTAGAAGGGACATATGCAGCAGACTCTTCTTTTTGTCTTCTTTCTTTTGTTAGGAAGTGTCCTAGCGCCGGCTCTGTCGCTCATAAACGCAGTATATTACGAGGGGTGGAAGAGCGAACGTTATTTGACTCTTGATTAGCGTGGAGAATTCGATACACATCATCGAGGCCTCTCTCGAAGATTCGCCATAGGAGTACGCAGGTATATAAGGAGACACTTCATCGCGGAGAAGACAGTTATTCAGAGAGAGAGTTTAGTGGAGTTATTCGTATAGTTATTCAGATACTTATTCGGAGCTTAGCGTAGATAGATTGGGTATTGCTAAGTACAGAAGTCGAAGTAGAGAATTTCTATTACAGAGAGTTTTAGTACCGAATTTAAGTGATTGTATTGTATTGTATTGTGATGAAGAGTCGTAATAGAGGTAGTTTAGTGTTGTTTGGAGTTTCAATAAACGAACCTAAGGATATATCGCAACAGTGGTGTCGGAAGTGGAATTCTGCTGATAAATAAAAACAATTTATGGTGAATACGAGTAAGAACGAGAAGAAGTATTCCAGAAAATTCTTGAAGACGAAAAGAAAGAAAGAGAAGGAGCACTCTAAAAAATTCTAGGAGAACAGAAAAAAGTGAGAGGAACATAAGAATGAATTACTTCAGGTGGAAAACCAACGGAAGGCAGACTTCGAGAAGGTTCTAGAACATCAAGGCAAGTTCTTCGAGCATGTGTTACATAAAACCGAAGTACGAATAGAAGAACTGAAAGGAACACTAAAAGTAGATCTGAAAGAGGAACTAAAGGGAGACGTCAAGGAAATCGATGTGGTCAATGAGAAAGTGGATACAGTGCGAGCGGAGGTGAAAGGACTAGAAAGGCAGATAGCTCTTCTCGAGAACCAGGATCGCCGAGAGATGGTTGCCACATCAACAATTTCCGTAAAACCGCCAACTTTTAATGGACAGTCTCAAATTGTCGACGATACATGGACCACTGAGGCTGCGTCAGAGACTAATGGATGAGGCGGAAAAGAGAAATCTACAGCACTATTAGTAGCTTTGAGAGGGCCAGCTTTGGGTATATTGCAGACGATACCCATCGAACAGCAAAAGAAATATGAGAACCTGTTTTCTGCATTAGAGTTCAGGTATGGCGATCAACACCGAGAACAGCTATACCGGGTGCAAATGAAAACTCGCACATAAAAATCAGGTGAGAGTCTGCAAGAATTCGAAGCAGATGTGAGGTGATTCATTCAGCTGGCTTATCCAGAAGCACCTGGAGATTTTAAGGAGCAACTAGCAGTGCAGATATTAATAGATGCGCGTAGAGACCCAGAAATCCAAAGAACTCTGCGATTGACAAACTTCAAGAGAAGTAGCGATGCTCTTGTTCGCTCTTTGGAAGTGGAGGCGACCTTCAATATGAGGCCAAAAGTACGTACAGTTTCAATAGAAGAACCGGAACAACGATTTGGCAAAGCGAATAGTTCAGTCGAGAAGGTTCTGTTTTGGAGGAAATCGAATTAATGATAAGTGGAATCAGCAACCAGAAGAAAAGAACGTGCTATAGCTGTGGAACATCGGGACATCTTATAAAAGACTGTTCGGTAGAAATGCCGCAGAGGATTCACTATAGATGCAGAAAACCGGAAAATTTTATAAAGACTGCAAGGAGAGAATGCCACAGAGGACATGTTATAGATGTGGAAGATTGGGACATTTTATAGAAGAATGTAAGGTGAGAATGCCACCAAGGTCCAACTCACCTGCCAGGACGCCGCCAATTTCGCAATTACCTGCGAGGTCAAGTTCACCGAGGATCATCTGTGTTAACAGGTTCAGAAGAATAACCCTATAGTCTGACCATACCAATAAAATTGAATGAAATGGACGTTATATGCACCATAGACACCGGTGCTGCGTTTTCCTTGGTACGCAGTGACATCCTTCGGCATGGCAGGGCGTGAAGCCTATTTCTTCCAACTCCGTGCTTCGAAGAGTCACTGGAGAAAATGCACCTATTCGAGGGAGGGCTGATATTACATTGATACTTGGGCTACTTACCATCACGGATACAGTGTACTTCGCGGATATAGAAGATTAATTTATACTCGAAATGGATTTGATCAGTTACTATGAGTTATCATACGACAAAGAGAAGAAGATTATGAAGTTTGGAAGAGAAGATTTTGTCCCTACAACTCCAGGACAGAGAAAGATGCCTGCGAAACCAGCGATTATCGAAAACTGCGAAGAAATTAGTCCGTGCTTCAGTGAACAGAGTCCCTGAATGCAGCGTCCAGCCATCGGTTTTCGCACGACCCCGAGTTAAGACAAAACAAGCCATCCCTGTGAGAGCCGCCAGGTGTCGTAAGTAAAATTGACCTGTGGTAGAAGTACATTGTATCTCAAAGTGGAGTGTAAGATTTACGATGCAGAAAAACTCTAAGTCGTCCCCACAATTTATTATTTAAAGGATGACAGGACGGTGATTCAGTACATGTTTCGAAACTACATAGGTTCATCATGAGCTGAATTAACATTTAATTATGGAGATGAAAAAATTCAATTGGGAAAAAAAAGGTCACATGGTGAAGTTTAGATAGGCATTAGAAAAATATATATAAAAAAAGAATTATGAGAATTTTGTGATTAGGGGAATTTAGGACATCCCTAACACAATGATGGCATTAAAATTGGGAGGCTTGGAGCCCTTGTGCCCAATATGTAATGTTAGAAATAGTCACATGAAAGAAACTTTGAAAAAACTAGTACAGTTCACAAATTGAATTGTTGATTCTCCTTCATTCCCAACTCAATGCACTGAATCACCGTCCTGACATCCTTTAAATATTAAATTGTGGAGGTTCGGTATTATCGGAAGGCAAATACTGGCGGATTTCAAAATGAGGCCCCTTTTCAACACTTTTACAGGGGGCACTCACATATTGTCATTCAGTATTTGACAACGATGTCTCTTTCAAGTTCTTGTCATTGAGCAATTGAGGAATATCAATTTCCTTCCAGACATCAGTAAAAAACAATAATAATGAGTAGGTCAGTGAGAATGCATTTTCTATTTCTCAATCTCAGAAACTTTTGGTCTTGACAAACCACCGCGTGTATGGCTTCACATTTCACAATGATTCAAATGAAGTGAATTTTACAAGTTCGACATGACATGGAAGAGATGGTTAGCATACAGAAGAAACCTGGTAGGAGGCAATGAATGGAAAACAGAAAAATAAAAATAAAAACGATATTTTTATACGAGAAAAAATATTAATGAGTCATAATGTTCGACCTAGTTCGGCGGTTTTTACGCAAGTGAAGTAAAGAGTCCTTCAGAAGCATGATCATTAGAATCTGAAACATTCACAGAAGTTTTCAGAATACATTCAAAAAAAGAATCAGTTCAGTTCATCTTCAAACATCTACAATCTGGTCTATGAGAATGTGGCTCGAAGTATAATTAAGGATTCAATGATTTACTTGTAAGGAAATTCAATCCTTTTATACGAGAAGCCACGTTCGATCAGAGCAACCAATATATGTTATTTTGTTACCCTCTCCTTTCCCGAAATATTTTTTGAAGCTTCACAAGAAAAACGTAATGAAGGCCTGCGGGCGCGATATGATATCGGTGTTGTGTTTTTTTTTTGTTGCAAGAGGTAGCGACTAGTAGTACGACGACGGCATAACTTTAATTTGGTCTAATCGAACGTGCCTTTCCGTATAATAAGGATTGCATGCCTTGAACCTAGACACTTGACACACCATTTGCGCCTTTTTACTTACTTGATTCTGTCACGAGTAGGCATCGACAGAAACTGGGGGTATTTATAGATCTGATGATCAGCATCGCACACAGGAAAAGATGTATTTCTGACCTGCTGTTTGACCGATTAAATCATAATTGATTTATCAATAGTCGGACCGGATTGTGAATGGAGTACGTTTAAATACCAGGGCAGGGCTCACTGTCGAGGTTGATATTGTAGTTTTCCTGGTCTATTCGTAAGGGGGAGATTAGCTTAATTACTGTATTGATGGAGATATGTATTTAAGTTCGTGATAAAGACTCCAGCATGAGAGTCCAAACGTCGAACAGTTCAACAACTAGCATACGGAATAATACCCGAAAGGACTATTTTCAATATTCCAGCGTCCGTGAAAACATTCATCTTTATTACCACACCTTGCCGGAAAGGAAGAAAAGCGGAGAGGAAGCTGATCAACCAATGCTGTTTGACCGATTATATCGTAATTTATTTGTCAATAGTTGGACTGAATTGTGAGAGGAGTATATTTCAATACCAGTTACTCAAACGCAGGGCTTACTGTCGACTTTGAATTCTACTCGTGAGAGGATTGATTAGCTAAATTACTGTATTGATGGAGATATGTATTTGAGTTCTTGACAAAGACTCCAGCTTGAGTGTCGAAACGTCGAACAGTTCAACAACTCGCACACTGATTAATATCCGAAAGAATTTTTCAACAATTAATATATTTTTTATTCATACTTTCCTTCGTCGAACACTCTTTTCATTGGATGCAGAAGGCAGAGCCTTGTACGAGCAAGGGTTGGCTTGTTTTGGGTGCCGAATCGCTCTGTGGCGCCTTACAGAGCCACCGGATAAGTTGGTCTATTCAGTCAAGATATCCCACCTACTAGGATTTGTATTCAGGTAATCAACAACGAGCCAGACAGAAAAATTCTGCCTCGACCGCGGATTGAATCCATGCGAGGAAGCCAAATTGAATATATAACATACCGTAGACCGCTCGCCCACCAGCGAACTAAACGCTTGAGAAACATTTTTCAGAAAATGTGAAATCCGCTCCCAAATCGATGCCCTGACCATCTGAGCTAATAGGGTATATATGGTCATTAGAAATCAGGCTTCCTCAAACTGTCTAGTTTCGGTTAGAGAAACAACTATTCTTTATGAACACAGGCATTTAGGAAAAATGTATTTGTGATTTTTTCAAATTTTTTGCCATTTCTCTATGACAAAAAAATCCTCTCAGTTCAGGTATAAGCAATAACCTATTCGTTCCCAACTTTTCATTTCGGAAACAGGTGGCATGCTGGTTTATTTCTTTGTCTTTCTATTTCTAATACTTGCAACCAACTGCCGTAGTTCCTCATATGTAGGGTACAGGGGAGAAAGACGGTTAGTCATTAACCGTATTATCGAGAATATTTAATTGCTTCCGAAACGAGATTTGACATTTTCCCTTCTTGCCTTGACATCCGGCGCTATTGGGAAGTTCATAATTTTATGCGACGTCTGGCGGAAATATAACGCTCTGCTATAATTTCACAAACAAACGGCTTCCATTTTATGTGTGTGAATTTATTGAGTTATTTGGTGTTTATTTAGGAAATCTCATCTAAATTTGTGTTTTTTTTCATTAATAATATCAAACAATCATGGATGCAGATCGCTCAGTGAGCCGTATAAAGTGTTTGGTGCCAAGTTGCCGCAACTCTAGGAACCGAAATACAAAGTTGTCTTTCCACACGTTTCCAAAGAGAAATACATCTTTGGTGGGAAACATTACGGAAAGTGGATTGAAAGAGAAAATAGACAGGTACAAGGCTTGGAAAATTAAACTGAAACTGCATAAATCACCACCTAGAGCAGCTTCAGTGAGTTACTTGCATTTCAAGAGAGATGATTTCTTGTTACCTGGTGAGTCTGTTTGTCCAAGTTTGGCGAAGCTATGGCGCATTTCATCATCCATGTAATAAAAGCCTCTTTGGTTCACTAACACTACACTAAAACTAAAAAATGTCCTGGAACAAATATCATTACATTTTAAAACACAATGCATCTATGTTCACCTCCAATGAATGGTATTGTGCGGCTATTCAAAGCATCATGAACACAGTTATATTAACCTTCACGAGAAAAATTTCGTACAATGAAAATATAGCAAAAAAAAACACCAAAATCTTGTCTAGCGAGGGCAACTGATGACTGGATTTCAGTTTGGCGCGGTATTTCACAAATGTATACAAGGTAACTATTTCAAAATGGTGGATATAGTTTAACCACCACCAGCGCCCTCATTGGTCGATATTCTTCCCTATTGCCAGGAACTCAACGTTTTGAATTCTAACTCACTCTTTGTCAAATCGAATAGCTTGACGAGAAGTTTCAGAATTTGGCTGAAAGATGGCGGGAAAATAATGCAATCAACGGTTTTCTTCCCCTGAACCTCTCATATGTGACCATTGGTTATTTTTTCAATTGATGGATACGATGGCTGGAAAATCGTCTATGTTACTTTCTATTTTTCAGATAAACCCCAATAAATGTACCCTCCAGTCCTAAACACGATGGGAATTTCTGAAGATGGGATCAGCAATGGTCACACGGAAGACAGTTTAATCAGTTCTAGAACGAGTAGTGAATCTGTTGATACAGGAAGGAAGCGGACCAAATGTTATAAGGGCAGAACAGAAAGAAACATTGGTGAGAATTATTTCGATTCATTTGTGAATGAACTCGTATTGAAAATCTCAGTTCGATCTGAAAGGGTCAAAAAATTATTATTCCTGGTACTTCTTGGCGAAAAAAGTATTCATGTAATGCCATTTAATGCTGATGAGGTTTTATCAACTTGTTTTCAAATGAGGAAGGGTTTTGTGATATTATGATCATCCGAGTAACGGGATAGCCAATTCTAAGTTATGAGATAATTTTTTGGAATTTTCAAATAAACAAGAAATATCTATAATAACAATTGGATTGTAGTCATACTATGGACATCAAAAATGAACACAAATCCTCTTTGGAACAATAATTTCTCCAGACCATTCTCCAGAGACTAGACAGTAAGTTGACGTGATCGAATCCTTCGAAATCCTCCACAAAATAAATTCTCGCAGTTTATGGGACGGACAAACTTTGCAGTTTGGTTTCGAGCTTATTGACCTCACATCCCACCAACAACTATACAGTTGGTTTCCTATAATTAGAAATTAATCCAGCACCTCAATGAACCATTATAGCTGCATCTGCAATCATGGACGAGGTAACCAAAAGCATAACGAGTAAATTTATTCTTCATGAATGGAAAACTAAAAAAGTCGACATTCGATAAGAGTAGGTGAATCGAATAATCTTCTTAAAATTCTTTTCGGATCAGTCTCGATTACCTTCTCACAAGCTTTATGGGCTGAGAAACCTCAGAGAACAACTACTCCCCCTGCTAGTACCAAGAAGGTATTTGAATTATATTCGGAAACTGCCAGTGCAAGAATTTCTCACATTTGCATAATTTCCATTGACTTATCGCCAGTCTTTAAATACATTTGTGTAGAAGTTTTCTGGATACCATTAAAATATTGTAGAGAAAATACAAAGAAAAGATCAATCAGTTGGATAATGAGTAATATGAGATGATTCTGTATCCTAAATAAAAAGGTAATCTATCTATCCCAAAGTCCCCATTACAACACCAGCACATGCAAACGATCACTGGCCTGCACATAAATTAGTTAAACTAGTTGTTCCACAGTTCTTCTGACATAGCAGTCCAATATGTTTTCGAAGACATTTGAGAAAAGAATATTGATCATTTTTCGGGAACAATTTCAACAAATTTCATTCGGGAAACTGTTTGGAAAAACGTGCTGCCAGATCGAGAGCTTGTAGTTATCCTCCGACACTTTGACGTTTATAATGTGTAGTATGTTGTCTTGGTTGTACCAGTTCCATCGTGATATTGATGGAAATTTATAAGGCAAACTATTTTGAAATATACAGTGTGTTACGACAGATGCAAATTCTTGGTTTTACAGAAAGTACCACGTAGCGCGTGATTTTTTTTGCATATTACGGCTTGTTTCGACTCCAATTATTTGGAACGTCATGCATTAAATGGAATGTGAATTTGAAATATAACTTGGGAGACTCTGAATGTCATTTAAAAAACAATATGTGAGACAATGTCCGATTTCCTGAAGTGGTACTCAAACGATGAAATATTTGAGTCTCGTTCATGATAATCTATTTTCAGAATATTGAAGAACTAAAGGAAATAAGAAACACACTCCAATGTGGCACACCCTGTACGGTATTTTCACACATTTTCGCGGCTAACAAATATGCCAAGAATTTTATTTATTATTAACTTTCGAATATAAAAGTTTCTGTAATAATAGTGATATGGAACTGGATTCACTTGTCAACAACTTATGTTGCTTTAATGAACTATTATAATATATTATTATCATGGATTATTATTATAATTGTTCAAAGTAATGAAATCGATCCAGTTTGTGGAAACCAGGTGTACCAATTAACCCTTTTTATCGTACCCTAATTCTGCCACAATCGATACTATCTCTCATAATTATGAGTTCATTAACGACAAGGACAATGCAAGAACATTCTTTTCAAAATCAATGTGATTACCGCACGAATAATTAATCAGTAAACAACTTTCATTGAAGATTGTTTCTACGTTGTTCAATAATTTACGATTCAGTTTCAGATCTCTCATACATCTGAAGAAACTCATTTGTGAAGTAATGAAGTACGAGCATTGTAAGAAAATGATATTTCGTGAAATGGTACGCAATCTTGAAAAGTTTGTTTTTATTGTTTCTTGTCCAAATCAACAAAAAATGCAACCATCACGGAAAAAGTATAACACTAAAACTAGTAGCAATTATTCTCCGATGATATGACTAGATTAACGGAACACTTTCACTACACCACATATTTTCAGATGATTATATTGTAAGAGCTATTCTGATCAGTTGACATTTCGATTACCATTTCAGTCATTTGGACAGAATTCATTTCAGACAGTCATAATGAATGGAAATGTCATAGGAATATCGATTCAACCGGAAAACTTTTTCTCTTCCAAGCAAATGACTAGATTATAATATGTTTGTTGTCGTGGAAGTTCATTCTCTGGTCATATCTATTAACCGATGGAGCTCAAGTGAGGGTTTCCTCTGAGCTGAACTAATCTCGTCTAGGAAACTTTCCCTAATGTTTCCTAATATCATGACCGAACGCTCGGAATTCAGTCATTTAAATGTAGGTGTCATTGAAACATCAATTTATTCAGATAAGCTCGAAATCGTTTTTTCAGAGATGATTTCTGTATCTATTGAGAAAGTTCTATGATTCATCCATATGCCCCCTCAAGGGATATTTTTCTCTGTGCCAAATAAGCTTGTCTGGGTTTGAGAATAAAATATTTTTGCCGACTAATGATTTTTTTTCAAACTACTCTATAATTGTGTAGAAATGAGCTGTGAATAATATCTGTTTGGTTTAAGTTTCGAGTGATTGGTATACAAATTGAGCAGGAAAAAGTGACTTCTGGGTGATTCAGTGCCCGTCGCGCCATGTTGACAGGGAAGAAGCTGTTTCAGATAGATTCTCCCTTTTTGCAAATGACTTGAACGTATTTGAATGACTCACATATGTCAGCAGAGAATGTTTGCTAAATATTTGGTGTTTCTCCTGTTATAGTTTTGTATTCTTTTTCAATTGACTTGGAAAACGAAGCCAAAAATCATTTCCTCAAAACTTCCTTCTCTTTGCATAAACAATCACACAATCCTCAAAAAACATTAGACGTAATATAACAACTGAGACAGTCAGGAGCTATTCTTCAATTTTTGAGAATCAAATTATCTGTTAGTGAATTTTTATTGTTTTCAATTCATTCGTTTATATCCTACGGTGATAGATTTTGTGAGATGAATGGTGGCAGATGACCTGGGTTGTTATCGGTCTCATGAGACGGATGAAAAGAGACAACTGAGGGGATTTCACCTAAAAACTTTGGATTTCTGTGAAATCACAAGAGAAAATTGATTCGTTCGCCAACAAACATATTTTTTCAGATACATGAATATTTTGTGGAAGGAGGAAAGTTGAAAGGAACTTTCGTTGACACTTCCTTCTTTCAATCAGTGCAAAGAGGAAACAAACCATCTTATGAAAGAAATAAGGTCGAATAATTAGCACACACTTTTTCTTGGTACAGACAGAAGAGAATATCGGTTCATGCTAGTTTCATGTGGAGTTGAGCCAACCCGCAATCAGAGTCGGTCAGTTTTACCTCCTCGCAAACATGAAACTTGAATCAAAAAGATATAAATTATTGGATATTTCCACTCGAAGAGACTAAGACTCTTTTTTCCCTTCTGTGAATGATATATACTTATCAGCAGAAGTAGTTAGCTGATCATTTGATGTCATTTCTTTCATGAAAGTTCCATATTTTTTCGCACTGATATGCAAAAGAAAAAACTCAAAATATGTGGCTCGATACCTTTTTCGTATGGATATTGAAACAGACGTTGCGTTCGAATTGTATGACATTATCCACTTTGACGTTGTCTTTCCAATTACTCGAAATTTTACCAGTAGAAGTCGATTCGATGGGCAGAACTCCATAGGGAGTGTGTTGGGAAGTGGTGTGCTGGAGTTCTGACGCTGTGAGATAATATATCTATGATATCTTGATCGTACGATCATAATTGAATATAATCACATTGTTTGTCGGGGACCACTGAGAAACTGGTACCTTAGCCCTTGAACATGGCGATGTTTTCTCCTCGGAGGTTGATTAATTCTTGCCACAATAAAATGTTGATATCTAGGTCATTATTCCACTTGAAATTTAATGAGTTATCAACTGTGTCAATTCGAAATAATTGATAATTCCTATTGAAATAATGGGAAATATTTTTTTTACGTTCCTCTCACTGCGTTTAAAAAATTTACATAATTTTTCATTGAATACGCTTGAGCCACAAAATAATAAATGCATAATTACCACAGCATGACATTCAAAGATCGGAAACATTCTCTTCATTAGTAGCCAACCATGGATCAATTATTTTTTCTGATGTTGAGCGGTAGTCGATGGCATATGGATAGAATTGGGAAACTTTTTGTTTTTCAAATTCACGATATGAATAGTCGTTTTCAACTCCTGAGACAATCAACTTTTATTAGAACATTAACAGTGAATTATCAATGTGATAGTCTTAAACATAGTTAGCTCTAAACTGGACGATTCCATTATGAATGAAAACAACAGAAGAGTTACCAAGAATATTGTTAATATTCATATGTTGTATATTATCATATCGCATGCTTTCCACATAGAGCATGAAAATTTGGAATATGAATAATTCGTTAAACAAATAATTATTTTGAATTTTGCGAGAAGCATAAACCTCTAGAACATCTGAGAGAACACCCGAATACAGGGCGGTGGATAATACAACAGTGGATGAAATTCATTCATTTTTATTATCAAAAAAGTGAGTGAAAAAGAATGTAATGATATTTGGCTTGCTCGAATCTGATAATACAGCTGATAAAACTACTGCCTCAGAAATATAAAACGCTGCAGATCGTGATATAGACCAGCAAAAAAATTTTAATATAAACGTATTCAGGGTAGAACACCTGAACGAGAACGCAAATGCACTTAGGCCTCTGAAAATGATATTGCAATCACCTGAATATGATATATCAATTATTCGTAAAGCTGAAATCGTAAAGGGGGTAGCTGAGTTCAGAAACCTTATAATCACATCAGACAAAACACCGCACCAAGTCAAGAAATAAAAAATATCAGTGGAACTGATTAACTAACAGATTAGGTAAAGGCGAGCATAGTATAAGAATCAAATACGATCACCATTCAAAAACTATACGTGATCAATTCAGAAATCTTCGTAGATCAATGACAACTCGGATATCAGAAGCATACAAGGACTACAAATAGAAAACTGAAAACTCGATCAGAACTGAACCCTCTACATTTTGGACTTATATGCATGATAAAAAAGGCACCTCAAGAATTCCGAATGTTTTATTCTTAAACGATAGAGAACTGAAAAACCCGATTTCAGTAGTAACGCATTTGCTCAATTCTTTGGAAGTGTGTATGTTCCTTCTGATAGTAATGATACCAACCTCTCAAAAAAAACAAAAAAAATTTCCACAATTAAAATAAATGTATTATCTGATGAAGAGGTTTTGCAATCTCTTAAAAAACTGAAATCAAAGTTCAAAGCAGGAGATGACAATATTCCAACCTCTCTAGTAAAAGATTGTGCATACATTCTTGAAAATTCAGTTGAAATAATTTTAACATGGCCTCAAAAACAGCCATAGTGGACTCACAGGAAGGAGTTCAACTAAGACCACGCCGCTGAAGATGGCTGGCGCAGATGTAGCCGAAAGCTCCGGAACTCGAAATTCCAGGACACGGCCCTCAAGACCGAGAAACTTGTGATGTATTTATGCTCACTGCCAATTCAATTAGCATTCTACAATATTACATATTATATATATATATATATATATATATATATATATATATATATATAAAAATATAATATATGTATCAGTGCTTCTATAATATATTATTCTGTTTCACACATTATATCTGTCTTGTAATTGGGATTACTACCGTTAGACAATAAAGCCCTTTTTCATGCCTCTTAAAAAAAACGTTATTGCAGATTATTTGTCGAAGGATCCAATGATTTCTATACATCTGTTTCCAAATATATAACGCTTGATCGATTCTTCCAGCTTCTGGGATTGGTATATGAATTTCAACGACAATCACAATCAACCTGAGAATGATACATTATGGAAGGTGGGGTATAATATGGAAAATTTTTATGGAAAATTCGCAAATTCCTTCCATCCATTAAAAAAATTGGTTATTGGCGAGTACCTTATACTATTCGAAAGCAGATTACACTCCAAGCAGTATATTGCATCGAAAAGACACCGTTTTGGAATAGAATTGCTTTTTTAATGTGATTGTGAGACAGAAATTGTTTTGATAACCCTAGTGTATACTGGTACAGAGATTGACATTCTTCGAAATGATCCATTAGGAGTTTCGCGAGCAGTTATAATAATTATCTTAGAGGACTATGAAGAGGAAAGCCATAAGTTGTATACCGACAACTGGTATACCAGCCCTAAATTAGCTCCTCATCTGGACAAAGAGAATATAGGTTTATGTGCTACAGTGAAAAGCAACAGAATAAGTATTAAGTTTTTACGTGAAGTTCACCAAGTTATATGTTAATTAAAAAAGTGTGGAGACGTTTTAGCTGTGAGGAGGAGGGATGAACGGAATGTCCTTCTGCTCACAATATTCCATAATGCAAAATTGGGAAGTAGCGACAAAACGAACTTTTCGAATGGAGATTCCATTTTGTTTTTGTCATAGATTCTACAATGAATATGTGGATGGTGGATAAGTCCGATATACGGTTGGCTACTGTAGAATGTCTAAGAGAGTCTGTGAGATGGTATAAGGTTCTATAATATAATGGATTAATGTATGCTAAATGCTTGTTAACATGTATTCAGTCAAGACTGGGAATCAGGGAATTAAACCCAAGCCAAGAAAATCCATTGGAAATGTTATAAATCAAATCTTAGAAAAACATGGAAAATTTTTACTCCTAGTGGGCCAGGCAGGCAAAATGTGGAATCAGTGGGCCGTTTAGCCGCAGTCAACTTCATTTAAAGACCTTCTTTAGCTAATACTCCAGCCACACTTAACCGACAAGAAGGTCAAAGAGTTTGTTTTGTTTGTTCGAACACACGAAGGAGAAAGAGTGTAACAACTTGGTTTCCTGAGTGCAAGGTGGGACTCCTGTCTTGGAGAATGTTATAAAATATATCATACCCGTAAAAAATTGAATCGGATCATAGAGGGATGTTCTCAATATTTTAATGTAAATATGAAAAAAATATACTTTAGTTTGTATTGTAATGTGATGTTTTGTATAGTATTGATTTTATGTATATGAATGAAAGTTTTTACTCTCTTGATTATTTTTTATCATATCCATTATTGGTAAATCGAAATAAAAAATTGATTATTCAGAAATTCTAGTGTAACGAAAAAATGCAACCAACCCTTTTTACCTCTTGGATATTCTTCTGAAAAATATTTTTTGACCAAATATTCCTTTTCTTCAATTTTTATTTTCGGCATTTTTTTGCGTTTAACGAGCAGATTTCTCAAGATTACTCACGCGTTGCTGAAGAATTTCATTACTGGTGAAACCTAGACACGTCTCTTCTCAAAGAAATCCGATCTATATTTATCTAGTATTCATATGTCTGTAGTAACTAACAAAGTCAAATATTCCAATGCTAGTAATAACGACCAGTGAAAATCTATCATGGAAAAACCATGAGGGCCCGAAGCTTGAATTTCTATTTTGTGCGAAGCATTACTTCACATCTCGTCAGCGTCTAATGATCTACAAGGCACAAATACGACATGTCTCAGAATACAGTTCTGATCGCCAGCACCAAAACATTCATTGTAACTTCTTGATTCTATTCAGAGAAAAGCAATCCGTCTTGTCGGTGATTCTTTGCAAACGGAGTCGCTCACTCCGTTGGAGCATCATAGAAGGGTCGGAGACTTCTGTTGTGTAGATATTTGCCCTTCTGAATTGTCGTCAATAGTTCTACGTTTGACCTGTCGAAACTTTCTTGCGCAGTGATCTTTTTTCAGTAGACCAGTTGAACTTTGGAACTTCTTACCGAAAGAGGATTTTCCTGAGGCTCACGAACTTCAAAGATTTGAAGTTGATATTAATTCATATCCCTTGTTCCTTGATGCAAGCAGTCTTGATGTTTTACCAAATTATTTTTCACCGCACGAACAAGGAATTTAATAAATTCAATTATATCTTTGTTCTCTGTTGTATTATTTGTAGTATGTGTCAGTAATGGAAGAACAGTATTTCTTGTGCTGAATGTTGTGCTGATATTAGAACTGATGCCGATTCGTTTCATCTATTCAGACAATTGAGGGAGATGAGGTATACTTTTTGTTACAGGTTGTGTATTTTGTGCAGGTTGTATCCTTTCACTGTGGGATGTATTTCTGTTTTCAATTTCTGTCAATGTTTTTCTATAGAATTGTGTCTAATTATCCTTTTTATTTCTACTCTGATTTTATGAGGTTATCTCTTAATCGACTTTTTTCAATGATTTGCATATTATTTCTGTTTCATCATAAAGACATTTCAGTATACCGCTGTTGGTATGTATTTTCTTTCGATACACACTTGTAAATGGCATTTAGAAGTGGATGTTATTGTTATTCACCATTTCTAATGTGAACTTCGTGGGATGACTGCGAAAAACTAGGTTTTTTATTTCTTATTTTTCATTTTCACAAAAGTTATTATATTTCGATGAAATCAAGTAGAAATCTACTCAGTCATGTCAAGACATTTGAAAAAAAAATACCATTTTTTGTTGAGAAAAAAATCGAACCTGATATCAGTGATTCTCCTGACCGTTCACTCATATAACTACAGACAAGGAAAATGCATTTTAGGGGGGGGGGGGGACGAAACACCCCCGCCCCCAAAAGAAAAAACGGGGCGGGGGGGGGGGGGGGGGGGCCGGGTGGGGGGGGAAAAAGGGGCCCCCGGGGGGTTTTTCGGGTTCGCGCCCCGTGCATATCCTTATAGTTCATTTGAAACATTTTCTCCCGCGACGTGGATAGAGCAATCAGGAGTGCATTCAGCTCTATTTGATGAGTGTTTGTTCGATAAATAGCAAAATAACAACATGGTATGAGGTTTTCAATTATTCTGAAAGTTTTCTGAGCATAAGTCACCTTTCAACATTCAGGAAACAATTTAATCCACACGTTAGACGTGCATGTGTATTATCGTCTGTTGGAAACTATTGTTAGTTATTAACCCTTCAAATTAGTGAGCATTCGATTAGGAAAATGAAATATGTCATTATTTCAGAAATTCGTATGAGAAAGCTTATGAATACTTCAATCGCAACTGACATCCTCCATTCTCGTTAGGAAAAATTACAGCAATCTTTTAGATAAATTGGGTTATTTTCCTGAAATCGTTCGATATTTCGAGGTGATAATAGAATGATCCAGTTTTCGGAATGTTCTCAGTTTTTTTATCATAAATTCAAAAACTAATGATCTTTCCTTTGACCTTCTGCATGTCATATGTTTTGATGATATATCTGCCTGCACAACCACCATTTACGTTCAACAACAGTTGCAACAATCATAAAAAATAGTTAACCCGAATAATCTATGAATAATCACCAATGAAACAACAAGGTCATTCGTACATATTAAGTACAACACAAATTTTGCAACGATAATTATTATTATGAGACGATGTTCATTGTATATAAGGCTAGTTGAACAGGTTTTACCAATATGTGATTGATTATTTACACATTCAAACATATATTTTATGGGGACCATCAAGGAAAATTGGACGTTGAGGTGTTCGTGAACTGGAGTTCGTTTTCAGGAATTCATGAAAACCATAAGTTCATTTTAATGCTCAAAATAACTTGATCGTCTCCTAGAAGCATATGAAAATGAATTGAAAAATAATATTGATTATAGTGAAAAAGGCATGTTTCATAATACTCAGGAAGTAAATATATTTGTGCAATCATCCGAAGAGGAAAACTAAGGGAAAAACATCACTGACAGGTAATTGAATTTGGGAATATTTCAAGTGATACTCTAGCTGTGCAATTAATCAGAAACAAATACCGAATGTAACAATTTGGTCTTGAAAATATACCTAATGTTTTTCAAATAATCGGTGTATGAATAGACCCCTTTGTTCTTGGTATGGTTTGTAAAAAACTTTGACGGAGGTGATATATAGCAAATGCTGTGAGAATGGTCGAATCGAATTGAATTGATAATGCATATTATTGAAGATTGTTACATTTCAAATGTATTTTCAAATAATGATAGGTATTTGTAAATCCTACTATAAATATTGGATATATGGGATAGTTCAAATATATATATATATATATATATATATATATATATATATATATATATATATATATATATATATATATATATATATATATATATATTTATATATATATATATATATATTATAATGACATATGCCTTCATTCAATACCTGCAAGATATATCTTTTCATTGGATCCAATGTTGGGTAGCTTTTTTTGGATAGTTCAAAAAGAATCTGACGGTTTTCTGATGTGAAAATCGTTACTGTAACGTCCCTTTTAGCCGAGAAGGCGCTCTCAAATTTTGTCCATGAAAGAGATAGTCTCACAATACCTCATCTATCTATCACTTGAATCAGCGTAGTCATTTCTTTGTTACTTATTTCACTATGGTTTCTCTTTGCTTCAGTATGGAATTTTGAAAATCAAGTAAAAAATTAGTCGCCTTCATTCCCACATTTTTCATTCAACAAAAATTTGTTATTGAGGAAGTTGACACTTTCTTTGATGAAGATTATCTCGAATCTGCAATCATATCAGAAAGAAAAGTGGTAAACTTTCAAAGGATGAAAAAAGATTGTGGTCACAGACGGCAACATAAATTATTTCCCCCGACAAATTATCATCGTTGAATTTTTCGGTAATTCAATCGCTGATTCAGTGAAAATTCACTTGTCAAACTTTCCAGTGGAAAATATATACAACCCGTTATACAATGTATTCGATGTCGAAAATTTGTCCATACAACTGAGCTGAAGAATCACAATGTAAAAACTGCTCTGAAAGTCATGACATATCGGAGTTTTGCGACACCAAAAGACCCTACTGCTTATTTTGTAATAGAAAAGATCATCCTCCAACCTCAAAAGGAAGTCCACAATGAAAACTACAGTGTAAAATAAAAATAATACCTCAAGAAAATGTATCATTCGAAGATGTAGAAAATCTCAAACTCTTGCTACAAAGGATGAATGGAAATTTGTTCCGTAGTTTTCTGGGTATTGTATCTACCACAATCTGAAAAAATAAGAATTAATATTTGAATCTTACAAGTGTAGAAGGCAGATTTTCAATTCACGAAGATCCATTGGGCTCTAATTATTTTCCCATAAGTATCGAAATAGCAAAAAACAATTATTCAAAAAACAATTCCTTCTAATATATGGAATGAAAAGAAGTCTAACTGGAAAATTTCCCGAAACTGTTTCAACAATATAGATGAAATACAATCGACCAGCGAAATATCATTTTCACAATTCATTGGGGGCCGCTGCGGATGCTTCCATGCCAAGAAACAAGCCTTTCATACCTTCAAAGTTTTCCCCCATTCGGTGGGACGCAGAATATTCCGATATAGTCAAAAGTGAAGAGACGGCTTTATACAGTGTACTCTTTCATTAAATCATCAATTAGCAAAATTGTTTTCGGACCTAAAGAGAGCAAATGAATCAGTTGTTTTGAACATACTCGAGACAAAACTCAGTAATTTTGGGCTTAATTCAAAAATTTCAGCCAATACTGTTGAACTATTTGGAATCAGGAATATTTTAAGAACATAAGAATTCCGAACATGGTTTCTCCCTCGCTCTATATCTGTGATATTCTTTACCTGTAATAGACTGAGAGCCGGCTAACATATCAATTTAAGCTCTTCATCTATCCCAGTAGTACTCAATTATAAATATTTAGGGTAAATTTCAAATAATAGCTCACATAGAAAAAGCATATCAACTACGTGCAATCCGAATGCGAAAAAGGCATAAAAATAATCAAATGTGTCTGTGGAAACCAATAGGGGGAGGATCCCAAAACACCTTTATTGTTCTATTGATCCTACATTCGGTCCAGACTTAATTATGAATTGCATGAGATGGCCGCAGGTTCGATCTATTACTAGCAAAAGCTTCAAAAAGTTGTATTGGCGTTTCAACATCATCTCCTATGCTGTAATTGCGGAAGCTCAAGACCACTTCTCCACCTACGCAGACATTTTGTATCCTGCACGAAATCAGACAACATCAAATTATGTAGTAGTAACATGAAGGGGGCTATTCACAGTATATCTATTAAAAATCTCGCTAATCAATACTGGAACTACAAAAATGGTCTCTCTTTTGTTGAAACCTTCGCCACAATACCAGATAAATTATACCAATTACATAACACATTGTTTCAGTTTCAGTTGGAATTTCCAGGGCAAAATTTTTGCTCTGTAGACATTTTCTCTCGACACAATTCAAACGCTGCATTGCTCGGAACTCACTTTCAGGTAATGTGATATTTTAACTATGGCTACCACTGGTGTTACTAATACTCCGAACTGTTTCGTAGAACAAGTTTTCCTGATCATTTCCTGTAGATCTTCCTCGGAATTTTTAGTCTCACATATCTGAAAAGGTGTGTGCTTCAAGGGTGTATTCACTGTTCATTTTCACTCGACTAGAACCATGAATTGCTATCCCAATTTGCATCTGATCCCTATTGGTGAATTTTCGGGTCCACACCATATCTTACGACCTATGATCAGATCTATATTGTCTTGGCCGATCATAACTACAGGTTTTCCATTGATTGTCTCTAATAGGAATATTTTTGAGATGTTCATATTGTTTCTGTCATCTTCATATTTTGCAATGGCAGTGATAGATTTTGAAAGGTTCTGACAGCCTATCATCGTGAAACATTTTTGTCTTCCAGGTCTTGAAATTCACACATTCATTTTGAAGGAATTGTTTTGAATCGAAATTTTTTCATTGGTTCACTGTGAACACAATGATTCCTTAGATCCGGAGAGCCCCAACTGATTTACAACTCTCTAGTCCATCAACGTTATGGTGGATGCTTCATCCAATAACGCATGTACTTCCAGAAGTTCTCTTGGAAGGTGCAGATTTATTGAAATAACTTTCAGTAGGACTCTCTTCGATAAGTTCTGCATCGTATAAACCAAAACATTTCTCCCAGGTCCAGTTTCATTATTTTCTGTTGATATTGTAGTTTTATGAAGCAATTTATGATGGAAGAATCTGCCTCCGTTCATCCCGCAATGCTTCTGGTGTTTTTTTTTCTCAAACACGTTTTTTCTCTTTAACAGTCTGCCATCGGTTATCAATATCGTCCTCTTTCATATTTGGGCAATCATTTTGATAAATTTTTTTTTCACAGCAGCTGCACTTCTCCACACGTTTCTTATTCGTACTGAGGCTCCTTCCAGATCTTTTAGGCAAAATTGATTTCTGTTCGAATTTATCTACAGAGGGGGTGTAAGGATCGCTTACAAAACATGCAGCCTTAGCATTTTCTTCCAAACATTTGGAAAAATCTTCCAAATCGAGTTATTCGATTTCATAAAGACATTTTTCCCATCTCACTTCAACCCCAGATGATCTGGTAGCTTGTTCGCCAGATTTCTCATCAGTTGTGGGTTCTTATGATGTATCGCTGATATGAGAATCTTCATAATGGAAACCATATTATTAACTTCGCTGGAGAAATGGATTAGTTTCTCAAAGTTGGGTCTTTCCAAAAGGGTGAGCCTCTGATTTTGTGAATAATTCCATCGGTAATGTATTTTGTTCTACCTACAGAATGTTGTTTCATCATACCAGAAACTGAAGACCTAGCATCACCCTTCAAACAGCGTTGGAGCTTTATCATATGTTCTTCGATGGAGAAGTCACATACTTTGCAAATATTTTTGAATTTTCTATAGGAATAATGGACACTGTTGAAGATTTCCATCAAAGTAAGGAAAAATTTTTTCCATAACATTCCATGCTGAAAGCATTGTTTATAGATATATAGTTAGTCAATGCCTGTGTAAAAAGGATTTGAGGCATTTTTGTCACGCCACTATAATGTCGATATTTCCGTTTTACTTGACAAAGCACGTCAAAGTTTTCTACTCTGAAGGTGAAAATAGGTGCAAAGTTCTGACTGTCAGTTTGACTGAAAACAAAGAATATTCACGTATACACGAACAAGAAGCGTCAGTTGCCGCTAATCCTGTGGTCCCCACTGCTAAAATTTTCATGACCTCCAAACTACTTTTGTTGCGACTATGCATGACTACCAGCAATAAACCAATACTACTAGACAAGAAATAGCAGTAGTTCGTTTTTGGTATGACTGACCAATGACGGACTGCCCAATGACATTGCTGTTAGACATGCGCATTCGGGGTGTATTTGTCAAATTCGTGAGATTCGCTTCTTGTTCGTGTTTACGTGAATAATATTTGCTGAAATGATGAAGAAAAGATAATGAAGCTTCAAAATAAAGTTGACGATAGAAGTTCAGCACATGAATGATCTACGATATTGACAAAAAATTCCACTTCTCTTTCTGAATTGATTGCAATCTTCTGGCATTATATGTAAGTTATCCAGGAAATATGGAATTCAAGCTATTTCATCACATTGATAGTAGGAATTTTTTTTTCATTATTTTTCGCAAATTACGGCAAGAGCTCTGAACGCCACTATGCGAGTACCACCTGTAAAGGTACCAGCCACCACGCATGCCCGACAGGCGAAAACGAGTAGTTCGAAAACTCTTGGGAGAGACTCATGTGCAAATTTGTGTTAGTTCCGCTAATTAAAATTCTCTCCAATAATTATTGAAAATCAAGTGACACTATGGTCAAGAAGTGAAGAGATACCGGCCAACTGCAATTTGGTAAGTGGCTCTATTCTTACGCTCTTGCATCGCCGATATCATTCAATTCTCTCGTACATATTTATGATCCTTCTCTCGGATTTTGATGAACTTGGTACATAGTGTCAAATTATATTTCGCTACGATAGTGCATTCATTATCAATAAATTTGAACCGGCTACATAAAAAGTAAACCAGTTTTTTTTTCTCAGAATATCGTTCGCTGTTTACTCTTTCTTTCGATTTTCGCAGTGAACGGAACCGAACCGAACGCGCATACGGTACGTCCTCATCGTTTATTGCTCACTTGTGCGAAGTTTCTTGGTTTGTTGACATTTGAATTGAAGTAATTGATGAATTCATTCTTGCATGGCTCATGATTCAATTCGATTGACTTTTGTTTCGATTACGGTTTTTTTAATAAGTGATCACTATAGTAGATTTTCGTAATTTTTGAAGTGCACCACAATTTGGTGAACCTTGCTCAGCAGCCTTTTAATTTTTTTCTAACCTCAGTCTGAATCAGCAGTGCCGTGCGTTATAGTTAACCGTTAAAAGTTATTTCTTGCTCCTGGATTCAAAATGCCCGGACCGAATGCAGCCAAAGTTGAAAATTTCACCTTACAGAGGGAAATGGAAATTGTAAAACTCGGAGAGCTCGAGAAAATAGCCAATACAGCTCGGTTGGATACAAATGTTCACACAATTTTTCAATGTATATATCAAGACATAGATTCTATTAGACGTAATTTTGAAAAGCTGCATGTATCCATTGTTGGATTGCTCTCATCAGCTGATTCCGAAACACAAGCAACTGATCAACAAACCAGGATTCTTGTGTCGTTCGACAATGATTTCTATCATATCAAGACTATCTACAAAGGAATATTGTCAGATCAGATCCATTCTCAGTCAAGCTCTCATGTTCAGTCTAATGTTAAGCTTCCTCAAATGGATTTGCCACAATTTGAAGGAAGCATGAAAGATTGGCAAACTTTTATAGACATGTTTAATTCTATAGTTCACACAAATCCCAATCTTTCCAATATAGAGAAATTCAATTATTCGGTAAATTCTCTATCAGGGCCTCCATTGCATACGGTGAAATGTATAAAATCAACTAGTGGCAATTATTTGGTGGCCTATAATGCGCTCGTAAAACGTTACCAAAATTCTCGATTGATTGCAACTTCAGTATGGAAAGCTATAGTTGATACGAAAAAGTTAACAACCGGCAATAACCCTCAAGACCTTAGACAATTGATAGACACATTCAGTGAAAATATATCTATTTTGAATAATATGTAACTCTTCAAATGTTTTTAGAGAAACAATGTAACGCTTTCGATAATGTTGAATATCGTTAGGGAGGTACAAATGTAAAAGAGAATTATAGCAAAGCAGCTCACTAAAAGCATTTTTCGACACAGAAGAAAAAATATTCTCATGTGAAACAATCTCTTCTTATCAATTCAAAGTCAAATTTGCAGAGTTCGCTATGTAAAGGTAATCATTTGATTTACAATTGCTCGCAGTTCCTCTCAAAAACTCCTGCTGAAAGATTTGGAGTGATAAGAAACAATAAATGGTGTACAAATTGTTTAGGTGCAAAGCATACGTCTTCGAATTGTACCTCGAAAGATTTTTGCAGACTTTGCACTATTCCCCGTGAGCATCACTCTCTTGCATTTCCCGAATATTGATTCTGAACTCCCTCAGTCTTCCCCTTCTCAGCCATTATGCTCTACCTCAACAGAAGAAACCAATCGTACTCCCCAGTCTCTAGCTGTGAATCTCCCCAATTTTCAATCAAACACTATACTTCTCTCCACCGCACTCATTGAAGTTCTTGATAGCCGGGGTGTTTATCAAACAGTAAGGGTACTCTTAGATAGTGCCAGCCAGACTCATTTCATAACAAGCAAATGTTGTTCAAAATTAGGTCTCAGGGAGTTTCTTGTACACTCAAGTTTAAGTATCAGGCTTCTCCTCTTTATACGCTGGATTTCATAGTCCTCCCTCAAATATGCTCTGATCTTCCCGCAGTTACAATGGAATCCGATAAATTCTCTGAATTTTCTCAACTGCAGCTTGCAGATCTATCGTTTAATATTTCTCAACCCATAGATATGCTTCTAGGTGCAGATATATTCGCGTGTATAATCAAGGGTTCATCCAGTTCCATACATAATGATCTCTGGATACAGTCTTTGGATGGATTATTATGGGTAGAGTCAATTCACCTCCCCTGATAAATTGTACTAATCTGACAGAATTTTCTCTAAATGACTCTATAAAAAAATTCTGGGAAATTGAGCTTGTTCCTAATCTAAGTCACAACTCGATTGCTGATATAGAAACAGAAGATATCTATCAGAAGACTATATCAAGAGATGAAAAAGGACGATATATAGTTGCACTCCCTTTCAAAGCTGAAAATCCCATCTTTCCAGGTTCTCGTGATGAAGCATTGAAGAGATTCTTTTCTTTAGAGAATAGATTGAAGAAAAATCCCGAAATCTACGTACAGTATAGTCAGTTTTTACAAGAGTACCTAGACCAAGATCAAATGGAGCTAATACCCTACAATGATCTACCACCTAGTTCATACTATATTCCGCACCACTGTATTTACAAGCCTGATAGCTCGACCACTAAACTTCGACTAGTGTTCGATGCTCCTTCACGATGTTCCAACGGTTTATCGTTGAATGATACCCTACTTACTGGGCCCAAACTATAACCTAATATTTGTTTTATACTTCTCAAATTTCGTCTCCATGTAGTTTGTTTTACAGCGGATGTACAGGGCATGTTCGGACAAATTCTAGTAGCTCCCGAACATAGAGATTATCAACGGATCCTCTGGAGACCCTCTCGAAATGAAAGTGTGAAGGATTATCGTCTGAAGGTTCTCAGTTTCGGTATGGCTAGTGGTCCTTTTCTAGCTATTCGAACAATTTACATTTGGCTCGACAATATTCACAGGAGTTCAAGAAGGCATCTGATGTTCTACTGTAGTAAAACAATCAAAACTTGTTTAATATTCTGTTCATTTTATTCAAGTCAACGTGGCAACATTGTATTCTGAAAGTGTAGTGTAGTAGAACAGTCAGATTATTGCAACACGTTGCCATGTGAAACATGTAAACAGTTGTTGTTTGTTTTTTCATTATTAAAAAACTGTTATTTTTTCTCAACCTGAAGTGTTTCAATATTACTACCACAACTACCCAACAGAAGGTTATTGGCCCAGCTGGTTCCCTGTGGTAGTAATCAGGCGGTTTTTTTTTAAGTCTCTTATCGGGGTGACTTTGTTGAGAAAAGTACAAGATGGGGGTGGCTTCAGCAGTGACAAAATTAAACAACTCCAACTGGAATGTGTGGAAGTTTCAAGTAAAGGTGGTACTGATGGCAAAGGGACTGTTTGAGATTACTTGTGGCAATGAGACTGCCCCCGTGGATGACCAGCAAGAAAGGTTACGTAAATGGCAGCTACAAGATGCCAAGGCTCAAGAAGCGCTCATTATTCGGATGGAAGAACAGATCATAACGCATGTAATGCAGTGCAAAACTGCCAGGGAGATGTGGCTGAAGCTAGAAGGTATTTTTGAGCGACAATCCGATGTCAGTATCCATTTGTTAAACGATCAGTTTTACAATTTAAAGTTTGATAACGAAGCATAAATAGCTTTATTACGAAAGTCACAAACTTGCAAGCCAACAAGGTTTAGAAATCCCAGATAAAATGATAATCACTAAAATCATTATGGCACTTCCTGAGAAATTTAAACATTTTCGTTCTGCATGGGAGAGTGTGAGCTCCGAAAATCAAACTCTTAATCATTTAACAGCCCGCCTTTTAATTGAAGAAGAGAGGTTAGGTAATGAAGGAAAGTCAACACTAGCGCTGGTAGCAGTTAACCAGCAGCAGGCCAGTCAACGGTACCCAAAAAGTTTGGGTGGTAACAGCTCTGGGCAGAGGGCTAGATGTCAGCGACCCTTCAACAATTTTTCGGGGTCATCAAACCAGTTCCGCTCAAACAGTCAGCAGTATGGAACGCAACAACCAAAGAAATGTTTTTCTTGTGGTAAATGTTTAAATACATTCGCTTGATAAAGGTACAGTGTACCGAAACATGTCGCGAAGACAATAAATTTTGTGGAAATTTAATCGTGTCTACCTTATAGCGTAACAAACTCAAGAACATTTCTGCGCCTCTTGCATCCAAGGTAAGCACTGCAGAGAACCTTTTAGGGCAAATGGAAATAGGGCTAAGGGAATAGGTGACCTATTGCACCAAGACCTATCTGGTATGATTGAAGAGCCTTTTTCAAACAATTCTCTTTATGCTTTTTTAATCAAAGATGATTATAGTAATTATGTGTTTGTTTATTTTATCAAAAATAAATCAGATGTTTATGAAAAATTAAGAGATTTTTTGATTTATTTTAAAAATCAAACAGGTAAATCGGTGAAAGTTATAAGAAGTGACAATGGCTCTGAGTTTCAAAATCTTGCAGTGGGTAGGTTATTAAAACAACATGGTATAAAGCATGAATTTACAGTTCCCTATGCCCCACAACAGAATTCAGGTG
Source organism: Zygogramma bicolorata (assembly GCA_032362365.1). Classification (NCBI taxonomy): domain Eukaryota; kingdom Metazoa; phylum Arthropoda; class Insecta; order Coleoptera; family Chrysomelidae; genus Zygogramma; species Zygogramma bicolorata. The sequence goes on along the minus strand of JAVJAQ010004042.1, from coordinate 272,359 downwards.
CAGAGAGGGAGTTTCGTACTATTTTTGAGGCAGTTCGAGCAATGTTAGCTGAAAGCAAGTTGAGTAAGAAATTTTGGGCTGAAGCGGCGAATACAGCCGTGTTTTTAATGAATAGAACAGGTGTTAGTCCGGTTCCAGGTAAAACTCCATATGAGTTAATGTTTGATAAGTTTTTTGATTTAAAAATGGTTAAGGTATTTTTGGTAGGAAAGCTTGGGCATATGTACCTAAAGAAAAGCGGAGAAAATTGGATATGAAAAGTAAAGAGGGAATTTTTGTAGGGTATTCTGAGAACGTAAAAGGATATAGGGTATATCACGAGAAGGGAAATAAGGTGAAAATAGAAAGGGAAATAATATTTGATTTAGAAAATAGTATGCAGGAAAAGATAGTATTTTTAGATATAGATAAAAGTAAGGAAACTGTAAAGGAAAACAGGGAAGAGGAAGTCATAATAGAGATTGAACCAGAAGTAGTCGAGGAAAATAGGCAGCAGATACTCGAAACACCTGTAAGAGAAAGAAATGAGCGTCTGAGACCTGCTAGCTCATTAAGGCTCCCACAAAATTTAAATGAGTATGATTTAAGTTTTTTTAGTTTAGATATAGATGAGCCTACAACTTTTGAGGAAGCCATGAATAGTAAGTATGCAACTCAGTAGAAAAATGCTATCAATGAGGAAATAGCTGCTTTAAAAGATAATTGCACCTGGGAAGAAGTTGAAAAGCGTAACAACTGTGAGATTATTGATAGTAAGTGGGTGTTTAAGGTAAAATATGATCAGGATGGTATGATTGATAAATTTAAATGCCGATTGGTGGCCAGAGGTTCCAAACAGAATGTTCTTGAAGATGTCTATAGTCCAGTGATTAGATTGAATACTATAAGATCAATTTTAGCTATCTGTGTTCAGCAAAAATGGCTTGTTTATCAGATGGACATTTGTAGTGCCTTTTTACACGGTGAACTGAAAGAGGATGTATATATGTACTTACCTGTAGGGGTTGATATTCAGCAGGGAAAAGTTTGTAAACTACTCAAAGCAATCTATGGGTTAAAAAAGGCTCCTCTTTATTGGTATGAAAAATTTAATAATTTTATGATTGATCAGGGTTTTTATAAAAATAAATGTGACAACTGTTTGTATATTAAAATTACTGAGAGTGTGGTTTTATATGTAATTATATTTGTAGATGATATATTAATTACAGGTTCATGCCAAAAAGAAATTGAGAATTTAAAAGAGAATCTGAATCAGAATTTTAAAATGAAAAATCTAGGGTTACTTACTTTTTTTCTGGGTATATCCGTTATTCAGGATGTTAGCAATGGTGTAATTACTTTGGATCAAAAACAATATTTAATGAATTTGCTAAAAAAGTTTGATATGTCAGAGTGTAAAGCAGTAGGCACACCTATGGATTGTAATTTTGACTATGAGGATTTAAAATTTGATAGTTCTGAAAGTCAGGAAATAGAAACTAAATGTAGGCAGATTATAGGGAGTATTATGTATGCCATGTTAGGTACAAGGCCTGACTTATGCTCAAGTGTAAGCTTATTGTCAAGATATCAGCATTGTGCAAGTGAGAAATTAGTAACCGCTCTAAAAAGAATTTTAAGATATATCAAAGGTACACTTGAACTCAAGTTGGTTTATAAAAATAACAGTGATCTAGTCAACTAGTGGGTTTTGTGTATTCGTTTATGGAAATTTAGTGTCTTGGAATTCGAAAAAGCAGAGTACTGTCGCTATCTCAACTACAGAGGCTGAACTTATAGCACTAAGTTCTTGTGTAAGTGAGGTCTGTTGGCTTCGAAACTTGTTTTTGGAATTAAAACTATTAGATTCAATTAAAGTAATTATTTATGAGGATAATCAGTCTGCGATTTGTTCTTGTAATTCACATGAGCAGTTAAAACGAATCAAGCATTTGGATATCAAGTATCATTTTGTAAAAGATAAAATTCAAGAAGGTATTATTGAAATAAAATATGTTAAAAGCAATGAGCAAATCGCAGATATCTTAACAAAGCCTTTAAATAAGATACTATTTGAAAATTTAAGAAAATGTATGCTGTGTTGAGCTCTGTCTTTTTTGATTAGGTTTTTTTCTTTATATTTGAAACTTAGTAGTTTCCTTATTTGTTGTTTTTTGAATAGCGTTAAAAAGTTTTGATTGAGGGAGGGTGTAGTAAAACAATCAAAACTTGTTTAATATTCTGTTCATTTTATTCAAGTCAACATGGCAATATTGTATTCTGAAAGTGTAGTGTAGTAGAACAGTCAGAGTATTGCAACACGTTGCCATGTGAAACATGTAAACAGTTGTTGTTTGTTTTTTCAATATTAAAAAAACTGTTATTTTTTCTCAACCTGAAGTGTTTCAATATTACTACCACAACTCCCCCACAAAATCTACAACATGATGTGTTTGTTGATGACATAGTCAGTGGTGCCTCATCTTTGGAAGCAGCATTGAAACTTCAGTCAGATCTTATCTCTCTTCTACAAAAAGGTGGATTTCCACTTCGTAAATGGGCAAGTAACGAGCCAAAACTCATTGTACACTTTTCACCCGATCCAGTATAATCCATTCGATTTCGATACTTCGAACCCTACTGTCAAACCTCTAGATAAAGACGGCTCTAAACGTTGTATCCTCTCTGAATTAGCAAGAATATTCGATCCGCTAGGTCACCTCACTCCCATTACTCTTTTTCTGAAGTCACTACTTCAACAACTGTGGATCTCAGGAGTTGATTGGGATAGTCCATCATCTCCTAATATTTTTTCAAAATGGAACAATTTCAAATCTCAATTGGAATGTCTTACCAAGATTCAGATTCCTCGTTTTCTAGGAACGACAGATTGTAGGGGAGAGTGTTGTACCTCGGACCTATTTGTACCTCGGGTCAGTTGACTTTTTACATTTACGCAATGCAGATTTCTGTTAAGTTTTAGAAATATGAGGTTCTATACTTCTGGCCGATAGGAGGTACCTTTGCACAGACTTCTTGTAATGTCGCGTGGTGTTTTTCAAAGTGTTTTGTGTTTATCTTGACAGTAAGTAAAATATGCACCGATTTATTATCTGTCAACATCAGTTTCAGTTGTGAATGAATATATATTTTTATGATTCGCAAATGAAAAGGGTTATTTAGGCTTGAGTATAGTGGATGTATTTTTTTTTAAATGGATAACCTAAAATCACACAGTGAAAAATAGGTGAAACTGCACAGCTTTGTACCTTAGGTCACTGATAGGTCGTGTACCTTGGACCGGACCAAGGTACAACTCATCAGATCATACATGCTTTTCATTGTTTCAGATAGCTATTTCGGAATGCCACGTAGTAAAACAGGCATCAAGAGACCACGTATAGACTCTCAGGGTTTGATTGCAGCAGCAAGAAAATCCTTAAGTGGAGAGTTATCAATCAGGGAGGCAGCAAAATGCTATAACATTTCAAAAACAACGCTGATTAGGCACGTACATTCGTTCAGAAAATCGAATGCCAGAGAATTTGCATATGTTGCAACAAATAATGTGAAATAAGTTTTTTAGTGAGGAGGAAGCTTCTTTGAAAACATATCTTCTTATTGCTGCACGCCTGCATTACGGATTGACTAAACTGGAAGTTCGTACTTTAGCATGCCAGTATGCAATTGCAAATAAGAAGACCCATCCACCATCTTGGGACCAAAGAAAGATAGCTGGGAAGGAATGGTTAAGACCGTTTCGTAGAAGACACCCTGATTTATCACTTCGAAAACCTGAAGCCACTAGTTTGGCTAGATCAACATCCTTCAATAAGGCAAACATTTCTTCATTTTTGAAAATTATAAAGATGTCTTATCTCGTGGAAATTTCACCCCAGAGAAAATCTGGAATTGTGACGAGACCGGGCTAACGACTGTCCATATACCACCAAAAATTATAGGACCTAAGGGAATTAAACAATTTGGTCAGATGACCAGTGGTGAGCGAGGCAAAAATATAACATTAATAGCCTCGATAAATGCAACTGGAAATCATATTCCACCAATGATGATATTCCCGGGGGTGAATTTCAAGCCACATATGCTGAAAGGTTGCCCAATTGGGACCATAGGAGGTGCAAATCCATTCGGCTGGTCAAATGAAAACTTATTTCTAGAATATTAAGAACGTTTTAAAAATCATGTAAAACCAACACCGGAAAATCCAATCATATTACTTTTGGATAATCACGATAGCCACGTGAATGTCAAAGCTATCGATTTCTGTAAGAATAATGGCATCCTCATGATAACGTTTCATCCCCATACCAGCCACAAAATGCAACCGCTCGACAGAACAGTTTTTGGGCCGATGAAAACTTTCTATAACACCGCTTGTAGCGAATGGATGGTAATGAAGCGAGGGCAACCTATTACCATATATGATGTAGCCGAACTTGCGGGCAAGGCATTTCCAAAAGCATTTACCGCATCCAATATCCAGAAGGGTTTTGAGGTGAGCGGCCTGTATCCTATCAATGAAAATATTTTTGAGGATCATAAGTTTTTGTCAGCATACGTAACTGATCGTCCTTTGAGCCAGTCCACTGCGGGTCATGGACAAATCGATAATGACCAACAGGTGGGGCAAGAGGGTGAAACTGCGGCTTCGGAAATTGATGACCCTACTCCTTCATCGTCGAATATTCAAGCAGGAATTTCTGGAAGTACTATTACGCCTGAAATGCTGCGACCCTATCCGAAGGCACCTGCTCGCAAAGTTAAGTCAAGAAGAGCAAGGGGAAAGTCACGTATTCTTACTGATACCCCAGAAAAAGAGAAAATAGCTGCGTGCAAAAAAGGGAAGGCTCAAGAGAAGTCATCTGAGAAAATGCAGAAAGTTAACAAGCGAATAGCTACAGAAGATATGATGAAAAATGGGCGAAAGAGAGTAACCAAATATGATATTTAGTCAAGTTCAAGTGATAACGAAACATTTGAGGACATAGTAGCTAGAGACGAAGAATTACTAGATGATCAAAAAATTTACGAATTATCTGAAAGTTCTGAAATTTAAAAAAAGGAGACTGTTCTAGTTAGTGGCAAGAAAAAATCGTATAGTTATTATGTTGCCGAAATAATAAACTGTGGGAATTATAACGAACTGAAGTATTTACGAAGAATTTCTGATTCCACCAAGTTTATTAATGACTCAAACGAAACTTATGATTTTTTACGCAGTGATATTGTATGTAAGCTTCCACAGCCTCACACAATAAGTGGAACTACTAGACATGAAGCCCAATTGCAGTTCAATGTTCAGTTTAGTGGATATAATGTAGAATAATTTTTTTTCCGAAATCAAAATAGAAGATTTTGTAAATATGATGGGCTATCATATTATGTATCACTTATTTTTTACCCCAAATAAAAAAAAACAAGATCTGTTCTAATTTTAATAACCGACCCAAGGTACAATACATGGTGGCCCAAGGTACATAACTAGTTTGTACCTTGGGTCAACCTGCAAGGGCTAACTGAACTGCGTTTTTCAAATTAACTATCGTGTTGAGAAACTGTATAAAAACCAATTTATGTAGCAAAAATGTTATTGTATCTAATGCACTGGTTGAACTTTCCAAATGTATAATTCAAGAATTGATAATAATAAAAAAATTGACCCAAGGTACAACACTCTCCCCTAACTGTTATCAAATTAATGCATTTTGCGACGCTTCTGAAATAGGGTATGCAGCTGTCCTTTATCTTCGAGTTCAGAGTTGCAAAGTTAATTCGACTCACTTACTTATGGCCAAGTCTCGAGTAGCACCATTGAAGAAATTATCCATACCAAGGCTTGAACTGTGCGCTGCCTTCCTTCTATCAGAATTATTAACTTTTGTTGTGTCCACTCTCGAAAACAAAATTCACATACAGCAAGTTTTTGCCTACTCTGACTCAATGGTGGTTTTAGCGTGGATACGCAGTTCTTCCCATCGATGGAACACTTTCGTCGCCAATCGCTTAACTCAGATTCAAGATAAAGTTCCCCCCACCTAATGGCACCATATCACTTCGGAAAATAATCCAGCTGACCCAGCATCGCGGGGATCACTACCTGTAGAGCTTGTCAACAACACTCTATGGTGGTCGGGACCTTCCTGGCTTTGACTTTCTCAGGAATTTTGGCCAACAGCCTCTGGTTCTTCTTTGGAGTTGTCTAATATTCTCTCTATACTCTCTCTCGTACACGCCGCATCCATCCCTTCGAATGATATTTCCATAAGGTTGACCAACTATCTTAATATATATAAATCTCGTGTCACAATGTTTGTCCTCAATGGACTCCTAAACCACTTAACCGATTATAATAAAATTCGCACACCATGTGCAGTTCGATCCAACTTGAGAGATAGGATAGTTTAAATCTCAAATTATAGTCGCAATTTTAATTTATTGCTAATTATTTGTCTGTTATTATTTGACAGTCACAATTATCTGTTAACTCCAAATGATTCTAACAGATATCGATACCTTTCGACTGGGTTGAGTAAGTAATCAATAGATGGCACTGCTGAGCCCATCAGTTGGCAGAACAAATTGAATCAAGATGTCGATACCTTTCGACTGGGTTGAGTAAGTAATCAATAGATGGCGCTGCTGAGCCCATCAGTTGGCCGAACAAATTGAATCAAGAAATCCAGCTCAAAGAATCAGGACAGCAGAAGGTCATGCACAACCACAAATGGTTTAGATTTGGAAAATCTATGTTTTTCTCATGGGCAACTATATGTTGCGTGTTCACGTGTCGGGAAACCGTCGAATCTATTTGTGTTAGCTAAAGACAGGTTAACCAAAAACACTGTGCACCGATTGGTGTTAAATTAAATTGAAATTGATAGTATTTATAATTCAAAAAAATTGATATTAATGTTTAAAAGTTTAAGACTGTCTGCCTTGCCTACCTCATTCATGAGTTTAAGCGTCACATGTTATTTACTGTATTATACTGTAATATACTTATATTTGTTATAAAATCAAATGGAAATAATAAATCTGATGAATTTTTATTTTGTACCTATTGATTTCTGCTTAATATCAAGTGTAAGAACATTTTAATTAATTGTGTTCAACGTACTTCCCCTTCAAATCTCAATCCAGTGAATTTGTATACCAACATCAACATTTTCGTCTTTGTTGTACTAAAGGGTTATAGTAGTAGAAAGTCAAATAAGGAGATCACCATATTTTTTTACAAATACCATCTGTGTGAAAAAGCATAGTGGACTCCGTGACTGATGTTCTCTTATTGTTCCTCTTAGATTGTTTACTATATGTAATATAACAAAAACTTTAGCCACAGCAACGCGTGGCCGGGTCAGCTAGTATCTCTATATAAACGATGGGATTGAAACCTTTGGTGTAAAAGTTGAAACTTTTCCTAGAGATCAATTAACCTAACTTCAAACTGATATTTTTGCACTCAACGCGCGTTTTGCTAACAAGGTTAGCATCTTCAGGAGAAGAAGAATGGGATGAGTTTCAAAGAAATATGTTTGAGATGACTGAAAGTAAATTTGTTGAGAAGATAAAAGGGTATCAATATTCTTCTCCTTAAGATAACTTTGTTAGCGAAACGCACGTCGAGTGTTAAAATATCAGTTTGGTGTTAGGGTAATTGATCTCTAGAAAAAGTTTTATATCTCTATAAACAATGCTGAAAGATTGGAGACGATACAAATTTGATTGCATCTGAGATTGTTTCGCACAATTTTAATGTAATTTTTTAGTTCAATTTCATTTTCGGATTGGGAAATTTCTTCTTTTACCAATCCGGGGACTTCCTGTTGCTATTGTCCCATTCTGCAACTGACTTATTTCTTTCATAATTATCGTTTTGATTCATTGACACATTTTTCATCAAACTGACATTATTATTCATTCAGTACAGTTACTAAACAAATAAACAGCAAGGAAACTGAATCATAAGTTAATCAAGTATCAACAGAGCCATAAAGATTTCCTTATATAATTGTTGTATTTCTAACGATCCAAGGACTCTTCGACTGATATGAAAGTGGCTGTCTTGTCTATTGGCCAATTTTTTCGATTATCTCCAGGGAAACATCGATGTTCCAATATGAGTAGTGGTTTGGAATAAGTATTGAAACCATCAGTGGTCATCAAGAATTTCTAGTTGTTCTATAGCTTAACCATATAACCCACTAAATGTTGAATAAAAGTGGAAATTGTGTAGTATATAAAAATTAAAATGTTTTATATTGATGTGCAGTTACGCAATGCTGAAATGGAATAAATGTGTCGCTTCATTATAGACAAATAAAATGAGACAAGGTCTCGGTGGGTCATTGCTTGTGCAAGTGTACAATGAACTTGAACCACAACACGGAGTGAAAGTTATATAACTTCGGATTCATTCGTATTCAAAAAAACTTGAGAGAGGGATATTCTACGAGATACGTATATCACATTCTGAAAATAACGATATAGCTATGAAAATAACTTAATTGAAAAATGACTCATGGGTTCATTTCAAACCCATTTATCAACGAATACTTTTGAAATTTGTCATGGTATTCATGTTGAGAATAAATGGATAAGAATGGAATGGAACATGTGCAAGCGTAGGAGAATACATTTTCTGAATACACGGGGTGCCCAAAAACCCATTTTTCGTTAACCAAGTAGGCATCTATAGAAAGAGAATACATAACAAACTCAAAAAATGGTTAGTGTGAGATATCTATTATACGAAAAAAGATGTTAGATAAACTTTCTGAACTCACAATGTTCCTCGAACAACTATCAATTCTTCTGCTGAAAAATACCAACTTGGTGCAAGTTTTTCCAAATTTGTATTCGGGTAGTTGAGGCCTGTTGAAGAATGTTTCACACACCAGACGATTCATTTATGGATGGATCAGAAAATATGGGTTTGATATAGGATTTCACGTTAACCAGCTGTCGCTGTTTTTGAAAGTTGAGCTTCTGAAGTCCAAAATTCGTGCGAGCCATGGATTAACGATGAGGCGTTACATTTCAACATGTGTATTCCATTACTGAGGTTCCATTGCGGGGAATTGAACCCCGGAGTCCCGCATAACAGGCGATTGAACGAGATATTCACAAGACTCCAACAACTCTGTGAAATAATCCAAATTTTGCAGTGAGTGGCAATAAATCTGATTGAATAGTTATCGTGTCCATCGGAAATAACTTCTGATCCAATTATATTGATCAATTTAACAGTCTTTTTCCATATATTTCTGCTACATAATCATATTTTGTTCTATTTCACTTTTTATATGTTCAATATCCCTGTTTATAAACTGCAAATGTTTCTTGGGATGAATAAATGTTATTATTATTATTATTATATAGGTACATAGTTAACTGGTATCATTATTCCTGGAATCATATTTTTTGTAGAATCTTTGACGAATATTGATTTATTTTTGTCAAGCAGCTTTCCTAACTGTAAGATATTACTCTGTATATCAAATATCGATTTATAAATGTGAGGGTTTTCATGACTACGCATGTTGAAAACGACAGAATATATTGTATCTTCCTCTTGTACGAAGTTGCAAGTAAATGTTCAAATCTTTAATTATTAGCATTTCCAATTAGTAATCCTTTTCCCCCCCAAATTAGGGTTGAATATATTACACTAACATATAAAAAAATTGGTGGAATTGAAATATACTGATGCTCAATATTTTATCTTCATTGAAGTCTGATGCTCTCAATCAACTTTTATAAAAAATTAATCGATTGATAGTGAGGTGGAAATAAAATTATTCCTCATTCAGTCGCACATCACTATGCTAAAATAAAATTTTCATCAGACTTTCATATCCGGTGAGCTACACAGCTTTCCTTACTAAGAGCCGATCCGTCCATAGGAGTCTAATCAGATTTAGGAGATCAGAGGTATCAGAGGTTTATTTTTTTCATGGCACAGGCCAATGAAACTATTTTCCAGAATATATGTTTCAAGCAGGTCATCAAAATGAAGATATTTGAATCATATTCCTTATTTCAGGAATATATAGAACAGCTGAACTTTTGGACTCCTTGCCGAAGGAAGTTTTTCCTGAGGCTTGCAAACTCCATAAATTAAATGTTTATTCATATATCCCATACATATATATATATATATATATATATATATATATATATATATATATATATACATTTAATTTATGAAGTTTGCAAGCCTCAGGAAAAACTTCCTTCGGCAAGGAGTCCTAAAGTTCAGCTGTTCTGATGAAAAAAGATTAGCAAGAGAGGTTCGATAGGTCTCCAGGCTCACAACGGAGGGGTGAAAATTATGTGTGTCACTATACAAAATTGTAGAGTGAAAAAAAAATATTCGTCTGGCAAATATATATATATATTTATGTGTCGCTTGCCGTTAAGGCACGATTCATTTCAAATCCTCTGGTCATCTATCACAATTTGTCTTCGAAACGAGGACTTTGCCAATCCACAGCAGCTTATGAAGGCCAAAGCCAGAAACAGCTAATATATATATGTATATGCTCTCTGGAACTTCCGGTTGAACCGCGTCTGAAATTTTTCTTCTTTCGACGTTTCGGCTCCCACTTTGGAGCCATTCTCAAGACTTCTTGACTTGGTGGCGAGGCCTCATTAACCCCCAGCACTCATCTTGACAGAGTGAAGATTGTGGTTTGGTGGATAGAGATATGGTATTTATAGCTGTATGAGAATCCGACGTTGTTGAAACTGTCGGACTGTATACAGGTCTGGTTTGAGAAGGATTAATTAATGGATTTGTTCGAAGGGATGATAATGGTTTCCAGGAATTGGGGAGCCTTTGTGAGTCGTCTCGTTTGTTGAGGCATTGAGGGCGTTTTTCAATTTCTATTGCTTCGCGAATGATTCTGGAGTGGAGTGTTTTTGCTGTGGCAATGGTCTTTGTGTTGTTGAAGTCAATTTTGTGTCCGGTTTCGTGGTGGTGTTTGAAGAGAGTCGAGGTCATCTACGAATCACGTACTGCTAGTTCGTGCTCGTAGGACCTGTTTGATACTCGTCGGTTCATCTGTCCTATAAATGTTCTTGGACAGTCATGTTTGCTGTGAAAACTGTCTTGATGTCGTATTTTGTCAGAATTCGGCTCACTTTATCAGTGACACCCCGAATGAATGGAAGGAAAGCTTTCGGGCGTTCAGCCGGGTCGTCCGGTGGTTTGGGATGCGAGAAGCGGGTGTGTTGGCGTTGAATGGTTCTCTGGATCTGGGGGTAGGAATAATCATTTGTGAGAAGGGCAGATTTTGACTATATATATATATATATATATATATATATATATATATATATATATATATATATATGTTAGCATGAAGATTCTCACGGACGAAGTATGATGCGTTGTTTTTTCGGGTTTCATTCCGTGTTCTGTGGTTTTGATCCTCTGAAGGATAATTCTCACAACGTTTCGGCAAAGTCTCATTTGCCATCTTCTAGGTGATGTCTTGAGTTTCGATCTCCGAACTCGACTAATTAATTCGAGTTCTACTTCTCAATATATAGGGGTGATCATTGATGGTATCTTTGATCTGGGCCCCTCCCACTTTCTTCGTTGGTCCGCCTGCATTTGTCATCGTGTCTGGGTAATTACGTGGTAAGGTCCGATATTGTTCCTCTGGTGTAATCGGCTTGTCTTTGTTTAGTGATATAATGGATTTCCACGTTCTAGGTAATCTTTGGGCGTCGTCTCTCTTGTTCATGCTACTCGGTCGTTTCTCAATTTCGATAGCCTCTCTGATTGTTCGAGAGTAGAAGTTTTCATCGCTTGCTAATGTTTTTGTGTTTTTGAAATTGATGGTATGTCCTGTCTCCAATACGTGATTGAAGATGGAGGATGTGGAAACTTTTCCTTTCACTGATAGCTCATGTTCATCCTTGCGTACGTTGATCCGTCTATTGGTCTGGCCGATGTAGGACTTGTTGCAGTCTCGACATGGTACTTCGTAAACTCCCTGGGACTCCAGTGGTATCTGGTCCTTCGGATTACGGAGTATCGATCTTATTGTACGTTCTAGTACGAACGAAGTAGGTAGCTATGTCGTGTTTGCGGAGAATTCTGCTGATTTTATCTGTGGTTCCTTTTATGTATGGTAGTCTGGTTGTTATGACCGGTGTTTCGGGGGTTTTTTGCTGTTTCGGCTTGTTCTTGGAAGCCGTTTTTATAATTCTCTCCGAGTAGCTATTCATTCGAAGAGTTTCCTCGATCGTGTTCCGCTCTTGTTTTTGATGTTCGTTGTCTGCCAATCTGATTGAACGTGTAATTAGTGTTTTTGCCACAGCGTGAATCTGTTTTGGGTGGTGATGTGAATCTGCGTTCAGGTATCTGTTGGTATGTGTTGCTTTGCGATATACCGTGTGGCCTAGCGTACCGTCGGGCTTTTTCATGATTAGAACATCGAGAAAAGCGAGCTTGTTGTCTTCTTCAATTTCTTTGGTGAACTTGATCCGTGGGTGGAGTTCATTCAAGTGATTGAAAAACCTTTCGAGTTCCTGATGTCCGTGTGACCAAATCACGAAAATGTCATCAACATATCTCAGCCAGAGTTTTGGTTTCACGTCTGACATTGCTATTGCTTTGGTTTCGATCTCTTCCATGAAGAGATTAGCAATAATGGGTGACAGTGGTGAGCCCATTGGTGCCCCCTCAATTTGCCTGTATCTTTGATCGTTATAGATGAAATATGTGTTTTTTATGCAATGTTCAGCCAAGTCAATGATATGTTCTTCTGGTTTGTATTTCTTTTTGATTACTTCTAGTGCCTCTCTGATGGGTACCTGGGTGAATAAGGACGTTACATCGAAGCTGACAAGGATATCGTTCGGACTAACGGTTTGTGTTTTCAGCACTTCTATGAAATGGTCGGCATTGCGTACGTACGAATCGACCTGTTCCGCATGTGGTTGGAGAGCGTGGGCAATGTGTCTCGCTAATTGGTGAGTTGGCGACCCTATAGAGCTCACGATTGGTCTAAGTGGTGCACCTTCTTTATGGACTTTGGGGAGACCATACAGTTTGGGGCACTTAGATGATTTTTCTCTTGGGACTAGGTGTCTTTTGATATCCTCGTTAATGGTTAATGGTCACCCATTATTGCTAATCTCTTCATGGAAGAGATCGAAACCAAAGCAATAGCAATGTCAGACGTGAAACCAAAACTCTGGCTGAGATATGTTGATGACATTTTCGTGATTTGGTCACACGGACATCAGGAACTCGAAAGGTTTTTCAATCACTTGAATGAACTCCACCCACGGATCAAGTTCACCAAAGAAATTGAAGAAGACAACAAGCTCGCTTTTCTCGATGTTCTAATCATGAAAAAGCCCGACGGTACGCTAGGCCACACGGTATATCGCAAAGCAACACATACCAACAGATACCTGAACGCAGATTCACATCACCACCCAAAACAGATTCACGCTGTGGCAAAAACACTAATTACACGTTCAATCAGATTGGCAGACAACGAACATCAAAAACAAGAGCGGAACACGATCGAGGAAACTCTTCGAATGAATAGCTACTCGGAGAGAATTATAAAAACGGCTTCCAAGAACAAGCCGAAACAGCAAAAAACCCCCGAAACACCGGTCATAACAACCAGACTACCATACATAAAAGGAACCACAGATAAAATCAGCAGAATTCTCCGCAAACACGACATAGCTACTTCGTTCGTACCAGAACGTACAATAAGATCGATACTCCGTAATCCGAAGGACCAGATACCACTGGAGTCCCAGGGAGTTTACGAAGTACCATGTCGAGACTGCAACAAGTCCTACATCGGCCAGACCAATAGACGGATCAACGTACGCAAGGATGAACATGAGCTATCAGTGAAAGGAAAAGTTACCACATCCTCCATCTTCAATCACGTATTGGAGACAGGACATACCATCAATTTCAAAAACACAAAAACATTAGCAAGCGATGAAAACTTCTACTCTCGAACAATCAGAGAGGCTATCGAAATTGAGAAACGACCGAGTAGCATGAACAAGAGAGACGACGCCCAAAGATTACCTAGAACGTGGAAATCCATTATATCACTAAACAAAGACAAGCCGATTACACCAGAGGAACAATATCGGACCTTACCACGTAATTACCCAGACACGATGACAAATGCAGGCGGACCAACGAAGAAAGTGGGAGGGGCCCAGATCAAAGATACCATCAATGATCACCCCTATATATTGAGAAGTAGAACTCGAATTAATTAGTCGAGTTCGGAGATCGAAACTCAAGACATCACCTAGAAGATGGCAAATGAGACTTTGCCGAAACGTTGTGAGAATTATCCTTCAGAGGATCAAAACCACAGAACACGGAATGAAACCCGAAAAAACAACGCATCATATATATATATATATATATATATATATATATATATATATATATATATATATATATATATATATATATATATATATATATATATATATATATATCGTATATATATATATATCGTATATGTATATATATATATATATATGTATATATATATATATATATATATATATAGATTGTCAAATTCTCTGGTCTATCACAATTTGCATTCAATTCGAAATGCCCACCACAAGATAGCTAGCTATTTCTGGCATTGGCCTTCATCAGCTGTGGGTTGGCATGGTCCTCGTATCGAAGACAAACTGTGATAGATATCCAGAGGATTTGAAATGAATCGTGCCTTTACGGCAAGCGACACATAAGTGGAACCACCTAGGGTGTAACACTCTAAGGAAATGCTGTCATAGTTTTCTGTCAGTGGTGAGTGACACTTCGCCACATCAACTAACAACTGCGTTTGCAGAAATAATGACAAGCACTCTCAGAGTGTTATCGAAAATCGAATCCACAAATGTATCTGAAATGATACAAAGAGAAAGTTATTTGCTATGAAGCACGATGAATCAGAAAACTGATAAATAGATTGTCAAATTCTCTGGTCTATCACAATTTGCATTCAATTCGAAATGCCCACCACAAGATAGCTAGCTATTTCTGGCTTTGGCCTTCATCAGCTGTGGGTTGGCATGGTCCTCGTATCGAAGACAAACTGTGATAGATATCCAGAGGATTTGAAATGAATCGTGCCTTTACGGCAAGCGACACATAAGTGGAACCACCTAGGGTGTAACACTCTAAGGAAATGCTGTCATAGTTTTCCGTCAGTGGTGAGTGACACTTCGCCACATCAACTAACAACTGCGTTTGCAGAAATAATGACAAGCACTCTCAGAGTGTTATCGAAAATCGAATCCACAAATGTATCTGAAATGATACAAAGAGAAAGTTATTTGCTATGAAGCAAGATGAATCAGAAAACTGATAAATAGATTGTCAAATTCTCTGGTCTATCACAATTTGCATTCAATTCGAAATGCCCACCACAAGATGGCATGTGTCGCTTGCCGTAAAGGCACGATTCATTTCAAATCCTCTGGATATCTATCACAGTTTGTCTTCGATACGAGGACCATGCCAACCCACAGCTGATGAAGGCCAAAGCCAGAAATAGCTAGCTATCTTGTGGTGGGCATTTCGAATTGAATGCAAATTGTGATAGACCAGAGAATTTGACAATCTATTTATCAGTTTTCTGATTCATCTTGCTTCATAGCAAATAACTTTCTCTTTATATATATATATATATATATATATATATATATATATATATATATATATATATATATAGTCAAAATCGTATATGAAACATGTCTGGCTCAAATAACGAAGACGTTGAGTTGGCAAATAACTCTGGAACCACTTTGCAAATAGTTACACCTCATCTCTCGCACATTGATACAATTGATATATTCTGATCATCAACAGATATTTTATGAATTACCTTCATCTGGAGATTCAATGTTTATATTTTGGTTGTGAAAAATTCTAATCGATCTGCCATAAAATATGTATACCTTATAGGTATATAAAATTCAGCATACGAAGTATAAAATGTTCAACTACGTATGATATCACAGATTAAAACTTGTTTGATGAATAATAAATGAAAACCATATCTCGAGTCAATTATTCCACAGACGGGCTAATATGTAAAGTAAATAGCAAACTCTCGAACATGTTATTCATTACTGTAGAAACCTGATGTGAAAAACAATCACAAAATGTTGTACTAAAAATCGACAAATCCTAGTCCATCACTAACGACGTGTTTTTTATTCTATTTTCTGAGGTTTTTCGCAATGAAATCCATAGTATTAATACTGAATTCAATGAACATATGATTCATACATAACCTATGATGAGGGGAAATATGTTCTAATTGGAAAGAATCCACCAATTTTCTGGACTGGGAGCTTTTTGTAGAGTCAGATGGTACCAAGAAAAAACTACCGTTGCTGGAAACTTGATCAAGGTGCATAGTCGACTACATTTTTTTCACTTTCAATACAGAAAATATGAGAAGATTTTCAGAAAAAAATCAATTAAAATTCAGATGAGTCGAATGTCATTCTTAAAATATCACTCTCCATTCGTGGCAATGATGTGCTTTACTTATACCCGGATGCTGAATTTTATATGAAGGGGATGAAATATCATGAACCATCAAGTAAGATATACATATTTTGTTGCAGAAGAAACTCAATACCGACAAACCAACGGGAAAACTCATATATGAACTCAGATAGGTTTCCGCGGTCAGATGTGTGATTACTGGAACTTCCGGTTGGAAGGGGTCTGGAATCATTTTCTTGTCGACGTTTCGACTTCCACTTTGGAGCCATTATCGAGACTTCTTGCGACTGGACGCCGGGGTCTAAGTCGCCTTAATCCAACCCTCATCGTAACAAAGTGAAGACTAAGGCCCCATAATCTTTATATCATATACTAATTTTTTGTATTGGCAAGTCGATTGTTACTTATCTCAAAACTGAATTGAATTTGGAAACTGATGCTAATCTTACACTACAAAAGGCATATATATGGTTCGCCAGAACTCAGCTTGAATCCTACAAAAACGAATCTTATGAACTTTCATCCACACCACAAAATTATAAATTTATGATTATGATATACGGTTGAACTCGGAGAGACAGAGACAATCTAATGTAATGAAATTTCTAGGTCTCTACCTAATAGATGACTTGAAATTCCAAGTACAATGCGCTGAATTAGCATCAGCACCAGGACAAAAATCCTTCCTAATGAACAGTCCGAAAGATTATCTCTTTGATTCTTTGATCGAGCCTATATATTATAACAGCGAAATAAAATCGAGACTGATATATGATATTCTAATCTGGGGATCATCACCATCGGTGAAAAATGTGTTAGTAGCCATATATAGTACACGAGGAAACTTCAAGAAATTATCCCAACCCATAACCTAAAAACAACCAGCCAGGGTCCCGTTGTTATGGAAATCGGAATCTACAAACACATCTCACTTTCACTCAAATCGCGAACTATCAAATCCTCCAGAAATAAGTTCAAAGAGCATCTCAATCTGAACCCCTTCTACACAGTGTGTGAATATTTTAACTGTAAATTCGAGTAAACCACATGCATTAAATATTCTGTTAACTTTATTTTGTGATTTCATTTCACAAACTGTACCTATCACAAATGCTTTATCCTCTATCCAATGGCGTAGTACTTAACTCGTGACCTATCCTATAATGTTACTATCTGAATTAATTGAATTGATTGCTAGAACTATCATTATCATTATATCATCATACCCAGAAATGATCCGATAGTGTGGTAGAACACTAACTTGTTATTGGTCTAATAACAAAAATTCGGTATAATCGACTGAAAATCGACTTTCTGCCTGTTAAGACTGGCCGAGGCAGACGCTGATAATTGATCATTTTGAGGTGACGTCACGACAGGTCCGCCATTTTGCCTGTAGGGCACACAAACCGTTCGGGCCATTGTAAACAATAGAAAATATCTATTTAGAAGTGAGAATAATTTGAAATGCCGGCGTTTTGTTCTGTTGTGGGGTGTTCCAAAAGGGCAGAAAGGGATCAAAGTCGTTATTTTAGAATCCCGAAAGCCGTAAAAAACAGAGGTGAAATGCTAAACGCCTTATCAAAAGAACGTCGAGATCGGTGGATTAATGCTTTGAAACGGGGCGATTTGAGTGAAACATTCCTCGAACATGCCCGAATATGTGCAGATCATTTTGTATCAGGTAGGGAAATAATATAAATACATTCGAAACAAAAAAATTATGATCCAAAATGTTTCAATTTATAGTCTATGGTGTTAAACTGAACGTTTTCTGTTCAACTTTTTAGGAGAACCAGCCAGCCTGGAAGATAGAGATAGCCCTGATTGGGTCCCTTCTGTGAACATGGGATACGTGAGCATCAAAACCCAGGATGATCAAAGTGTAAAAAGGCATGGTAGATTGGTGAAACGTCAAACAAAACGTCTGAAAGTAGTCAGTATTATAGTTATTTGAAAAAGTAATACCCAATTAAAATCTTCATTATTTTAGGATGAGGGAGGTGATGCTGAAGATAATACATTACTTATAGAACCAACAGCAGGTCCATCTACAGAAGCCATTGGAAGGACTGCTAAAATTCAAACTGATTTGACTATGGACCACTTGAACAAACTCTTTGGAGATCTCGATTTTGCTAATCAGAAGATATATGGTTTGGAACACAAATTGGAAGCTTCAGATTTAACGGAGGAGTCATTTAAGAACGATTCAAAAACATTGTACTTAACTGGGTTCCCAAAAGCTGAGATGCTGTTTCTAGTATTCAATAGTGTGGCTCCCTACTTATCAACTAAAAGTGTTCTGTCTCCGTTCAAACAGTTTATTTTGACTCTAATGAAGTTGCGTCTCAACTTGCCTTTCAAGTATTTGTCTTACCGATTTGCTATAGCTCCATCAACTGCATCGGAATCATTTTACAGGTGTATTGATGTTCTCTATGCTAGGTACAAAAAACTCATATTTTGGCCAGATAGAGAGATATTGAAAAAAAATATGCCTGCCTGCTTTAAAGAAAACTTTGGTGATCGTGTAGCAGTAATAATTGATTGCTTTGAAATATATACAGAAACACCATCAGGTATGTTGAATGCTGCTCGTTGTTGGTCTAATTACAAGCACCATGAAACTGTTAAGTTTTTAATTGGAATCACTCCACAAGGAACGGTATCATATATCTCAGAAGGTTGGGGTGGCCGAACCAGTGACAAGTTTTTGACAGAAAACTGTGGGTTCCTAAATTTAATTGTGCCTGGTGATTTAATTTTAGCTGATAGAGGATTTTTGATAAGAGACTCTGTTGAAACACTAAGAGGACACCTGGAAATACCTGCCTTCACAAAAGGAAAAAGTCAACTTGATCCTGCTGATATAGAAAGCACCCGTAAGATTGCAAATGTAAGAATTCATGTGGAGCGAATAATCGGCCTGCTAAAGAGGAAATTCAAAATCTGTCAAGGTCCCATTCCTATCAGCATGTTATCAGCATCTAGAGATGATTTAAGTGTTATAGATAAGATTTTAGTTGTATGTGGTGCCTTTCTCAATTTATGCCCTTCTGTTATCCCCATGGATTAAAAAAATCCCTAATTTTATTCAAATAGGTTTAGCACATAGATTTCTAATCATAGACGTGTTTCATAAAAACTTGAATCATAAAACTTTTTTTTCAATGTACTATTTTCTACGGCTATAACACAAAACTGCTCTATCTCAACTGTTCTTGATAAGGTCAATGAGGTACATTTGTATGTTTTCAATGCCATTACCT
The DNA here is from genome assembly GCA_032362365.1 of Zygogramma bicolorata. Taxonomy (NCBI): domain Eukaryota; kingdom Metazoa; phylum Arthropoda; class Insecta; order Coleoptera; family Chrysomelidae; genus Zygogramma; species Zygogramma bicolorata. The sequence goes on along the minus strand of JAVJAQ010004042.1, from coordinate 252,544 downwards.
GATCTGAAAAAACAATGACATCATTGTGTTAGAGTTGTAGTTATTATTATGCAATTAATCAGTTCTATGGAATGTCAAATTTTCAACAATGGCAGCTCTACTTATTGTATAAAATCAAAATTTTATGTCATGTTATTTATTACATTAATTCACTATTATGATTATCTGTTATAGCCGTTGAAAAAAAAGGAAAACGGGAATGCTTTATTTTCCATTCATGATTTGCCTATGGCTCATGCTGCACACTTCTTACTCGTGATCACTATCATTCTTTACTCCTGAAACAATACACTATTTTAATATACCTAGTTCCATTCTAATATGGTAACTTCATACTAATTGAATATTTTTAGTTTCGTTCCTTGTATTTTTGTAAAGACAATTTATTTTGTGTGATCTATAATATCAAATAGGCATTCATCTAGTTACTGAGCATCATTATTGCCTCAAGATGCTTGGTGGTTGAAACTATTCAATAAAAAGTAATATTGAAAAATGTAGATTGATTTTTTCGTTTTTCACCTACTTCAGATAGAAAACAACACATTTTTTCAATCGTAATTTAATCTGCATAGTATATACAAATGACAGGAATTATGTGAATGATAAAATAATATACATAATATTGATACAAAAAGTCAACAAAAATATGTAATGTTGAGTATGTACATTAAATGACATTAAGATAGGTAAATGATTTTTTCTCTGATCAACAAATATCAATTTTGCAGACATACCAATCAGCAAAGTATAACTTTTCTAACTAGGCAGAAGGAGTAAGTACTTCTAAGCCGCTTCACTGTCAGAAAAACTATCAGAAAATTTCATAAGTTGTCAAACTATAACTAATATGCATATATACATTTCCATAGCAACCAACCATTCCAATGTGATTTCTATCAAATTTTGTTTTGATTTATCACTACAGGAAAAATGAAAAGATTGTGAGAATTGTGAAAATTCAAAAACAATATCCTACATTCATTACAAACAATAGGAGAAAAAATTGACAGCATATCCTAGTATATAAAGGTCATGACTGGCATACATGGAAGTAAGGTGAAATATAGTTTTGAAATCTGACACACCACAAATGTTGAAAAAAATCCTAATTACTGGCAAATGTCACAAAACCAGGCACTTTATGGTTCCTCCAGCAATCCAATGCAATCGAAATGGAACCAACCTATATTACAGTCATCATTATCACACTTCAACATAGGTCGACCATCATCAGGTGTTTTGCAGGTGCACCACGTTTCAACCTTCTCCACACCACATTTGGTGGTGAAAAATCTTGAAAGTAGTTCAGGTTTAATAACGTATTTATGAAAATCTAACGATTTTTTCAAACATTCATCAAAAAACTCCTCATTAAAATCAACTCGGGTAATAAACAAACAATCTTTCGACCAAATTACAAAATCACAATATTTGGTCTCTGTGACAAACATTTGTAATTGCATTTGGTAACAATATAAATGATTTTGGTCTAGAGAAAATTCATCATCATTATGATACAATAAACATGTATTTTTCTTCTTGGCAAACTCTGAAATACTCAACTCTTGTAGCAAGTAGGGACACTTCACCTCTACACATCCCACTCCACAACATTCACATTGTACGATTCCATCAGGAGAAGCACCTAACTGTGGATGTTCATGTGAAATGAAGAAACCGGCAGGTTTTAGTGTCACCCCAGCATGGTGCTCCTTAATTTCGGCTATATACTCTTCTAAAGCTATTTTTTCATATTTTATGCCATATGAAGTTTGTTGCGAGTTAAAAATTACCTTCTGAGGATAACATACACCTTTAATGAGAGATAAAGGAGGCTTCTCCAATTTAGCCCTGCATGCAGTTTTGAATTTGGATGCAGTTATTCTGCCAGCTCTGTATTTGAACCAAATATTGTTCTGAGCTTGCTCTCGGGTTGCAGATTCTATTTCTTTTATGTGCTCCAAGCTAATGGCTAAATCTATGGGTTGTGCTACAAGTTCTTTGTAGGTACACCCTTTTAAATTTTCATTGAAAAGAGTATCCAATCCATTTGGTAAATTTTTCGGGGGCTGATACATTTCAGATACAAATGGCTCGTACACTCTGGCAACTGCTGGTGTCACATCCAATTTTTGAAAACCACGGATAAGTGTAACCAACTCCTGACCTTCTAAGGCTGGTACTCCACCTTGAGGTAACACCACTGGTTTTGCTTTTTTAGTCCAGTCCATGTCTCGGATCCTAACCATGTCAATGGTTTTGGTAGACGGTACTGGCCACCGAGCTAGGGTTTCTGTGCAAGACACCTCTTCGCTACTTGGACGGGCTTCTAAATAGAACAGAATTGCTGCCACATGACTGCAAACTTCACTCAAGCCAGCTATACAGGTGCAATGCGCACAAGATACAGCTCCATCTGGTAAGATGATTACCCATACCTGCAGGGGCTTTTCCCGTGATCTTTGAGAATGTTTCACCTAAATCAACAAAAGAGGAAATTATTAATAATTATCTTGAGCGTAGCAGAACTTATAGTTTTCGAGTTTAACTTACACCAGATCTATGCATTTTCAAGTAATAAGCTATAAGGAGTTTAATAATCAAGTTTCAATTGGAAAGTTACTATATCATGAAAAAGTTGGATGATTTTCACCACTTATTACTTAGAACTGCTGCATAAATCTGGTGTACATTGGAATAAAAAACTTACCTTGCCAACAACAACAAAATTTTCATTTATTCTCTTAGCCAAAACTTCAAAAACAAATCCAGCCTCATAATACTTGTAAGCCTGTAGGGACTTGTAGGCCTTCAACTGTTGACCAGTATAGAAATTCTGAGTTAAAATTAGGTAAGTCACCATGTCCATAATGCTCACAGTTGGCAAAAAACTCAAATTGTTGGTCAGTTCACTTCCACCAAGAGAGTAGGGGTCAACATTGTCTATAATTTGAACTTTTGAGTCGTAACGCGATTTCACGTCTCCTTTAAGAGATAAGTAGTACTCACTCCAAGACATACTGTTGTTAAATTTTATAAAATAAGCAATACCTGCACTAAAAACTCAAAATAAACACAACAAGCATGCAGTTCACAATGTAAACCTTATGGCAACCCAGACTTTGTGTGCCCTACCGCCAAAATGGCCGCTCTGTCAAAGTCACGTGACTCAAAATGATCAATAGTTCTTGTTTTTTTGTCTCATATGAAAATACTTCTGAGTCTTGTACGGGGTATTTTCGAGAAAAGAGTATTCCTTCACCTTATTTTCGAATCACCTGTTATAACGGATGGTGAAAACAGACATTTTCTATCTCGTTAGTGGAGAACCTGGTGCAATTGTTTTCTGAGTGGTATTTGTGCGGACTTCGATTGTCTATATAATTAACTCTACTAGAATATGTTACGAAAAACTAATGAGATGAAAAAGATGTCAATGCAACCAATAAATTACGAAAAATGAAATTGAAATACACGGTGAGACGATCAAATATATAATTCTCAAGCCTCGAAAATGAATGAGAGGAATTTAATCGCAAATCAAATCTGTGGATGGAAACATCCCTTCATAAAAATTATTCAGAAGGATTCGATCAGGTGAGGCAATAGAATTCAAACAGAAAGATTAGAATGGGTACTTGGTCGAAGAATGAGAATTGGAAATTTTCAATGGATCAAAAAGTCAGTGGAGTACTCGAATGCGCCCTTGTTTTTTTGAGAATGACAGTTCACCTGATCAGATTCTCTTTGGCCATGTTGGATTATTGAAAATTCAAAACTTCTTGATTGTGCAACAAATTACATGAATTACAAAATGCAACCTCAGACTCGAAAACATGATCTGAATGCCTTCTCGAAACAATTTCAGCAAAAAATATAGTTGCATAACCGCATTTCGTAAATTTGAAACAGGTTTGACAAATTACGTGAAACAAGGGATTACTTGAATTTTCGATTTGTTTGTTAACCTTACCTAGTGGGGAATATTCTTCACAAAAGTTGTTTGGATTTTAGTTAAGACTAGTCTGATATCATCTACTGTCGAGGCGAGATGAAAGACAAACATAACACAATTGGTAAGTTGATTGCTTTTTTACCATCTTGTCCTTGCTAGGACCCAACTGTTCATTATCGATGCATTTCAGAAGATACTTTTTTTATTCTGAGAATGTGTAACAAAAAAATTTTAATTATAATCATCAAGTCCCAAAAGTAGTTCTACCCAGGTATTGAATGAATATCAGACCAATATATGACAATTTATTCTACCTTGTTAATTTAACGAAATTACAAGAGTCACTATTATCATAAGCCAGAATCTTTTTTGGTAGACAGAAGTAGATGTGAATTTCGTGACTCTCTACAAACACAGCAGAATAGGATTTTTTACATTTGAAGCACCTGCATGAATAATGGCTTTCATATGGCTTAGGCAGACCACCTTTTTTTTGCGCATTGAATCTATAACTCACAGATTTTGCCATGATAAGCTGGCTCAATATGTGAAGACATTTGCTATTATTAAAAAAATATCATATCACGAGAATGAATATCCTGCAGTGAAAATAGTTTCATTTACCTTCGTTCATGCATCCAATTTTCTGTGTCATCGTATTTTGAAACATTCTCTGTTCTGGGAGAGAATGTTGCTCCTAAAATTCACAGACAATTCTACTGAAGTACTGTTTTATATAATATTTCATTTTCGTTTAAACCTCATCACTTTTTTGCCAATATTTTCATTTTTTATCAGAAATATGGTCAACTATATTCCAATTTACAGAATGTTATCATACTTTTTCATTCTACCGAACAGAAAATTGAGGTTATTATTATCATTTCGTCAGAACCAATTCAGATATAATTATTACAAAAATACAAACGAATATCCTTCAAATCAAAAAAAGAAATACGGATGAATAGAAAATGAAACTGAACATAAAAAAAATTTAAAACATTATAATAATAGTGAATGGTTTCTTAAATTTAATAGATGTTGACAAAAATACTGTTGCAACAGTTTAGGGCGAGATTCAGTGACTCCAAAATGGATAACATCCAAAGGTCTGCTCTTCGACTAAATTTAGAATAAAATACAAGATAACATATTTCTTGATAAACGAAAAACAGAATTCAATTATATACAATAAAGCTGAGAAATGAATAAATATAATTGTTGAAATTAGGAGAAAATCTGATGTATGATACGAAATACTTATTCATTAGTATTTCTGTTGATTCGGCCCAAAATATTCTCATAAGAGATATTGGAATCCGAAAAATTAAAAATAAAATCGAAGGATATTCGAACATAAGTTGAAGTTGGCTTTAGAACTGAATTTTCAAAAAAAAAACGATAGATTGTCTCACTGATTTTTACATTTTTGGGCACCAATAGTGCTGACAGAATACAGAAAATGGAAGAGTCTGCCTATGTTGTTAATTACAATGGCACTTCTGATGTGCTTACTGGTAATTGTATAATGCATTCCTTTTTTTCAATGGTATTATATCCAGTCATTTGGTAAATCTGATGTACCCTCTGCACGACAAATAGATATGGAGTATCAGTGAATCACTGTTTCCCAATATCGTTGAGGCCTCAGAAGATTAAGACCATGTTCCGTTTTCAAATATTGTTACCATTAGCCGATCCGTTGTACTGGTCTGGTCACCGCCTGAAATGTGGTTGTTAATGAGACCTGGTTGACGAAAAATTGGTTACTTTTCTGTCACCAGAGTAACCGATGAGAAATCGTGGGTGAATTGAGTAACCGTGACAAATGCCGTTTTTAGTGATTCACTTCCATTTTTGATCATTCGTTCTGGAATGACGGTATTTGAAGGCACAAATAACCGACAATTCTAAGCTTCTCACTATTACTTAAGGAAATTTTTTCCTGTCCACTTTGTAATATTATCCCTGCAATAATGATTTTTTGAATGAAAATGCCATTTGTGCCAAGTTGGACTTTGATTTTGAATTAACAAGAGTCATAGTGTTATCACAATGTTACAAACAACTAACAGCCGTTCCGTATACCACCGAATTTCAGAAGTACCGCTCAACCGAGCAGTTACCACCTCGCCATCTTAAATTAACCAGTCTGGATATCCAGACAGGGACCAGGCATGAGTATTCCGTTATTAATGCGAGTGTGAATTATGTCACAGTTCATTTTCCAGAGAAAACCTTCTGAACAATGAACATTTGAACATGCATTTTGACGATCGAATGAATAAGTGCCATGAGGGGTGGTAGAATATTTTGATATAAATGCAGTGTTCTCATTGTGAAATATAATATTCCCCTCGCGGCCAAAATCTCTCGGGATTTTTGGGAAAAAATATAAGGTTACCCTTGTTACTTCGAAAATAGAAGCATTAATACCGTATTGAGGGATCTACTGACACATATTTTTTTGACTGCTTGTGTAGTTTTTCATATGATTCGTTTTTCACTGAGAAGGCCTTGTTGGGCTTCCTTACCTTTATTTTTGTGTGTATACTTTTTTCAGTTCATTAATTCGATCAAATCAATGGTTGATTTCAGAATTATATATCGAATACAAGGGTCTTTCGAAATAGCCTCAACATCTGAAATTTTAGGTGGAAAAACCACTGTAGTCAAAATTGTGCTAGAAAAATATTATATATCTTATAGAATTGTGTTCAAAGATGTGAAAGTGCGCAGTGAACATTGCCAGGCGGAGTGGAGTACGACACGGTCTTTTCTAAAACAGCTCAATGTTACTGTATGATTATACTCTTGATATATCATTGAATGACCACGTTCTTTAAAGATATAGTTCGTGATGCAAATCAACATTATTTATATGTTATTGATTGAATAAATAAACTTGTGAGGTAATATAATATACATTTATGTTATGAATCAATAGTAGTATTTGGGTCAATATAAATCATTATATAAAACGTTGATGGACAACGTTTATCAAAGGTATGAATAATGGTGGAAATGAACATTAGTTATACATCATTTATTACATATATGAATTTGTATAGTAATAGCATATACCGACACCTTGTAAATGAACGTTCAGATCGCGCATGAAGTAAAATATAATAATACCCACGTTGAAACAGAACGTTTCTCAATAATATAATTCTCGATGCAAGAAGACGTTAGTTCCCGCGACATTTATACTGTTTTTCAACGGTTGGTTATGTAACATCTTTTCAACGTGTTTTCAACGTGGGTAGAGGTTAATGAGATAAGACTAGGGCGGCCAATAATATATATTTAGCCAGTAGGGTGAAGTGGATGCATAATAGGTAAAGATAAATTGTGCGCTAAACCACATATTTCTTTTGACTGCTTGTGTAGTTTTTCATATGATTCGTTTTCCACTGAGAAGGCCTTGTTGGGCTTCCTTTCCTTTATTTTTGTGTGTATACTTTTTTTCAGTTCATTAATTCGATCAAATCAATAGTAAATTTCAGAAATATATATATCGAATACAAGGGTTTTCGAAATAGCCTTGACATTTGAAATTTCAGGTGAAAAAACCACGTCTGGTGATAGCGGCTGCCATCAAAATAAAAGCCTTTATTGCTATGATCACAATCATATTTTTCACTAACATAGCTAGATTATACCATGCGTACGGGTGAAAATTGCTTTTTCCCCCTCTTAACTCAGTCTTAGTACTTCTTGGTGGTGTATTCTCTATACAACACTGTTTTTTCTTCGAAAATCGGACTCACCCTTCCTGAGTTATCAATGTTCAAGTTGAAATATTCCGACAGTGGATTCCCTTGGCTCAAGCTCAACTTTTGGTAGTAAAAATATAACCAATTATCGAAAATAAACCAGTGCTGTATAAAGAATTAACTGAGGTATCAAAAGTTCCCATTTTCATTGAAAAAAAAGTTTATAGCGCCTTCTTGGCAGCGAGTATAATCACATAATTATCAATTACGGGGGGGGGGGGGGGGGCGGTTTTTTTTTTTTTTTTTTTTTTTTTTTGCGTCGTTGTTTAATGACGACTGTCGGCAACCAGCTATCCTTCATTATAATCTCACGTTAATGTCTTGATAATGGAGATACATTTTTCGAAAGCTCGACAATTTTAACAAAGAGTTGTTCTTTAACCAGGACACGTTTTTTGACTGCATCCCCAAGGCATACTCTCCCACTTTGAGTGTATTACGAAATTACTCAGTTTCATCAACTAGTCCAGTCATGAGACTACCCTTTTCTCTCTCTCTCTCTATCTCTCTCTCTCTCTCTCTCTCTCTCTCTCCATCTCTCTCTCTCTCTCTCTCTATATATATATATATATATATATATATATATATATATATATATATATATATATATATATATATATATAGAGAGAGAGAGAGAGAGAGAAGGGTAGTCTCTTGACTCTTGACTAGTTGAAAAAACCGTCTAAATTTGAAAAATCCTCATGAAATGAAAATTAACCTTGGGGTTGCAGTCATAAATTGAGTTTGGCCTGATATAGTGAAACTCTTTATTAAATTGTCGAGCTTTCGAAAATCTTTATTTTCTTTTTCAAGACATCTGAAAAACAGTGTTTATTGTTACATAAAGCACTAAAACATGTTAAAATTGAACTTACTAATGTGAGATTAGATATAAAACAGCAGAAGAAAAATCCTTGTCCATCACAAACAGAAAAAACATTTCTTATCAGAAACATTCATAAAAACTAAACTGGAAACCATGTCTCCGAAAATATCACTGGGAAGAAATGGAACCATTCATCCAAATTACATTGCAGTGCACGAATTAATACATGTGCATAAGATTAACAGAACAATTTGGAAAAAATTTTTACATTTTACATTTTTAAAATAACGACCTGTTGAGTGAACAGAGCACATGGCCCAGTGTGAGCACAGAGCATGGTTCTGTTGTGTGATGGTTACCCTGCAGTTCCATATATGGATATATGGAAAAAAATGACGTTGAGAAGAAGAATTAATATTGGAATCTATACAAGTGTAGAAGGGCAGATTTACAATCTACCCCCGAAAAGTTGCTACGCCTATATCTCCGAAACTATACGAGACCGCCAAAAATTTTATGAGAATATTTTGTAGAGAAGACCGAACTACGTAAGTTCCACAAAAAAAACGAAAAAAAGGTGCTCATAACGATCGAGGTATTACCTTTCTAACACCAAATCCATTTTGGAAAAATGAAAATGCCAAGGGATGGTACAAATAAATAATATGCCCATTGGTTTAAACAAAATTTCAATGTGGACCAGAATTTCTGCAGAAAAAATTGGTTTAGATCTGAAAAATGATATTACTAATCACTCCCATAGGGCTAGCATATTTCTACTCTTGCCTGAGCAGGAGTCTCAGAACAACAAATTATCAACCTGACCTCAAATTTGAACGCCGTACCTTCAGTTAGACTCACAGCAACATTCCCACTTTAGTGATAAATCTAAGAGAGGAAATTATCGAATTCAGCAGTCAGGATTGTATACCAAAACTGTACTTTTACTAATTTCACTATTTGATTAATATTTCCTGTTAGATATACTTTTGTTCAATGAATTATTGATTTAATTCAATAAATTATGTTCCATTCACTTTTGATTGATAACTCATTATTTGATTCGTTCAATTATCTCACTAAATACCACTCGAGGTTTTGTTTTCGTCCTATAAACTTTAATTTTGTTCCACTCAAACTTGGTAGCTTGTAATATGACTCGAACAAAAAACATCAGATAAAATCACTGCAGCTTCGGTGTCGTGATTTTATCATATTATTTCCTCTAGCCAATCACCAAAGCAACCAAGTTTTCGTGCAAATTGAAAGTTCATCCGATAAAATGAAAACCTCTTGTGGTGTTACCCTCGAACAAAAATCAGCGGTTGTTCTTAATTAATGACTCATGGACTTTTGTTCTCATTCTCGGACCGGGCATATTCTCAGTAAATATTCCACATGTTACTATCATTATTTTATTGTTTCAGGGCAGAAAATTCTGTTGCTTTCCGGAGCACTCTTTTTATTCTGCGGTACGGCTACAGTTATTTACCCACCGTACGATATTTTGATGAACCTGAGAATTCGAATGACTCCAGGTGAGTAATGGAATTGAAGTACCTGGTACCTATACGAATATTCTACATTCAACACTCGTCTTTACTTCCACACTAAAGGTTCCAATCTCATTGTTTACTATATAGGGTGTTTCTCAAAGAAACATTCACATCATTATTTCACAAGAGTGATTTCTTGCAATATTCTTCGAATAATTAATTTCTTCGTTATCTGAAACCCCCGAGTTTCATTCTTCCTGTATGCTGAGAGTCTTTGTAAGAAAATGCAGTTTGATCGCTAACTATTGCTTGAATTGAAAACCTAAATCTTGAGTGAATATTATGCCACATAGTTTCTTCGATTCCTGAATGTGGTGGTGCTTTGTTGAAGTTTAGAGAATTTTGAATTTCAATGATTTTAATTGAAGAGTCAACATTTTTATAATATTTGAAATATTTCAGAAATTATATCTGTTTGTAAGCAATTAATCTATATACTCTATAGTTTGCAAATGAATTGAGACGTAATGTTATTGGCCAATTGCACATGTTACAGATTCACTTTTCACTAGATATAATTTTTCATAATGTATGACAAGAAAACAATGACAGTGTTTGTTATTCAGATCCCATACATTTTCCGAATTCTCATGTTATGAAATTTCGAAAATGAATGATTATATATAATGAATTGATAAGTCCATTTTTCTCGGAAACGGTAAATCAACAGGATGTTTGCATACAAATGGATAGGCTCTCCAAATATCATGAGGATCATCTTTATATTATTTTTCAATTTTTTTTTTGTCCTTCCAAGTACTTGAAAACACCCTGCACACTGAACACAAAATTGCAGTGGAGATACACTCAAAAAATGATAGAGATCAGAAAAGAACTGCAACAATTGCAATTGCAAAATCACGCAACAGATTCAGAGACGTATGAGGTGAGATCTGTCTCAGGTAACGGAACAAAAGACGTATCTGAATATGAAACGTTGGAGGATTTGTTATTTATGAATGAAATATGATTTAAATTTATTGAAAGAAATGTAAATTTCAATAAATCTATTTATATTTTCACAACGCATTACCTTGAACAAATCAATCCCAGTCTCTTTGCGTTTTTATTGAGTGAATAGTTTACTTCGACACTATAGCCTTTATATTTAGAATTATTTTCTGACCTATCTGTAATATACGGAAGCGCAGAAGGGCCATACTTTTTTGAAATTTTATTTTTCTATGATTCCGACTTTTAAGTCGGAATTCCGACTTTTATCTCGGAATTCCGACTTTTATCTCGGAATTCCGACTTTTATCTCGGAATTCCGACTTTTATCTCGGAATTTCGAATTGAATCTCGGAATTCCGACTTTCAACTCAGAATTCCGACTTTTATCTCAGAATTCCGACTTTTATCTCGGAATTCCGACTTAAATCTCGGAATTCCGACTTTTATCTCGGAATTCCGACTTTTATCTCGGAATTCCGACTTTTATGTCGGAATTCCGACGTTCGGAGTAATCATTCTGATTTGGTAAATGAAAACCGGCTTATCCAATCCATCTTGGCACAGAACTGATGACATAAATGCCCAGGAATCTCTGTGAAGTATACTAAGATGAAAAAACACCTATTATATGTGTTCACTGTGTTGAATTTTTTTCCTAGTAGATGTTTTTTCTTTCGTCATGACCTGCACTATCAGTGTGCAACTAGAAAAGTAGCTGAGTTTTTGCCAGGATGGATTGGATAAGCTTGTACATGCATCATTTCCTATACGGGTGTCTGGTACAGCACAGTTTTTCAGATCTTGTTTCTAGGAATGAGTAGTTTTTTCGCTGATCTGATGTAGATACCTCACAAGTGCGGTTATTCCGCAAATGTTACTATAATAATTTGAATTCCTAGGCATATTTTGTTTTCGTTTGTAATGATATACCTATTGTTCACAAATTGGTGACATCCACCTAATTGAACGATCATCTTCTCTTGTGGAATTGTCATATCTTTTGTTTGATGGTGTGCAATCAATGTTCAATCCAAATTTCCATGAACTATCAAAAAATGATGTTCGAAAAATCAAATATACACGTAAAACAGCTTCTTCTGAAACTCCACCTCTTCTAGTTGGGGTCCATTCAATATCATCAAATATAATCAAACCGCAAAACGAAAAGAATTGAAAATATAGAAACGATATAAAAAGATGTGGAAATAAAAATGAATGAAGAAATGTTGAAAATGAATTACTATAGGAATCGCATGACATACTGAATTTCCATGCAAATAGCAGCTTGAAATATTAAAATAAAATAATAAATTTGGAAAAGTAAATACTATAGTCACCACATATGTTGGGGTTTCAAGTTAACTGACATGTTTATTCAAAGATCCCCAACATCATTTCCTGAATTAGCATAAGACCAAACTTGTATTAAATCGAACTCGAAGCGAGTTCCGTTAAAAAGGTTGGCATCTTCAGGAGAAGAAGATGCATTCAAGAGAATAGAAATGTAAAAATAATATGACTGGTGACAAAGAGCTTATACCATTTAGTTTGCTATTTAGTTATTAGCTTAGAAAACGAAGAGATGGATAGGGATGGAACTATAGATTTATATTTGAGTCTTAGGAATAAAATGAAATCCTTATTTTCATAATCTGAAACTCAATGAATTTTCTACTTTTGTCGCATTGAAATAATTACCTAATTGCCCACCTTATAGTTTTTTGAGTATTATTATGATCATGGTCTAAAATAACTCATATGAGTTAATTACAACGAACTTAATGTTTCAAAAATTAGGCACGATTCATGATTTTGATTGATTTGGGTATCACTCAAATATTTCGAGATAAAAGTCGGAATTCCGAGATGAAAGTCGGAATTCCGAGATTGAAGTTGAAATTCCGACATAAAAGTCGGAATTCCGAGATAAAAGTCGGAATTCCGAGATTGAAGTCGGAATTCCGAGATTAAAGTCGGAATTCCGAGATTAAAGTCGGAATTCCGAGATCAAAGTCGGAATTCCGAGATCATAGTCGGAATTCCGACTTAAAAGTCGGAATCATAGGAAAATAAAATTTAAAATAGTATGGCCCTTCAGCGCTTCCGTAGTAATATGGCAGAATCGTTATTTGTTTTCCCACGAAGGGCTTTGCGAATCATATGGGACTTGAACACACTGACTGCAGAGAATGAACTTTACCTTCAGCCCACATAATGGAAGCTATATTCTTTGTTTCCGAACACAATTTCTCAAGTTCAGTTCATCATTCACCAATCAGTGCAACAAATGATAATCCTGCCTCATCACAAAAATTAGCGTTGATTATTCTGTTTCTAACCAGGTTTGCCTCCCTTTGACTGGTGGCTGAATCCTCCCGATGAAGTGATATTCAAGTTGTATATTTTCAACGTTACAAATTCTGAGGAGTTTATGAATGGCACCGACAGTAAAATAAAAGTCAAGGAAGTTGGGCCCATCACGTACAGGTAATTTCACTTCGTTGAATAATTAATTTTAGCGTGATTCATCTATGCAGTAACAGATTCATGAAGGTCGGAACAGATATATGTAGAATATTGATAAGGATAATGATTCGCAAATTTCATGTATCACAATATGATTTTACTGAATTATATTCACCTAATTCGAGGTCTTTTGTGACACTGTGACTTGAATTTTCCATGGGTTGATGAATTATTATTCGAGATAGACTTCCGGAGTCGTATTATAGGAAAATTATCCAGTGTAACATTTTACTTCAAATCTCCAGTATCTAATTCAGACACGGAAATAAGAAATATACGACATATTTTTAATGTAGTTATGTATTCCAGTGAGCGTGGCGTTGTATGACATAATCAGTCATTTTGTCAAATTCACTAAAATATGAAATCATACTTCATAGCACCATTACCCAAAAATTACTCTTTGAAATACAATCATCGCATTTTTAGAGTGAGTTGGGAGCGTTCAGGGAACGATGTTGCCTTTCAACCACGGAAGCGAAACTCATCGTCAGTCATTTTCAACTATTTTTCCCAAATCAATTGAAAAAGATTGAAATACTTCTATGAAAGAAATAACAACAAAAGTTAAAAACCTCTGTTAATATTTGCATATTTACTCGTTTGCCTATAGGGCGCAATGTGCGTATATGAGAGTCACTTCTTCTCTCAACAAAAGAAAAAAGAGAATGATTTGAGATAAAATTTCACTCAAAAGGACAACAATTCATACCGAGAATCCTAGGCAGGTTTTTTTAGTTCAGAGGGGCATATAAATAAGTAATAGAAAATTTCCCCTAGATACACCTAACATTTTCGAAAAAGGCAATCTGAAGCTTATCCGCTTTGAATAAATTGACATGCCGATGACAGTATTCTCGTGATAACTGAACAGAGCTTGCGCCATATAAATGTTGTGATATTAGGTATTTTCTTGATGAAACATTCGATTGAGGCACATGAAGCTCAAATTTGAAATAATATTGGAAAGGTAATCGACCTTCAAAGTAAGGCATCACTCCCCTCTAGGTACATCGTTTTCTGAAATGAGTAATTGCAAATGTAATTTTCATTGAGACACATGTAATTTGAATACTTTTTCATATCAGCACAAAGACTAATATTTTAAGTAGAGTTTTTCACTGATATTGAAAAAGGGGTGACATATTTCTCTCAAAGTAATCATTTTTTGCCTTTCCAGGGAGAAACTGATTCACACATCTCCAGTTTTCAATGAAAATGGTACACTCACTTACACAGCCAATCGAACACCCATTTATTTGCCAGAGATGAATTCGGTTGATATTCGTAACGAAACAATCATCATGCCAAATATGGCTGTTTTGGTGAGAAAATACCATGATACCTTCGCAGTTTTCAAGTAACTATTTTTCAGTTCATTCCTTCATATTTCTATGATGCCCCATTCTTCGTGAAATTCGGCATCAACGTGATGATGAGAAAATTAAATTCTAGTCCGTTCCTAACAACTACAATTGAAAAATTCCTATGGAACTCCAGTGACCCAATATTGGAACTTTCTCAAAATTTAGCGCCCCAACTGGTGCCTACCAAAAATGTTGGAATATTAGCTACGGTGAGTAAATGAAAATAATTGAATTCGTACAATTTAATGATGCAATCGATATATTGAAGAATAACATTGAATTTAAAATTCCCGAACAACATTCAAATGAAGAAATATAATTGAATATAAACAAAACCTGTTAAAACGGAGTGGATTTTTATTCTTTGACCAAAATCCGTTTCAATCTCTATTTAATTTTTGGGTTGCTTTTTCGATTAAATTCTGCTTATTTATTGTAAAAGTTTGGGAGTTATATATTTGATTGTCTTACGGTGCAATCCAATTTCATTATTAGTAAATTATTGCTATTACTCAATTTTGTACATTGATTACATAGACAATGGAAGTCCGAACCAATACCACTTGAGTTTGATTGATAAATTTCATCCCGGGCTAGTATGCATTTCAGCAAGTAACTAATAACTAATATCTATCTATTAATGCCATCCAATAAAATTCCTTTGCGACGTATCTGGATCTGGAAGAGTTAGAGCGTAAGCGTGCCTACTGCACTTAGGCTTCATCAGACCCATTTGCTTTCTTCACGTATGGTAAGGGTACCCCATTCAGTGATTCATCAGCCCTACCGTTTCAAGGTAGTCGATAATTACACCTGAAGGTGTCCCTTTCATATCGGCTAAGTCGAACATGGATCTCCTTCTTGATGAGGGTACATGGTAGTCAAAAATGGCATGCTCTATGCTCTCATCTTTCTGTTCACAGCCCCAACAGAGAGCCGAGTCAGTTAGCTTCATTCTGAGAAGATTTTGTTTTGATTTCGCTTGCAGTGTCCTTCCAAAACACCATTTTTTAGTTGAACGTTCTTCCTGAACACTAATAGATACTTCTTGGCTGTTTCTTCGTCACGGTTGTGAGAAATGGGAAAATAGGGCGTAATACGAATGCTTTCGATGATTTATTGAACTTTATAAAAATATATATGACAATACAATTCAAAAATTCAACGATTCTACAAATTATTTCTGGCATAACAATTCTGTTGCATAACAACCTCGGCAAAAATCTATACACAGGAGGAGTAGATGAACCACTTTCAACAACGGTAGTTCAATAGCTCCCGAGAAAGATTATAGTTGATAGCGTCATCCCAGCGTATTTTGAAATTACGATGCTTGATGAGCATCGTATTTGCCGAAGTCATCATGCCGATGAGAGGATGGGGTCCCAAGGGATTGAGACCGGAAGCCTTCTTAGCTGAGGAGTCGGCGACTCAATTGTTTCTTGACGCAGCATGTCCTTCAGTTCAGTTCAGGCTTCAGCTAGAGCATGGTGACATTCTAGTACTAGCCTTGATGTGACTCGTCGCCTCATCGAAGCCAACAGTGCTTGTTTGCTATCGCTATGGATGTGCACGGTTTTACCAGTTATACCCTTCCTGGTTATTTCTTTTGGTGTCATTGGTACTTCAGTGAACTCTGGAGTACACTGTTGAATTTTCCCAAAGGCCATACGATGTTGAGTTTTTGATCTGTCTGTATAGATATCGTAGATGCCTTCACATCTGGATCTACTCTATCTTTCTGACGGATTCTGTAGGGTCGATTGAAAATAAATTTGGGAGCAATGACGACTGTATTTGTCACTAGTAGTGGAATTTCGGCGAGTGATTGATTTCACCAGCGGCGTCTACTTGCTCCTACAGTCGTGTTATACCAATAGAATGAAGGAGTACCATGGTCATTACAGTTACTTTCCTGACAGAGATGTCAAATGGTGTGAGATTGAGCATGAACTCCATAGCTCTTGTTCGTGTGGTTTTCATGACTCTTGTTATGCAGAGACGTGCTCATGTAAGAGGCCCAGACAACAAAACCATAGGTTAACATCGGTCTTATGACAGCACGGTAGATCCATGTGGCACCCTAGGATTTAGGCCCTAAATCCTTCCAATCGTCCGACGGCATTGTTCATAAGAAATGTATGCCATCCTAACTCTCTTCTCTAGGAGGGTGGTCCATGTCATCTCACTATCGAAAATGACACCAAGGTACTTGACCTCTTAGAATAATTTCATTGGCGTATTTAGGAAGATGGGTGCTTTTTCACGCAGAACGCTTTCGAATTTACCTTTGAGCAGTTTGAGTAGGTAATCTGCGTACGCTGTGATGTAAATATTATCATTATTGAGACTGTCTGAAACCATGTTTCACAGCGGTAGTGATAATACTCCTTCCTGTGGGTAGCCTTTCGTTACCAGTCCTTGAACTTCAATTTCATTTGCACTCATTTGTATGACTCTTTCTGAGAGCATATTGAGAATCCACCCACCTGTTTCTTCGAAATATTCCTGGCGATTTTGTGAGATGTTATTTCATCGAAAGCACCCTCAACACAGCCAGGTTGGATTCCTTATTATTCAGCGATCTCTCGATACGGTCTCGAACTGTATCGGTGGATCTTCTGGGAGTGTATGCATGTTGATAAGGATGAAGAGGTGTGTTGGTGATCTCAACGTCCCTGATATGCCTTATGATGACTCTTTCCTTCGTTTTGAGCAACAACGATGTGAGGCTTATCAGTCGAAATGCTTTTGGTACGGTGTAGTCCCTCCTGCTTGGTTTCAGTGTGAATACAACCTTCACCTCTCTCCATGTTTTGAGATGTATTTCAGAACCAAGGAAGATCTGGAAATTTTCAAGAAGTGGGTCAAGAGCAAATCCAAACTCCATTGGAGAGGGGCTAGATATTTTCCGTTCAGTCATGGTGATTTGAAGGGGAAGAAGCTACTGTTTGCCCACCATTTTTTTTTTTTCGTTGACGATATGGCCAATGATTCGCCAGTCTTCCTCTACGGGTATGTAATTTCCCTTCGTCCATTCAGCATAATCAGTAGCTACTGAGTCAGGAAAATATGTTGATCTCAGTAGGTTCGAATTCTATATGAGGAATTCACGAAATTCTTTCAGTAGAAGAATTTTTCAAGATTTTTCGGTTTTTGAGATTTTAAAAGGCATACTTATGAACGTTCTGCTCATAATTTTCAAAACCATATTTTTTTTGAATCAGACTTCGATTTTCAGAAGGAGTAAAATGCATTCAAACCATGTCACATTTTCTATTCGCAGATCTACGCAGATTATATCGATAATGTCACCGTCCACATTGGTCCAAAGTTTGAACAGAGAAAATTCTTCACGATAGATAGATACGATGGTTCTTCTCATTTGCCTTTCAGGCCAACATGTGAGGATACTGTTCGAGGGTCAACAGAGGGAATAAGTTATCCGCAGGGCCTAACGAAAAATGATACCTTGAGGTATTTCAGGAAAACTGTATGCAAAGTTGTAGACCTGAACTATTTTGGTGAGTGGAGAACATGATGTAATACTGTCCTCAAAATTCCCAAAAGACGATATCAACATATGAAAGAATGTAGATTTTCACGACTTGAGTCGATATTTTTGAGGATATCCGGGCTTGATAGTTGTGTTCTCGGATTTTGATGTCCGTATCTTTCAACCGCAGCAGCCATCTTCAGCGCTGTCTTAGTTGAAATGAAACAACTGCGACTTCACTAAAGATAGCTGCCGCAGTCGCGAGGGAAACTATGGCCATCAAGCTCGGCTATCCCGAAAATTATGATAATGTATATTACGAAACTCATTCTGATCTATTTTAGCCAAATGAAGAACGATAATGCTACAAAAAAAGATGTATATCACTTTCCATATGCGTGACTATTGTTACTATGCTCTTTCTTTTTGTTTTTATTCAGTCAAACAAGAGTTTCAGACAAGCTTTTAGGGCTTGGGCTTTGACAACTCAAAAAAAAAATTGAATTTAAATATGAGAATCCATTTCAAAAATTGTATACAGCTTCCCGCAAATAATATTTGCTTGTATGAGCTCTTGCATAGCGAAATACATGTCGCGGTTTTGTTAACTGCATCATAGTGGACACAAAGGACACTGAAAGCAAATTTGGATTCTTCTGCAGATGAACTACAGAACCTTCCTTGCAGTAAGCTCGAAAAGGTTGCTCCTCCTTGGAATGGGATGAAATTTGAAATGCTCATTGTAACTAAAATTCGTCGGTATCAATAGGAACCCACTTGTAATGAAAATTTGTTAGAAATATGAAAAGGGTAACACTTTTTGTCCCTGAATCATAAAAAATGCGTATCTATAAATTCGCATCAATATCTCCTTCCACAAATAAAACACTAATACAAATAACACCCTTTCAGAGGAGGTGCAGAAATATGGAGTAAAAGCATACAAATATATCATGGACCCATTATCTTACAGTAGAACTTCTCCGAAACATATGGACTGCTACAAAGGCACACCGTCCCTGCCAAATGGATTGATAGATGTATCGCCATGCTATTATGGTACGTACTGCTCCAGCAATACAGCAGTGGAATTGTCTTCGTCTCTATTTGCGCAGTGAAACCGCCTGAAGGACACGTATAAAACTTGAGTTGAATAACTGCTTGCTCAGACTGGCTCATATAACTAGTACCAATACATTTCCACACAAGGAAAGAGATGAAAATAATATTTTTGCCGTGGTCTATACTTTTCAGCGGTTGCTTATTTTCGCTGCGCTTATCATATATACAGGGTTTCCCAAACTCAATGGCCTATTAGACATTTCTAGAAAAAAAAAAATTTTATATATATATATATATATATATATATATATATATATATATATATATATATATATATATATATATATATGATGCGTTGTTTTTCCGGGTTTCATTCCGTGTTCTGTGGTTTTGATCCTCTGAAGGATATTTCTAACTTGAAGTTTGTTTGGCCATGAAGAATAATCAATTTCATCAAAACTTCATTTGAATTGTTTTTGTCTTCCATTTTGATTCTTTTCTAATCAAATTTTCGTTAATGACGTTTCATTATTGATGCATTCATTGTTGAATTTTCATAATGACATGTTCCATGACATTTCGTAGCTACCTAATACAAAATATGTCAAAATAATACAATTTTTATAGAAACTTGCATTTATTTCGGAAACCTGACTATTTAGGTATAGGAACATGACACACCATTTGAAAGGAACTTCAATTGTCTTTCAGGATTTTCGATAATATACAGGATGTTCCATTTGAAAAAATGCACTTTTCACCACTTTTGTATGTGTCGGTGAATTCACAAATTTTCAACGACCCTGTATAATGGAGAAAAAAAATTCCTTAGACACAACTAATACACAGGGCATTGTCAAACTATATTCAAAATTTCAGCTGTCTTCGAATCCAAATACCACAATAATAAGCATTTGATTGAAGTTACGTTTCGCACAAAAAACAAGGAAATCAATGAATTTCTCGAAAACCACTAAAGATAGGTATAGGGAAGTATTATACAAAAATAATCGGAAAGCAATAACAAAGCGAGAAAGGCAATAATATATAGGGTGTCCCATTTAAAATATCAAAGTTGTTGCTACTTTTCAATATAAGCGGCAACGTCGCAGCGCTGAAAATATTTTAGATCGATAGAATAGAACTAATTAGCCAAGAATTCAAACTTTCAAAATAATCCTATGTCCCGTTTTCCAGAAATGTCTAATAGGCCATTGAGTTTGGGACACCCTGTATATATATATATATATATATATATATATATATATAGGAAAGTAGTAAGTAAGACTATAAAATAAACTGGCAAAGTAAAATAATACATAAGAACATTGTAAAAAGTTGTAAAATTGTCAGTAAAATTTTGACATTTGTCAGACTACTTGTTAAAGATATAAAATGAATAATCGGATTATTATTATTCATTTTATATCTTTACTATAATAAGGACAACTGCCGTGAATCCGAAAAAAAAGAAGATCGCCGGTTTCTTTATACCTATGCGCATGCGCGAGAAAAATACATTTATTCAATGATACACATACTTCTAATTACCTGTTTCTTTCTAACATGCGTGAGTTTCGACCAGGACCGATAATGGGAATGAATTCCTTATTTCATATGATTGATACTGGAACATAACCAAAGATTTTAGCGTCTGCGTCTGACAGTTGTTGAAAATATTCATCGAGCCAATTCTTTTTATTGAAGTTTCTTCATCGTCTTCTCAATTATTAGTGTTTCATTCGTTTAATGTGTTAGAGTTCTTATACTTTACCCATTCTTTTCAAAGTTGGGTTTTTTAGTAGTTGAGAGTTTTGTTAGTGTTCGTATATATTTTTTCAACTATGTCCCCGACACCCTGCTTCCTGTGCAATAGCAAGAATTCGAACTCCTGCCAT
Organism: Zygogramma bicolorata; assembly: GCA_032362365.1. Taxonomy (NCBI): domain Eukaryota; kingdom Metazoa; phylum Arthropoda; class Insecta; order Coleoptera; family Chrysomelidae; genus Zygogramma; species Zygogramma bicolorata. The sequence goes on along the minus strand of JAVJAQ010004042.1, from coordinate 231,122 downwards.
CGGTAAATATGGAATTTAGATTAATTGGAATTTAGATTAATTATTGTCTTCATATCACACGACTAATATTTCAGGTTTCCAAAAGACCCCGTCCTGAATTTGTTGTGGATGAATATTTGCAATTTGGAAAGTACCGATGACGTTTCCAGCATAAGAATATGTGCAAATAATTTCTCCGAGGACGATTTTTTTACTAAGCCTACAGAAATGGGTTTGAGAACACAGTTGAAACATTTTTGAAAAATATAACTTGCCCTCTGCTTTCACGTTATCCAACATATGCCCCTGCTGCAGTTGGTAAGTGACATAATGGATCTTTTAAAAACTAGTCTATTTTGAAACAAGCCATTTCTGACTAATGGAGGGTAAAGTTTCGTTTATTATTCGGCACCTCATACCTACTATCAACACATCTGATTATTTCTGTGATTTTCAAACAGGCATACTGCGCTGCAGCCTCAGCCTCTTGGACAATTCTAGCCAAGTTCGTTAATTCATGCATCGAGTAGAGACTGAGCCGAGATCAGCTGATCACTGCGCATGGAGCTTTAAGATATGAAAATCGTGTAACATAACCTCAACCTCATATTTTTGTATTTATTTCATTTTTTTCGATCAATTTTTGCTTGAATATTTACGAATTTTTCCTTTGACATTCGCCACGCAGATTGTTCATATGAAGATCATGTCGAATGAAAATGTAGGAAGGTTGAATTTTTATGTTTTCTTCACGATGATGTGTTTATAGGTATAAGATGAGGTTGATTCAAGATATGGGTACTTTCACATTCAGACTTGGCCTGGCATTCCATTCTCCAGTGATAAGCATATCAACATTGATACGCTGCATTGTTGCTAGTCCGTTGTACCCACTTGGGCAGAGGCTAGAGAAATTGAAATAGTTGTTATTCATGTTATTACCCGTTAGGAAAAATTTCATGTTGTATAATGAACATGATTCCTGCAGTACGAGAAGAAAAACTATGGAAGTGTTCGAAAGGAGTCCAAGTTTCCCAATGCTACACAGAAAAGATTGAACACGCTCTACATTATATCCTTGGGGTATTTAACAATGTATTATGAATGCCTTTGTTAAAGGTAATACGAGAGAATGAGATATGTTGTTTTGATTAGGGAAAACGAACTGAAAATTATCAACACTAATGTATCACCATTTAGTGTTTAGAATGGAAGTCAACAGGGATTGCACATATCCTTACCTTAGAACAAGTTTAAAGGATCTGAAGGTGAAATGGACTCCTATGTACAAGCTCGGAGAGCTTGAATTGTAATATACGAAAGGCTTCGAGCAAAGTGAGCGCTCAGAGCTTAATAAAAGAACTTAGCTTCTTTTGCTCTCCTTGAAAGATATGAAAACCGAAAAGTGACCTTTGCCATCTGTCATCAGAATTTAGTGAACTGTTTACTGCTTAACTGAAGTTGAGTTAAAATAATATTCTAGCATATAATATGTTCACTACTGAAAAGTAGTCTTTCTCTTTAAAGAAGTGGCAGGCGAGGAAACCATTGATTCACGATTCAATTGGAAAACAGTGTTTTAGCGGCTGATTGCATTTCTATTCGTCCAGGATAATTTTTTCAACTTCATGAAATCTTTCATGGAAAATAGGACCGAACAAAACCCTTATACATATTTTTGTGCAGGTGCTCCATCAGGAATTTCAACTGAAAACACTTTAAAGAGAAAAAAGGAGGATTTTGATGGACCTGATGAAAAAAAATCGAGGATCCTAAAACAAAATTTTATTTGTAAGTATTCATAAGGTTATTACTCACCATTTAATTCGAATGAATTAGTCTCATTCTCATGTTAGCTTATTTCGTCGTTCATAATGGTACATATAAATCAAATTCAGTAGAAATTTGAAAAAAACATTTGACACTTCTGGTATTGAGACTTTTTTCGGAGATCAATTAACCTAACACCAAACTGATATTTTTTGCATTCAATGAGCGTTTCGCTAACAAGGTTAGCATCTTCAGGAAAAGAAAATTTATACTAGTACCAATTTTTTTCTTTCTACTTGATACTAGTATCAATTTTCTTTTCCTGAAGATGCTAACCTTGTTAGCGAAACGCTCATTGAATGCAAATAATATCAGTTTGGTGTTAGGGTAATTGTTATCTGAAAAAAAAACCAATGTTTGTGTAATTTTTTACTCATTTTAAAAATTTAAGATAGATAGGACATCACCGGATTTTGTAACAAGTCATGAATATTCAGGAACATATGGACTGATTACTTTCAATCAAAAAATAGATATCAAAGTTAGGAATAAAGAAGAAAAGGATTCTAATCAGGAAATCAGTTAGTTTTTTCTCTATTTATATTTTGGGTTAAAATCTCGGAACCATTCAAAAATGAAGAATTTGTATTGACTTTATACAAAGGTAGTGGGGACAGGCATTTGAGCTTAGCCTGCAGAATCTTTACACAAATGAAAAATACTAGTCGCGTCAAATATACTTCGTCAGAAGAAAATACTTCTCATTGACAACAAATTAATATACAGAGTAAAATATAAATGATCAAAAATGAATCATTCACAACAATTGTATAGAAAAATTTAAATAAAATGTCAATATATACAAACTCGAATCAAAATATCTCTTTGAATTACATTTATTCAAAGGATAGGTCATCAAAAAATTCCTGAGTGGATTGATATGTTTCTTCATGTCCTTTCTGAAAAGTTTAAAGTTCTCGATTTCTTACACTACAGCTGGTAATTGATTTTCCATTTGATTTGATTCCATAGTAAATAATTGAATCTTCAAGAAGTGAAGTAGATGGATATATTACTGTCATGTTGGTGAGTATTGTATGGAGTTATAAAAGATCTGCCAAGAGAAGATTTATTTTTCTTCATCAAAAAAACTGTCTCAAGAATAAATATTGAGGTAACTGTTGGAATACCATGTGCTTTTACATCTTCTTCTACATGTATGCCTGAGGCCTGCTTTGGTGATGTACTGTGCTGCTCTTTTCTGAAGCTTGAAGATTATTTGTAAATGAAAGATTGATTGATGAGTTGTGATAGCACAACTAAAACGGAATACGGTTGAACTTTGAATTGAATATTTTGATCGACATGTCATTGAGACCAGAACCAATTTTGTTTTTCATATTTTTAGTAAGGGCTTCCAGTTCTTTCGGGTTGGTTTCATTGAATTGGAAGCTTTCAACAATGTCAATTTTTTTAGGCAAGACAGAGAGTTTTTTAAAAAATAAGTTCAGAGTGAGTTTGTCAGCTATAGAGCAGTAGTAGTAGTTATTTAACAGACCTTTAGATTTGTTGTCCGCCCAATCCATCCTCTTTTTGTAGTGAATCTGTTTTGTTACTTATAAGCAGTTTTCTGTGAATTCACCTTTATTTTTTTGATATCCAAATAAGAATTTTTGGTTCGGATGTACATATTTTCTAATGTAATGTAAGAAGTTTCCGTTTCTTGTCAGATTTTTGATTCCATATGAACCAAGGATTTTTCTTTCTTAATTTTATTTTTTGAATGGAAAATGCTTTGTTGAATTTTCCTACTAATTGATTATGAAATGACTTGAAAGGAAGAGGGTTATGTAAAAAATGTCCAGTCAGTTTGCTGGCAATGTTGGTAAAATCTGTCCTAATTCTTCTGTTTTCTGAATAAATATTCAAATTTTTGAATTCCCAATGTATACATGTATACTTTTTAAAACAATATTGTTACACACACACACACACACACACACACACACACACATATATATATATATATATATATATATATATATATATATATATATATATATATATATATATATATATATATATATCGGTATATTGACCAACAGACATTCTCGTAAGCTTCGATGTAGCATCTCTCTTCACGAATAATCCTTTAGCTGAAACCTTGAGTGTTTTGGAAACCAAGCATCAGATCTCTAGAGACAATGGCTCAACCTCATAAGCCATTGTATGTCCAGTACATACTTTCTATTTCAGGGCAAATTCCACAAACAAGTGAAAGGAGCCCCGATGGGTTCCCCCCTCTCCCCAGTTCTTGCAAACCTCTACATGGTGGACTTCGAAACCAGAGCCATTGACACATCTGAACTCAAGCCCACTTGCTGGCTCAGATACGTAGATGACATCTTTGCCATTTGGCCTCATGGGTTTGAAACCCTACCAACATTCCTGACCCACCTTAACACCATTCACCCCAACATACAATTCACTATGGAAATAGAAAAGGACGACTCCCTCCCATTCTTGGATTTTATCATCAGGAAGTCCAATAGTTCTTTCACTCACACCGTCTACCGCAAACCAACCCATACAAACCGGTACATCAATGCCAAGTCTCATCATCACCCAGCACAATTGAATTCGGTTCTGAATTCTCTCATACATAGGTCCTTCAAACTCACCGATAACCACAATAGATCCAATGAAATGGAAAAGCTCAAATCCGCACTTACCCAGAACGATTTTTCCGATTCCCAAATCAACAAGTCTATTAAACTCCAGCAAACCCGAGATCTTCACCCTAAACCCCCGAAGGATGAACCTGAACGACAAAAAGCTTTCCTTCCATATATTTATGGTGTTACTGATAAAATAAGTCGAATTCTGACACGACATGACATCAAAACCATTTTCACAGCTAACAACCAAATATCCACCTACCTTCGAACACCCAAAGACACAATCCCCAATGAAACCCAAGGAATATATGAAATACCATGCTCTAAATGTCCCAGAACATACATCGGCCAGACCAACCGACGAGTGTCCTGTAGAGCATATGAACACGAACTAGCAGTCCGTAAATCTGACACAAACTCAGCATATATTCCAACATCATCTAGAAACAGGCCACAAAATAGATTTCAAAAACACCAAAACCGTTGCCACAGCCAAAACCCTCCAAACCAGAATTACCCGTGAAGCCATTGAAATCGAAAAACGTCCCAACTGTCTCAATAAACGCGACGATTCTCAAAGACTCCCCAATACCTGGAAACCACTTTTGGTCCGACATACTTCTATTCACTCCGACTTGGGAACCAATCCGTTCGAACCTCCCATCGACCGTCCGATACCTGATCCTGCCATAACTACTAATGAACCCTTAAATCCCACCAACCTTCTATCCTCGATCTCCAGTGATGATAGCCAGCTAGTGAGACAACTCAGACCTAGACGCAAGGTCACTAAGTCTTGAAAATGGCTCCGAAATGGGAGTCGAAACGTAGACAAGTAAATCTTTCCAGACGCGGATCAACCGGAAGTTCCAGCCAGCATATATATATATATATATATATATATATATATATATATATATAGCAACTTGATCTTAGAATGTGACCATATTTGCGAAAGCTTTAGTAGTGAACCTCCAGTTCGTCTGTTAGTCTCCAAGCACAAAATTTCAATGATTTTTTTGTTTTCAGTTGTGATGTTGTGATCCCAGACAAAGAAGGAAAATACGCCAACTGCAACAAAAAAACAGACAATATGTTAAAAAAAAAATGAGAGTTTGAAGAAACTTCTGGGACACTTGAAATCAAAGAATTTGATATCTTGTGGTGCTAATGATCATCTGATGGTAATGTAGTGTTTCATTTATTAACAGATATCACCATCACCTGCTACATCATTATGCATAGATTTGTGAGTATGGAATATTGGAGGATGATGGGCAAAAAGGGTATGGAAAAGGGTACCAATCCCAATATATAAATATAAAGGTATTTCGTGTAGAACAATGATGTGAATATAACGTGTCCAAATAACTTTCAATCTCTATATTGAAAAGACTTATATAACTAATGTTAAATGTATCACATCATGTTGTTGGCCTGCTGCTGTTGATGAATAGAGGTAGAACAATCTACATCAGGATTTTCGAATCGTATTGTAAAGAATGCGGAGAACAGTAAAAAACGTAAATGAAAAAACTTCTATTTCTTATTTTTCAACAAAGATAACAACCTGTCTACAATACTGAGAAATGCTCGAGTAAGAAAGCCTTCATGGCATATACTAAGTACCACACAGAAAAAATCATATATGAGAAATCTAGAAGTTCAGGACGGTGATTGCAAAATCTGCTACATCATTCTTTTTATTCGAATAAATTTCTGGATGGTATGAGTTACTTTAAAAATTTCCCCTTTATATGTATAGTAATAATTTGTCTGTTTTTTCGTTTTGTATATAATATGTTGTGGCTTGAGATTATTTTTCAAATGTTTTATTACCTACCATGAATGTGACTAAACATAACATGGTACGAAATTGCGCGATTTCAATTTTAAGTCATTTCAATAAATTTCTCATTCCAAAATATAAATTCCAAATTGAAACTGAATATGTATTTGAAAATGGTTGTGTATTTAACAGGATTGTCGATCTTTCTTGAATTTATGAAATAGTAATTTTTCTTCACTGAAAAATTACATAATCATCAATTCTCCAATATCCGCTGTCTCTGGTATCATGAACTGATGATGACCATGTGGTTACAATCTTAATCAACCTTTCCTGTCTTCTTAATGAATAATTACCTATCCTTCATATTTGTGAATCCTGCAATTTTTTGACTTCCGAAGATGATGTAACTATTGAGAAATATGAATAAAATTTTTCTGAAATTATTGTAGTATTATTTCATAAATAGCTGAACTTTTCCTTTGTGTATTAAAATTAATTACATCTGACATCTGACACCTGCATATCATTCCAAAAGGAATATTCTCATTGATATTTTTGAATTTACTCCTTATAATTTGCAACTAAAAGGTTTTATAAATGAATAATGATTATATATATATAATCATCATTATATATATATATATATATATATATATATATATATAAAATTGCATATCAAATTAAATACCAGAAGAAGAAATATAATAAACCCAAGAAAGTTCATCAAGCTCACTCGAAGCATAGATTGTCGCTTCAGTAATTTACTGTTTAAATTTGGATTCTGTAATCAAAGTTAATCAATCCATATTACTGTATCCTGAACAATGTTCATTATGAGAAATTGCTGTACAACACTCACTAGAAATCCAGATCAAATTCTGTATATAGAAATATGGAGTACTAATTTCAAAAGAAAGATTCCTTGCTATCCTGGCAGTTAAATTGGTAGCTACTAGAACAGGCGACTTATTGCATATTCTTTTGGAATGCACATTTTCATTCATGAAAGCGTTCAAGAGAAGCAGAAATACATGCAATATACTCTGATTCTGGCAGGTACTTTCATTTTTGAGCATTTCATATTTCGTTCACCAATAAGGATTATTCAAAATGAAAACTATTCACACTTAAATCAAATCTACAGTAGCCTGGCAGAATCCTTATATTTCCTTTGCAGTTGTGGATAGATATAGTGATATGGTGAGTATTATATATGCTCAGAATATATGCATGAAAAATATAGCTAATCAGTCAATGTTTGTAGTATATTTGCTATTCTTAGATGAAGAAACGAGATAATTCCAATGGTATAACGAATAAAGAAGCAACCACCATTTCGTAAAACCCTGGTTTCTTAAGATAATGTTTGTATAATTCGGATTTACCTACATGATACAAATGTCTAATTTTTTTGTGCATACCACCAAGTGTCCATCTTTTTACCTGTTTCTGAGATTTCAATCACAAGTAACACAACAAAATGAGCATAGTATCTCAACTTTGGCGCTTGATCCTTTTTAGTAAACAATCTTTATTTCAAGGAATTTGTTATGAGCTGAATTCATGGGTTTTAAAATTACATTCATAAATGGACATTAAAAATTAGTAACATGAATTTGATACTGAATATTTCAATCAGTGAAACTTAAACCCTATCAATTTCACACATATTTACTATTGACCATAATGAGCAGCCATCCTCTTGCAGCAGTTCATTCTCCTATTCGAAATTGATGAAAACTTGGTCTCGAGATCAATGAAAGAATTTTAATTTTGTATTATTAAACACTACACATCATTTCACATCACAGTAAATATTCAATAGAACTCATTTAGTTATTCAGTCATTAGGGAAACCTTCCAAACGTCCTGGGAAACCAAAATGCACTTTGAATTTTCCGTACTGCTACATTCGTAGATATATTCAATATTCTTGAAATCTTCATGATCTTGTTCTTAATCTTGTTTGTCTATTTTGACATTAAAATAACATAACCCAAAAAATGAAATTGTCATATAACGTTAAAAATCGCGCATGCGCAAAAAATGAAAGAAACCGGATTGTGGGACTGCAACAGAGATATAACTCGGCTTCACTTAGTTAACATTGGCTCTTATCAGGTATTACTCATATTGGTATTAATATATATATGGCGCTTATACGCCATTTCTCCGACACCGTATCTGTATTGTATTCTATAAGTACATTCCAGAGAATAATTTAGTAAATGAATGCAAATTTCAGATACCGCTATCGGAGCCAGCTTTCCACATTATCTGCATGGAGATGAAGAAATATCACATTATGTAGAAGGTCTAGAACCTGATGAAGAGAAACATGGATCATATGTGATCGTGGAACCAGTAAGTTGTTCTGCTCTATTGCTCAAATTAATCAATACCGTCAATACATACTCAAGTTGATTTTTTTAATTTTTAATTTTATTCTTTGGATTCGATTGTCTTATTTGATTTGAATTCCTTATACGTTTTGTCTTCGCAACAGGTTTCAATTGAGTTATTAATATGGACAATGGAAGTCCGAACCAATATCACATTTTCAACCACATTCATGGAAACGGTTAAATTTTTGTTGCCCCCTAAAGAATCTTTTTACTCTTGCCACAAGGCTTACCCATACACTACTAGAGCTGATTCTAATCCACCTCACTTCCACTCCAAGCGGCCAGTTTTTCCTACATTGATCAACTTCTACCAGGAAAGCGCAATAGAACAACGCGAGTATTGCTTCCATTGTCTACCTCCATCAGGAGTGTTGGTTTGAAATAAAAAGATTTAACATCATATACCTCATTCTCAATCCAGTTGGTGACAGTTTTTTCAATACTTGAGGAAAAAAATAGTTTCTGGTATGTTATTGTTATTATTTATTATTAAAATTATAGTTTTCGGTATGTTATCGATTTGTAGTAGAATTTTGAAGTGACGCACTTGGGAAAAAAGACTGTATCAATGAGACATGAAGATCAATGATAGATATTTGTACACAATCATTTCCGTTATCGAGAAAATGAATTTCCACATTTGAGCATTTCTTGTCACGAAACCACACATTGAGGATGAGAATCATATACAGAGTAACTTGGGAGGCACAAAAAAGATTCAGAGATAGATTTCAGAAGGCATGTCATAAGTGAACATAATGAATTACAAAATTCATGGCAACAGACAAAACTAGTACTATTTACCGTCCTGAGGTAGTTTACGTAAAAATTTTAAAATGAATTTTCTTTAACAAGCTGGGACCCACACAAAACTTCGGTTTAATTTCCTCGACTGACTCGGTGCGAAAGGCAATTGCTGGTTGCCTAGATACACAAACTGGATATGTGAGATATCTCACCAACTCTATAGTTGTTAATGCACCAGCACCAGCATAGGTAAGGGGAGGGTTCCCCCTTGACAGCACAAAAAATGATAAACTAGCAAAAAAAATCATCAATCGAATGTTGTTCGTTGTTATCCACTTAAAGACCAATTACATTATCTTCAAGTTTTCAGATTTGACCTATAACGCCATTACTCTAAAATAGGTATAGTGAAGTGTCAAAAGGCGTGAAAATTGTAAAATATCGGAATTCAGGGAGGGTCAATGATTCTGTTGGACTGCATTGTTCAAATTAAACAATTAGAAAACAAAGAATGTGCGATCTTGGTTGCAAGAGTTTTCAACAACAATATACTAATAAAATGAGGACAGAAAAAAAAATGTTCAAAGCTAAGATTTATTCCTAATTACTAATATTTGCATATTGTCTTTAATGTTGATCCATTTATATTTCGCGAAAATAATGAGTTACAGCAAAAAAATATTCTAAACTATATCAGTGGCTTTCTTGAATGACCTTCCACCTTTTTATCTCGAACGGGTCAACTCAAAAAATTGAAAGTTGGGATAATGAAATTGATTATATTTTGGACTGAAATTGACAGGTGAAAATTCCAAGATGACGTGTGTGTCATCTGGGAAAAAATTTAAAGGAAAAGGGGGTCTTGTGAACCATCCCTTTGAAGCTACTTTCGAATACTATACAACCCTAAAATCAATATCTTCGTCTACTACAAAATGGCGGAACATTCAATAATTGCCTGAACACATCGACGTTCAACTTCACAATTTGAGGAAATGAGCTGAGTTAAGTCCAGAAGGTGCTCAAACTTCTTGACATAAGAACCAGCCTATTCGATATGTTATGCCGTACATTTTCGATCACGCGGACGTCGTTATTTCTATAAATATTTATTATTCTCTGTCATATATCTAATATTGAAGCAAGTTTGTTTCAAATAGCTCAATGAAAAAAGTCTACAAGTGTCAAATCCGTCGAGCGGGCTGGCCAACCCAACGACAGGGTGAAGTATTATCCAAATAGTATTCTCCTTCTCTGGAGTATTGTCGTGGTGCTTCACCTTGTTGGAATACAATATCCATATCGAATTCATTAGGTTGTGCTTAGGATGAATTCAGACAGATCCGAAATCCGATGGTCTAAATTTGAAATTAGACCAATCAGAAAGCTATCGGATCGTCGTACGATCAGATTTCTGATCTGTCTGAATCCAGCCTTAGGCGATTCCTAAGGGTTGGTGTCACTCCATTGACGGCAATTTTGTCTGTGAACATTTCCGTTGGGAGAAAATGTACTTTCGTCACTAAAACAAATATTGTGGAAAAAGGTATGATACCTTGCAATGGTTTCCGCCATAATTTCAGAGAATTCTGTTCCTCGATCAGGGCCATCTTCAATTACCTGGTGTACCATTTTGATTTTGTATGGATGATATTTTATTTCTCTTCAAAAGTATCCACACATTAGAAGGATACACCTCACAAATATTCGAAACAGAAAAAGTAGACTGTTGAGGATTTACTATCTTCCCACCAATCATTTGAATTTGCTGTTCTTCCGAACTGGACGGATGACCTGGGTGCTTTTTGTTCTCAATGTAATGAGTGTTTGTAGAAATATCGACAATCCTGTGTTCGAAAATGTTCGGAGTGAAATATCGGATAGGCGGCTCTTATGTTCAAAGAAACCATTTTAAGCATCTTCTGAACTGAACTCAGCTTATTTCTTCAACTCATGAAGTTAAACGTCGATCGTCGATGTATTCAGACAATTAATAAATAATAATAATAATAATAAATAATTTTTATACGTATGCTTTTATTTATACAATCATCGTAATTAGGTGATAAATTAGAATTGTTGAGTTTAAGGATTTTTATTTCTAATTTATTTTATTCACATTTCAAGCGGAAGACCGGAGTTCGATTCCCCGCCGGGCCACCGTGCTGGGTAATCGCACGTTAAAAGGTAGGGCCTCGTTGATCTATTGATCGCACAAGTTTCGACTTCTGAGGGTTGACGTTCGTCAGCTGGTTGTCGGAAACGAAAAATTTTTTCAGAACAACAATATAGTTTATAATTATATTTTTTCATTTCTAATGGATTTGTTGTCAGAAATGAAAGAGATGGGTGCTTTTATCATTTTATAACGGATATTCTGAATTTTAAAGGTCTCGATTTCACTGAAAAATAGGTAGCTCCGATTTGCTCACCATTTCTGATGAATCTGATGTCAGAAATGATAAAACTTGGTGCTCTCTCTTTGAATAAGGGTTGTCCCGTATTTTGTAGCTCACTCCGGATACGATACGTTTGAAAATCGACTATGTTTAATAATCTAGTCAATGAGATACCCAGTATTCTCTCAATTAGATCTAATCAAGACTTGTTGATGTTGAGTTACCTATTTTGAATTATATTGTAGTGGGGTTGAAAATTTTCTACTTTTATCTGAATCATATAAATCATATAAAATGTGTTTGTCACGTTTTATGTTTCATTGGAAATATTCATGTTGATTTCTTTATTCAAATTACTGAAAATTGTAATCATGTATACTCTTATATGTATGCGATCCTTTTTCTACATACTACTAAGTACCCTGAGTCAAAGAAGCTATCTACGTGCCTGCGCTGAGATACCCAAGACATTCGTCCATAGATATACTAATAAGTCGGCTCACTCTCGTCAGCGACCCAAATCATCACCCTGCGTTCTCGCGCGTCCCTTGTCCGCCAGTCGGCCGTCAGTCAGTGCCCGTCTGGAGGGCGAGCCAGTTCAACAGAGTGTCCCTGATTGAACAGTTCGAATCGTTCCGAACAGTTATACTGAATCCGCGAAATGAACATTCCATTTGAACTTTTATTTTTGTAGTGATTTGAAAATTTATTATTGTTATGATGACTTCTCACCGAAACCTATTGCAGTGTTGATTCTTGTGATATTTCATGTGAAAATATATAATTTTTTCGATTTCCTAAAAAGATGCTACATGGTAATTCATTATGCATAATTTCAATTATAACTATAGGCTAAAAATGTTTCGATAGTAGTATGATTTTGATAATATTCTATAACCAATGTTCATACTTTATTTCGCAGGTGTCAGCTGTGGAAAAAAGCATTTGGTTTTGTTGGAGACCACAAATATGCTAACTTAACACCTGAGGAAGACAACATTACAATACGAATTCGTACAAAACTTTTTGACGATGAATCGTTTACTTCATCTGGAAAACATTTATTAGTCAATGCTGTGCCCTCAAAGTTTCCAACAAAATTGAAAAAAATGGACACGCTTTTTTTGAACATGAAAGTTTCAGACAAGAAAAGAATGTTAAAATTCTCTAAAATTTATTTTGGGTTGGAGGCTTACTATCTCCTCCGTTTTTGAATGAAAAATATTGAAAATTCAAAAATACATTTTATTGACGCGTAATCTTAATGAAGATTTTCTCGAGAATTACTTTGGCCCAATGAAAAACGCGTGTGGAAACGCTAGAAATCAAACTGCCATTCGGTTTCCCAGAGCATTTAAAAATTTTTTTGCTATAGGATATTTTCACAAGACAGAAGGCAGCAATTGTATGGAAGACAGTAGCTATATTTTGCTTACTATAACATCAGAGTTATTTAGAAACATCCAAAGGAAATATTCGTCCAATTTTTAAAAAAAGAAACAACCGATTAAAGGAATTTGATATCAGAGGAGGAAAATTCACTGGTCCATGTTGGTGGATATTTTTTTCGTGGATGTGTCTTTAAACATTCTTGTCATACCTACTTGTTTGTAATATTCTTCATTATACAAAAGAGACAAATCTTCTTCATTTTGTGAGCCCAAAGCTTGCAAACATAGTAAAAATATATTTGGTAGTTTAACGGTTCCACCCAAAGATTTTTCAGAGTATTGGATACAATTAGAGAACATGTTTGTTTCGAATGTTAATCCTCACTTTATACGTGATTGTGCATGAAACACAATTTTGAAAGAATATTCCAATGTAGAATTGACCATGTAGCAATTTTCCCAAAGACTACTACTACTACTTTCATTGTTTACAAGAGTTCGAATCTATTACACAATCAAATTTGCAAACAGACAAATAAGTTCCCAATGTTTTAATAAACAACATCTTCCCATCGCCAATGTACTGAATAGATTATAATTGAACTATTATAACAGCGTCATTAGGATATAGTCAAGAAAACAAATTACTATTCAATTAGGTAGGTAATTTATTAAATAAAGATTATCAATCTTCATTTTCTCTTAAAATTTCATATATAATCATTTCAATAAAAGATCATACAAAAACACAAATATAGAATGAATGTGATCAAAATTTGACGCCTGACCCGCGCGCTGCTGATTGATCCTCGTATAACGTATTTCTGCAGGCAGCCGCATGATTTACGACTGCTCACAAAAAACACGGCTACTCCAGTCTATGACGGTGAAAAAAGTGTAAACTGTGTATTTATCCCATACAGCACCGATTCGTATGAAAATTTGGATATAGGTTCTACTTACCCTCCATTCCAAAATCTACCCCGTGCCGAGGGTTGCTTTCTCCCTGGGGATGGATGCCACCCCTTCTTGGGGGTGAAAAAAAATTTATTGGAAATAAGTGCGGAAATCAATAGATTGACTAATTCTAAGCACTTTTTGTTCAATGAAGTTTTTTCTGAAAAGCAATACTTTTCGACTTATTCGCGAGTGAAATTGTCGGTTTTCAGGCAAAAAAAACACGTTTTCAGATCCTTTTTCGCGAATAACTGGAAAAATATGCCTATAATCGAAAAACCTGCAGTGAGTAAAATTATAGCTTTTGGAAAAACAAAGGCGATTGTTCATTTGTGATGTATGCAAACCCACTACAAACTGAATACTTGCTTGTTGAAAGTTGATTGGTATTTTCAAACGACAAAATGGAAAGTTTCTACGTACAATAATCCAATGCATTTTTCGAAAAAAACTAATCGGACCTTTTCTGAAGTCCTCCAAAAATCCTTCATTTTTGTATTGATCACATTGATCATATTGTATTGATCACATGCAAAATTTCCTAGAGTACAAAATTGAAGGCTACTCTTCTCTGAAAATTTCGGTGTTTCATTTTTTTCTGCAGGATGAAAATAGAGTAAGATATGGCCAGTTAAATACTGTGAGGGTTCGCGCAAAGTACCTTTTTTGAGCCCTTTCAGCATGAACCTTCTCAAAAATATAATCTGAAACAAGAAATAATGTGAATGAGCTTATAGCTCTTGAAAAAAGCTACAAAATAATTTTTTGGTGGATTTGATTGCTTGAAGACTAAGCGAGTTATGGGAAAAAAACAAAAACAATTTTTGTAGAAATTAGAGTATGTACATTAGTATAATGAAGAATACACATAGTAATTATATTTAAGGCCTAGTGGAACTATATGTATATTATATTTTTATATATACAGATAGTTCAACTAGGCAACGATTTTTTCCAAAGGGGGGGGGGAAGAGAGGATGAGTTATTCACAATTTTTTTTCATGGAAAAAATAGGATTCAACATTATTTCCTTCATACCTCGGTCAGTTTTGATGCTAGAAACTTTTATAAATAACAAAAATGAACGATTTTTGAAGGACTTCAAAAAAGGTCCAAACAATTTTTCCCGAAAAATGCATTGGTTTTTGATTATTGTACGTAGAAAATTTCCATTTTGGCGTTTGAAAATACCATTCGACTTTCAACAAGCAATTATTCAGTTTGTAGTGGGTTTGCATACATCACAAATGAACAATCGCCTTTGTTTTTTCAAAAGCTATAATTTTGCTCTCGATTTTGCAGGTTTTTCGATTATATGCATATTTTTCCAGTTATTCGCGAAAAAGGATCTGAAAACGTGTTTTTTTTTACTGAAAACCGACAATTTCACTCGCGAATAAGTCGAAAAGTATTGCTTTTCAGAAAAACTTCATTGAACAAAAAGTGCTTAGAATTAGTCAATCTATTGATTTCCGCACTTATTTTCAATAAAAAATTTTTCACCCCCAAAAAGGGGTGGCATCCACCCCCAGGGGGAAAGCAACCCTCGGCACAGGGTAGATTTTGAAAAAGAGTGTATGTAGATCCTGAATCCAAATTTTCATGCGAATCGGTGCTGTATGGGATAAATACACGGGAAAATGGTCATAGACTGGACTAGGCGCATTTTTCTTACATCAAACAATACTTCGCGAGTGTTCGACAAGAGGAAATAAAAAAAAGTGATGTGTCACTGAAGCTCTACGTCCATAAAGGCTCCTCTCGTCATCAATGCGTCTTACATTCGTCACGTCGCTTTCATGTCGTGCATATCGTTTCGAATGAATGACCGTGCACCGTGTGTTTATTTAAACTCTTTCTCATTCAATATAATATGTACTACTAAGGGTGGAAAATATTGAAATCATCTCTACTCTCTCACGACATTACCTTGATGAATCGGTCATCCATTTCAGCAAACCGGAATCCCACTACATGGAGCTGCAAGATCTCAAATAAACCTACTAGTGAAGAACATGAACGGTTTCAACGAGAAAATCAAGAAGTTCAGTGATATGTCGATCCCACTTGTTTGGATTGAATATGTAAGTTTTTCATTCGTTTGAATTGAAATATTCCAATACTTACTCAATCGATTGTGTTTTCCAGATTCAAATAGGACTACCGTGGTACATTCAGTGGTTGATGTACTTCCAAGTTGTCATACTGCCTGTGGTTCAGATTATTTTTTCTTTAGCATTGTTCATCCTCGGTATATTTCTGATATATTTATTTTTCCGCAAGAGGAGTCGTTCCAAGAATAATTTGATGGCGAATAAGACACTGAAGTTTGAGTCTGAAATATTTTTGAAACCTTGATAACTACGTGAAAAATGAAAACATAATTAGGGCTCCCAAATTACGTTCCTTATAATATCTTATTTTATGTATAAGTTGAATGTTTTCCTACCAACTTTTATAACTTGAACAATGAATATAAAACACATGTGTTCCGTCAAAAAAATCAGTATCTTCAAGGGTATCCATGCACTCAACGAAATGTATTCCACAGTAAAACTTTTGGTCATTTTTCATGATGAACTGAATAGTTATTTATGTACCAAGGATATGAAGTAGATTACAAAGCTAGGGGTCCTGAGTGAGAAATCACCGTGTAGAATAAAACTTTAATGTCATACCATTTCATTACTGCATTCATAACAATAATATTTTGAAAAATCTAAGAATTGATTTCCATTTTTATGAAATACTATAGTTATGAGAGAAAACTCTATAATAGTATAACGTAATGAGGAGGATTAGTAGTCTATCACGCATGAGCGAAAATTGTGAGCACGAGGCGTAACCGAGTGCGGAAATTCGCTATTGCACGTCCCTAGCCTTATCCTCGGATTGCGTACTATACTCCTTCTACGCCCACCATGCTTGTGCGATGATTTCTGCTGGCGGAGCAGAAATTTTTCTTATTATTCCTCATTTTCAATTGTCAACAAGATACTCGATACGGTACCAATGCACGAACTGTTGAACAATAAATTTCCCGAAAATATCATTCTTTTACAAATAATTTGAAACAAAAAATCGCTGAATTTGGATTTTGGGCCATCAAATGTAGTCATGAGATCATTACCTAACAGCTGTCTAATACGTAATAAACGGTTTGAAATAGTGGGAGTAGAGAAAAATGTAAACTTTATAATACAATGCAAAAAAACTATGTGCCCTCAAGACTCGTGCGGGTCCCAATAGTAGGTAATAAAAAAATAATCAATTTTTCTGCTCTTCTAACCTTATCACTAACAATGTTAACCGCTTGAGATCGGCATTCGAGAGTAATAAATTATTGAAAAGTTATTGTCACTTCTCCGAAAGGCGAGAATAATCTCAATAATAATTCCTGGAAAAAATAGAAGTGATATATCAGTTTCTTGTAATATAAAGAATAATTTCACTCTGGAATACATGATTTTCATTGCATGAATGCTCTCAAAAGGAAAGAAAAAGTATTTTCAATTCAGTATTCGGTTTATTGACTTCTGTAGAAAACACCATTTGAAAAAAACTCTCTGAGAATTACTTTGTTCCAATCACAATCGCCAATTGCAAGTGGACATTGATTTTTTTTTCGAATTATGAGATTGATGATTCACTTCTCAGAACTGTAACTTCAAGGTGACTTACATCTGTGATATACTTGTTATGAATAAGAATTAGGATTTATACCAAAATATTATTAATAATTTCGATAATAAATACATACCTTCTGTTTATTCCATGTTTTCATTTTTTTTTTATTGGTATGAAGCATTCAAACAAGTGTATCTAAATGGCAAAGCATTATTCAAATCAAATTCCGAAAAAATAATCTCAAAGAATGCCACAATGAATTGATTCATGAAAAATTGAGAAATTCCAAAATTTGTGGATGATGAATTACAAGAAGTTTCTTTACGATACCTAGTTCAATATTTTATTGATTATTGATGTATCCATGATGTACAGGAGAAAAATCGTTCAATTATCACTAACAATTTTTACCGCTTGAGGTCGGCATTCGAGAGTTATAAAATATTGAAAATTTATTGTCAATTCTCCGAAAGGCGAGAAAAATCTCAATAATAATTCCTGGAATGGTGATTTTGAGAAGTGAAATAGAAGTGATATATTAGTTTCTTGTGAATAATTTCACTCTGGAATACACGATTTTCATTGCATGAATGCTCTCAAAAGGAAAGAAAAAGTATTTTCAATTCAGTATTCGGTTTATTGACTTCTGTAGAAAACACCATTTGGAAAAAACTCTCTGAGAATTAGTTTGTTCCAATCACAATTGCCAATTGCAAGTGGACATTGATTTTTTTTTCGAATTATGAGATTGATGATTCAGTTTTCAGAACTGTAACTTCAAGGTGACTTCATCTGTGATATACTTGTTATGAATAAGAATTAGGATTTATACCAAAATATTATTAATAATTTCGATAATAAATACATACCTTCTGTCTATTCCAAGTTTTATTTTTTTTTTATTGGTATGAAGCATTCAAACCAGTGTATCTAAATGGCAAAGCATTATTCATATCATTTTCTGAAGAAATAATCTCAAAGAATGCCACAATGAACTGATTCATGAAAAATTAAGAAATTCCAAAATTTGTGGATGATGAATTACAAGAAGTTTCTTTACGATACCTAGTTCAATATTTTATTGATTATTGATGTATCCATGATGTACAGGAAAAAAATCGTTCAATTATCACTAACAATTTTTACCGCTTGAGGTCGGCATTCGAGAGTTATAAAATATTGAAAATTTATTGTCACTTCTCCGAAAGGCGAGAAAAATCTCAATAATAATTCCTGGAATGGTGATTTTAAGAAGTGAAATAGAAGTGATATATTAGTTTCTTGTGAATAATTCCACTCTGGAATACACGATTTTCATTGCATGAATGCTCTTAGAAGAAAAGAAAAAGTATTTTCAATTCAGTATTCGGTTCATTGACTACTGTAGGAAACACCATTTGGAAAAAACTCTCTGAGAATTATTTTGTTCCAATCACAATTGCCAATTGCAATTATGAGATCGATATTCAGTTCTCAGAACTGTAACTTCAAGGTGACTTCATCTGTGATATACTTGTTATGAATAAGAATTAGGATTTATACCAGAATATTATTAATAATTTCGATAATAAATACATACCTTCTGTTTATTCCATGTTTTCATTTTTTTTATTGGTATAAAGCATTCGAGCCAGTGTATCTAAATGGCAAAGCATTATTCAAATCATTTTGTGAAAAAATAATCTCAGAGAATGCCACAATGAATTGATTCATGAAAAATTGAGAAATTCCAAAATTTGTGGGTGATGAATTATAAGAAGTTTCTTTACGATACCTAGTTCAATATTTTATTGATTATTGATGTATCCATGATGTACGGAGAAAAATCGTTCAATTATCACTAACAATTTTTACCGCTTGAGGTCGGCATTCGAGAGTTATAAATTATTGAAAATTTATTGTCACTTCTCCGAAAGGCGAGAAAAATCTCAATAATAATTCCTGGAATGGTGATTTTGAGAAGTGAAATAAAAGTGATATATTAGTTTCTTGTGAATAATTTCACTCTGGAATACACGATTTTCATTGCATGAATGCTCTCAAAAGGAAAGAAAAAGTATTTTCAATTCAGTATTCGGTTTATTGACTTCTGTAGAAAACACCATTTGGAAAAAACTCTCTGAGAATTAGTTTGTTCCAATCACAATTGCCAATTGCAAGTGGACATTGATTTTTTTTTCGAATTATGAGATTGATGATTCAGTTCTCAGAACTGTAACTTCAAGGTGACTTCATCTGTGATATACTTGTTATGAATAAGAATTAGGATTTATACCAAAATATTGTGGTCTCGGTAGTGTAGTGGTTAGCATATCTGCCTATCAAGCGGAAGGCCGGGGTTCGAATCCTCGCCGGGCCACCGTGCTGGGTAATCGCACGTTAAAAGGTAAGGCCTCGTTGATCCATTGCTCGCACAAGTTTCGACTTCTGAGGGTTGGCGTTCGTCAGCTGGTTAACGAAAACGAACAATTTTAGAACAAATTATTAATAATTTCGATAATAAATACATACCTTCTGTCTATTCCAAGTTTTAATTTTTTTTTATTGTTATGAAGCATTCAAACCAGTGTATCTAAATGGCAAAGCATTATTCATATCATTTTCTGAAGAAATAATCTCAAAGAATGCCACAATGAATTGATTCATGAAAAATTGAGAAATTCCAAAATTTGTGGATGATGAATTACAAGAAGTTTCTTTACGATACCTAGTTCAATATTTTATTGATTACTGATGTATCCGTGATGTACAGGAGAAAAATCGTTCAATTATCACTAACAATTTTTACCGCTTGAGGTCGGCATTCGAGAGTTATAAAATATTGAAAATTTATTGTCAATTCTCCGAAAGGCGAGAAAAATCTCAATAATAATTCCTGGAATGGTGATTTTGAGAAGTGAAATAGAAGTGATATATTAGTTTCTTGTGAATAATTTCACTCTGGAATACATGATTTTCATTGCATGAATGCTCTTAGAAGAAAAGAAAAAGTATTTTCAATTCAGTATTCGGTTCATTGACTTCTGTAGGAAACACCATTTGGAAAAAACTCTCTGAGAATTAGTTTGTTTCAATCACAATTGCCAATTGCAATTATGACATTCGATATTCAGTTCTCAGAACTGTAACTTCAAGGTGACTTCATCTGTGATATACTTGTTATAAATAAGAATTAGGATTTATACCAAAATATTATTAATAATTTCGATAATAAATACATACCTTCTGTCTATTCCAAGTTTTAATTTTTTTTTATTGGTATGAAGCATTCAAACCAGTGTATCTGAATGGCAAAGCATTATTCATATCATTTTCTGAAGAAATAATCTCAAAGAATGCCACAATGAATTGATTCATGAAAAATTGAGAAATTCCAAAATTTGTGGATGATGAATTACAAGAAGTTTCTTTACGATACCTAGTTCAATATTTTATTGATTACTGATGTATCCGTGATGTACAGGAGAAAAATCGTTCAATTATCACTAACAATTTTTACCGCTTGAGGTCGGCATTCGAGAGTTATAAAATATTGAAAATTTATTGTCAATTCTCCGAAAGGCGAGAAAAATCTCAATAATAATTCCTGGAATGGTGATTTTGAGAAGTGAAATAGAAGTGATATATTAGTTTCTTGTGAATAATTTCACTCTGGAATACATGATTTTCATTGCATGAATGCTCTTAGAAGAAAAGAAAAAGTATTTTCAATTCAGTATTCGGTTCATTGACTTCTGTAGGAAACACCATTTGGAAAAAACTCTCTGAGAATTAGTTTGTTTCAATCACAATTGCCAATTGCAATTATGACATTCAATATTCAGTTCTCAGAACTGTAACTTCAAGGTGACTTCATCTGTGATATACTTGTTATGAATAAGAATTAGGATTTATACCAAAATATTATTAATAATTTCGATAATAAATACATACCTTCTATCTATTCCAAGTTTTAATTTTTTTTTATTGGTGTGAAGCATTCAAACCAGTGTATCTAAATGGCAAAGCATTATTCATATCATTTTCTGAAGAAATAATCTCAAAGAATGCCACAATGAATTGATTCATGAAAAATTGAGAAATTCCAAAATTTGTGGATGATGAATTACAAGAAGTTTCTTTACGATACCTAGTTCAATATTTTATTGATTATTGATGTATCCATGATGTACAGGAGAAAAATCCTTCAATTATCACTAACAATTTTTACCGCTTGAGATCGGCATTCGAGAGTTATAAAATATTGAAAATTTATTGTCACTTCTCCGAAAGGCGAGAATAATCTCAATAATAATTCCTGGAATGGTGATTCTGAGAAGTGAAATAGAAGTGATATATTAGTATCTTGTGAATAATTTCACTCTGGAATACATGTTTTTCATTGCATAAATGCTCTTAAAAGAAAAGAAAAAGTATTTTCAATTCAGTATTCGGTTCATTGACTTCTGTAGGAAACACCATTTGGAAAAAACTCTCTGAGAATTAGTTTGTTTCAATCACAATTGCCAATTGCAATTATGACATTCGATATTCAGTTCTCAGAACTGTAACTTCAAGGTGACTTCATCTGTGATATACTTGTTATGAATAAGAATTAGGATTTATACCAAAATATTATTTTGTGTATCTAAATGGCAGAGCATTATTCAAATCATTTTGTGAAAAAATAATCTCAGAGAATGCCACAATGAATTGATTCATGAAAAATTGAGAAATTCCAAAAATTGTGGATGATGAATTATAAGAAGTTTCTTTACGATACCTAGTTCAATATTTTATTGATTATCGATGTATCCATGATGTACAGGAGAAAAATCGTTCAATGAAATTCTTCAGGAAAAACGAGAGACTGGTGGATTCCGAAAATATTCATTTCTTACCGAAGTTCTGGGAGAACTGAGTCAAAATGTTCATTCAGAGATATTCATAAACAGAATGAAACTGTGATCGAGTCACTAACGACACGAGGATTTTTACTTACATTATTGGGGTGTTCGGTTGGGCCGCACTATTGCTATAGCTATGAATCAAATCATCTGGGGAACAATTTTTTCAGGCCAATTTCTTCTGTGAATTGATACCTAACAAGTGAGTAGTTGTTTTCTGCTAGGTGCTAGTCCATCAACTTGCTGAGTTGAGACTGGCGAATAGTCCCTTTAGACGAATTGATTCCTAGCCAGTCCCTAAGTGTCCCACTGACTATTCGTGAAATGTATTTATTTATTCAAGGAATTGGGCAATTGGGATATCTTCTCTGGTTGGTAATTTGTCTATAGTTAGAATAACGGCTCATTTCGTGGTCGTTAGCTTCAGCCTTGTTCGAAGTATGATACCCTGAAAGGAATGTAATTTATAATTGGCCAGATACAACTACTTTTGCTTGCGCATGTATTTGATGATTAATAGTTGCCATCACATAATTTTATTACTTTGATGATTAGAAGAAGACGCCACCTCTTGTTTTACTCCAATTCACAAATTTTCCCAAATATGTTCTTTATGACTTACAATGGTACCGAATAAATGTTTATCATATTTCCTATAATATGAAATAATAAGCACCACAATGTAACAAAAAAAGATTTACTCATCAGCATCAGTTTGAATTGAGGTATGTTCCTATTGCACTACAATAGAAAAGAGGTAAGCTTGTGGAATAAAATTTGATGAAAGCAGAGATTGAGGTAAAACCCTGAAGATTCTCCAAACTTTCTCAGACCTGAATTCACAAGAGGTTATAAAGTAATGGAGTGAACCGCACCTCTTGAGGGAGAAAATGTTAAGTCAAATCTAAGATTTTTGTTACTTTTTTTGAAAAACAAACAGAAGAGAAATATTTGTGAATAAGTTTTGAAAACGGAAGCGGATTCGGTTCCCGAAACGTTTTACTTTTGGATATTAGTATTTTTGGCAAGCAAATATATTACAAGCAGAAGCTGACTAAAAAGGAGTGTTTCAATAAAATGAAAAATTACAAAGAAAAAATGCCTAAACTTGCATGGTACTATTATGAACCCTCTGTGAGCCATCCCATAGAGTCTTCTGGTTCCAATTTATCATCAATCGACTTGATATGATGAACATAACGAAATCATTTTCTTCTCAACGATGTAAATGAGACACAATTTCATCAGTATTACTACCAGTTTAACATTTCCTATACTTCACTCACAACTCGGGCGGCGTGAGGCCTAGCATTAACTTGCATCAACAAAATCCTTTTCCCATAAATGGCTCAAATGTCAATACATGTGGTTCTAGAATCTCCAATATGTACCTTTCAGCTGTAAGGCTTCCATTAATGATCTCAAGTTCCGTGCGACCACTCGAAGAAATTCCTCCCCATCACAGATCCTCCTGCGAATAATGTGGTATGTGAGAAATTACACTGTGCATACCGTTCGTAAGGGCGTCGATATACACGCATACATCTGTCATTGTTGTACAACAGAGGTTCCCAAACTTTTTTCTCATAGACCACTTTAAAAATTATGCTAATTTCGGTGGACCCCTGTAGCTATAATAAATTATCAAATTAGTTTGCGTATCAACCGTGTGATATTGCAAATAAAAAATGTCTACCATATTCTCAAAACACGACAGAAAAATGTGAAGATTAGAACTAACTATGGAAATTTGCGTAACGGTTGCCTTTCAACTACGAATTAACAGTTTTTGAAAACAAAACTATACCTAATTGATTCGTTCATTAATTGGATTGGATTGATTGTGCTATGAGTGCATTTCAAAATAGTGAAGTTAGTCACTTTTTCCGACACTAGTAAACACTACCAGCGATTAAGTTATTTTTCGAAATTCCGGAAACAAATGACTGACATTTATCCTTGGCATTCGTATTCATATTGGTGAAGAATCAAAAAGGTTCATGAAAGATGGCAAGCACACAAAATATGATCTGCTCATATTGATAGGTGAAGTCAAGCCAACACCCAACATTTTAGTTCTCTACTATCGAAACCATATCATTTTCGTAAACCCCCATTTTTTGGTCGCGCCCGTCTCCCGTTGACCCCTGTACCACTTTGGAAATTAGTGTTGTACAAAATCGAGGCTCATCTGTTAATAATACATGTTGCCAATCAGCCCCTATCTAGTTACAAGTTCAATGACAAAATTTAGCCTCACTCTCCGATGAACTCTATTCAAAGCTGCACCTCGAGCAGCAATTCTAGGTCTCAAATTATATTCTTTTAGTCGCTGACGAACAGTTTATGTACAAACTTGTAAACCATCAGCATCTCGAAGCTGAGTTTGCCGTGTCCGAGTTGTTACGAAACGTTGTCTTAAGGTAAGCGTCCATAGGTATGCATCGTACGTATCGTACGGATCGTATAAAACGGATCGATTTGTGGTAGTGCGTCCACTGTAACCGTAGCGATCGGATTGCCGAGGCGATGGTCAGCTTTCAAGTACTTAACATTCGCATTTTCGTTATAAGTGGACGATCGAAAACATTACAGTGTTTAATGTTTCCGATCATGGAAAGTGATGAAGAACTATTCATTATTGCTTTGTTACTAGATGAAGAAGAAAGGAGAGGAAATAAGAGAAGACATAGAATGTTTATACATGACATATTCGAAAAAAGATCACAATTTGGAGAATATCATACACTGTTCACTGATTTGCTCAACGACGACGTAAAATTATTCCAGTATTTTCATATGTCTCATGCGTCCACTTATCGGCAATCCGCATGACGTCATCCGCACCACTCGGAAAAGTTGCCCCTTCGATCAATTTCATCGGCATTACCGACGGACCGATACGTGCGATTCGTCCGGAACTAAGGTAGGCCAAGCCCCTTGGCAAACATAGGCTTTCACCCCCCCCCCCCACCCAATAAATAATATTATAAATATATATATATATATATATATATATATATATATATATATATATATATATATATATATATATATATATATATATATATAGATTGGTAGTCTTTGCTGACCAGTCAGGATACAAGGGTAGAAGATATTGGGTGAAGCAGTATGCAAAAAGTGTAATCCTTTTTTACTGTATTTCCAATATTTAGACAGTGAATACTGTCATCTTCAGGGAAGCTAAAAATATGGATTGGAATTTACGACAAATGACATATATGACAAGAATTTGTAAAGCTATATTTTCTCGGTTGATGATTTTGAAATTATTTCAACCATGATTTTGAAATACTTTCAATATTTGACAGATGTAACGTTATTGTATATGCAATTATTTCAACGCAAAAATGAAATGATTTCAAAGTATTCCAAATACTTTACCGAGAAAATATGGCTCATATGTGCATACTTATGAAGTATGACAGATACAACAACTATTTTGCTGCTGCTTATGTGAAAATTCAGCCAATTGAATGAACTCAAAGGAGTGACGTATTGAGTTCAGTCAATAGGCTTAATGTTCACACAAGCATCAGCCAAATAGTTGTTGTATCTGTCATACTCCATAAATATTTACATTTACTAATTCTTGTCATATGTCATTTCGTCATTTCTCGTAAATTTTTATTCTAATCTCCATAAACACGCTGCAACTGAGTGCACGTGGCAAAAATTAGTTATAAAATTAATTCAAAAAAGTAATCACTACCAATTTTAATCCTGTTTTTGATGTTATATGTTTGCTTATTCATCCTTCACAAATGTTTTCTTTGTGCTCACTGACACAGTAAGTAGTTTTCAAAAGTTTAGTCACTTCGGTTGCGTGAATAACACTAACACTATCATCATCACCAGATCTAGTTTCTTCGAGATCACTATTTTTTTTTTAAAAAGAATCAATTTCAGGCAGCTTTTGTCTTTTTTCTTCCTCATTTTTTCTTTTTTCTCTATTCTGCTCTACAAGGCTCTACACTCATCGGACATTATTTAATACTTTACATAAACACTCATAAAGCACAGGCAAATAATAGGTTTGTTCTAGCAACACATTGACCGTTTGGAAATTGGTCTAAAGCAGTCAAAGGCATGCGCAAGATGAATATTTGAGAGCAGTATTCATTTTGCGCATGCCCCTGACTGCTTCAGACCAATTTCCAAACGGTCAAATGTGTTGCTAGAACAAACCTAACATTTAAGTATAAATAGACGAACAAGGAGTGACCTTATTTACACACTCGCTAACGCTGATCCTATGTTCCCTATCACTACCATATTTCATGACCTCCAAATTGTTTTCGTTGCGACTACGCATGACTACCAGCAAGAGGCGTAGGAATTTTATATTAAAAAATGTCTGAACCCCGATTGTTAGCCAGAGGCAGCGTTAAATTGAAAGATGCGTTCGAGTTGATGCCCGATCGAGCGAGCAGTGTATTGGCCAGGCTTTCAATGCTATCGAAAACAATGGAACAGAACTCGCCCCGACTTCGAAAATAAATGCAATGAGGAGATTCAGGTTATTGAGAACGCGCCCGGATTGTTTCGGGAATTAGGGCGTCAAATCGAACGCAGCTTATAATATAATCAGAACTTAGACTACTTGAATTTCCTAGTTACACATTCCTCCTGATTTTTTTCAATTGTCAACTGTGTACCTCTATCTCTATTTTTATGACATTCATCAGGTTTATTCATTTCAGATATTCTTTTTTTTTTGTTATCGAATGCATTTTGTTGCGCTCCCTCCTGCACTGCGCCCCTTGGCGCCGCCAAGGTTGCCAAGGCGTTATTTACGCCACTGGGTCAGTGGACGCATATGTATAACTTACTATACTATAATTCTAAAATCCGTTTCATACGATCCGTACGATACGTACGATGCGTACCTATGGACGCGTACCTTTAAATTTTGGATTGAGGTGGCCTTTACTTGATGGAAATCCATATAGACCGGGAGGTCATGACAGGTGACGTTCCACCATTTTTTCGTGCATGCCTTTTTAAGGCTTGATAAATAACCCTAAAATATCAAAGATAGTCGGGTTTTTAGCCCCCCCGCGCGTCCTCTTCATAAGGAAAAACGCTTTTCTTTCTGTAGCGAATTTTCGTGTTTTTCCGTGATATTTTACTGCATGCCATTGTAATATACGGAAGTTCAAACTGATTGAAGCTCTAATAATTGATGGCATGCACCCCGCAACGGCCCAAGATGATCAAAGGGTTGTGAAAACCTGAAAAAAAATTTAGGTAAATTCCGTGTTTTCAAATTGCATGCCGATGTGAAGAATTGAAGTTTTTGTATAATAAAAACACTATGGAAAAATAGGCATGCACCCCCCGTAGGACCAACGGTGAAAAATTTCCGGAAAATTCTGTAAAATTCTAACACCGATTTTCCGTGATTCCAAATCACTCCTAATAAGGATGAATATTAATTTTATAACGGAATAATTATCTTATTCAAATGACATGCATGTTGAATAAGCCCATCGTATTATAAATAATAATAAAAGTTGCAAAAAAACAGTGCAAATTTAGGTGACTTGTTTTTGCATGCCGTTTTTTATTTGATGAAGTTATCTTATTTCAAGTCATGAATGTAAATGGCATGCATGTAGCTACAGCCCAATACACAAAAATTGTGAAAAAATTGAATAAACATCAATTTTTGGATTGAAAAAAAATCTAAAAATTGCCGTGACTTCTTCTTGCATGCCACTTTGTAATTCGTTTGTAGATACTATTTCAAGTTGAGATATGAAATGGCATGCAAGTAGCTCCATGAAAATTGTTTGAATAAACATTATTTCAAGTTGATGGCTGAAATAACATACATGTTATCACAGTCCAACATTCAAGAATTGTAACAAAAATAAATTCAAATGACTCGAATCTCCCGGTCTCTAGTCTAAACGTGGCCTATCATACGTCGACTAGCACGAGAGATCACTTCTAACCTATTGTTATGATCTTTCTTCTGGAAAATATTAATTCTGACACCACTGTTACGATATATCCTTTCAAAATCCAACTCCTGACACTACTGTTACGATTTATCCCTGGGTTCGTTGATTAAAACACCGAACAACACTGAACTTCTTTTATTATAACTCTCTGTCACAATACAATACAACACAATCACTTAAATCGCTCCGATAACTTTCCAATGCTCGGTACCAAAACTCTCTGTACTAAAAATTCTACTTCCGCACAAAGCTTTGCTCCACTTAGCTCCCAATAACTTTCACCACTTAGCTCTGAATAAAATTTGTCACTCAACTAACCCTGTCAATAACTAACTCTCCGAATAAAAACTCTCCGCCGCGATATCACGTTCTTATATACCTGCGTACCGATCGAGAATCCTCGAGAGAAGCCCCGATGATGTGTCTCGAATTCTCCAGGCGGCAATCAACAGTTCTTGGAAAATGACGACGCGATCCCTTATCTGCGTTTACGATCTCGTCAGGGCCGGCGCTAGCACGTAACACTATGATAGACGCTACACGCTACGCCATTGCCTATACCACCGTATAGAAGTAAACAACAAGTTCGCTACCAGTCGGCATGATGTATCAGATCAAGATTTTATATTTAGCTGGGCTCTGGCAGCATGTGGTGCGGTAGGAGGGTGTCGGCTGAGAGCATTCTTGGCTCACTTGCACTCACGCCTCAGATACATCGGCTGAGCGTTAAGTAAGAGATGGGAATATTAACCCAACTAGGGCGGCGAGTGAATTCAATAATAATACTTCATGTATAAAATAATGATACCGAAAATGATTTTCTATTTTAATTTTTCATAAAAAATTTGAAAAATAATAAAATTATCAAATCGGACGATTTTTTTGTTTATTTAACCAATTGTCATGAATCTACATGCATGCTATTTTGCATTTCGGCTCAAAAAAGTACATAGCGGCATGCAAAAAGAAGTCACGCCATTTTTCAGTTTTTTTTTTTCAATTAAAATATTGATGTTTATTCAATTTTTTCACAATTTTTGTGTATTGGGCTGTAGCTACATGCATGCCATTTACATTCATGACTTGAAATAAGGTAAATTAATGAATTTCAAAACGGCATGCAAAAACAAGTCACCTAAATTTGCTCAGTGTTTTTTGTAACTTTCGTCACGCATGCCTCTATTTTGCAACACCCTGGTGTGCATGCCAAATTTCCTTCTATTGAATAATGGTACGAATTAAGTATTTTTTCAATGGCATGCAATTTGGAATCACGGAAAATCGGTGTTAAAATTTTACAGAATTTTCCGGAAATTTTTCACCGTTGGTCCTACGAGGGGTGCATGCCAATGAGGAACCGGAATTAAAAAAATGTTCCCTTTTTTTTTATTTCATCTGATAGAGCATGAAAATCTGTTCACAAAAATACCCTTCTGACCTCGATTCTTCCACTATTTTTTTTAAAAACCTCTACTATGTAACGAAAAATATCAAATGATGACGTCAGCATTTACTCATTCATAAATGCTCTCCATCTCCTTCTGGTTACGATAAAATACTACGAAATACTATAAAATATTTAGATTTACTACAGTGAGTTGGCAATACGAGATTAATTTGACAGCAGCTAAATTCACATCATTCAAAGTTACAATGGCGTCTGAGCAGTTTTGCTGTTGACAAAGGCACTCTTTTGGGCCAGTTACGTGGTTAAACGTTGCTGTTCCCCGCCATTTAGTGATTTGCATTAGCTAAGTTCGTTAATTCATGGATCGAGTAGAGACTGAGCCGAGATCAGCTGATCACTGAGCGCATGGAGCTTAAGAAATAAAAAAACGAACGGGTTTTGAGCTTTTGTAGCGTGTAACATAACTAGACGACGAGGTGGGAACATGGGATTTCCCAGACGTGCCTAGGAGGGCACATTCCTTCCTGTGATAGCAAGAAATCAACTTGATGCTGGGTATATGTCCACGGTCGATCCCCACAAATGCAGTATACGTACAAAAAATAAAACATTCTTCATTTCACAAAAAAATAAATGAGACTCTGTGGGCGATGTGGTAGTTTTTGCCCTAGTTCTGCCTTTGAAGTCTCTGCTTCGCATGTCGGAACCACTCGGATGATATCATATCAATTTCCTTCTCTGTAGTTGATGGGTACGATCTATGAATTATTTCTGAAAAAAAAATGATGCCTCTTTGAAAATCATACTTCTCAACTAAGTGGTATTACTTTCAAATAATGAATTTGGCTTATCATGGTATCTGTTCTGTGAGCATCTCAGAGACAGTGAAATTAATTTAACAGAAGCCATTCTCTAAGCCAAATTCATAATCCACAATATTCAGCAAAAAAGGCTTGAATTTCAGTATCTCTCAAAATTTGAGAGAAAATTAATGAATTGTAAAATACCTTTCAAGATGAAAATCAATGGGGAACTCGAAATCTTGAAGTTGTTCCTCAGCCCCAACCACGAGCATTCGACTGCAAATGAGTTTGCAAATACCATTTTTAATATCCTATTAATGCTATCTTTGGGGTTCAATCCACCAATTTTACTCAAAAAAACAACCTGAAAAAAGTTAATCTGTATAAAAAAACTTTGATTCTGGTGTGAATCATCTACATATATTACACCTATTATATCACCTGAGTTCCACGATGCAAGTTTTCGCGACAACCGGTCGCTGCGAGATTATGCAACTTCTCGCAGAATTTTGTTTCATTGCCAAAATAAAAAAACTAATGTAACCAAGATAAACGCAGACATTATCTCTACTAGTATATGATTTTAAGCCTTTTTTTAATTTTGGAAATGCAATAAACTTGTATGGAATTGCAAAAATATTTCTTAACACCTTGCATTTTGCCACTTGGCAAATTGAAGTGAGAAATTCTCTCTGGGAAGCCATTTATAAAGCTTGTGCGCAATTTCGTTGTAATTTCTTATTTAAAAAAAAACGTTTCATTTTGTTACTCGATTGGTCGGAATTTTTGCAGTGTCCTTTCAGCCTAGTATTAGTTTTCTTATTTCTTTAGTAGTTTCGACAAAAAATTGAAATAACGGTGAATGACGTCGCTCCACCCTCCAGGGGAAGTGTTGTCGATGTCATTAGACGACAATCGCCCGCCTTCTGAA
This sequence comes from Zygogramma bicolorata, assembly GCA_032362365.1. NCBI lineage: Eukaryota > Metazoa > Arthropoda > Insecta > Coleoptera > Chrysomelidae > Zygogramma > Zygogramma bicolorata. The sequence continues at coordinate 199,359 of JAVJAQ010004042.1, read as the reverse complement.
CGGAGGGTGATGGTCGATGTCGCACCAACGAGGTCTGTCTGCTGTCTGTACGGATTAGTGTCAATGAACAAAACGTAGCACCACCTAGACAAATAGTTGATATGAAAGATTCAGTAATTGATTACTCAATGATCTTCTTATTTATAGCCAAAGATTTATATAAGAAGAAACATGATGGACTCACTGAGACTTAAGTGTAATGGACCTGAAAAAGATTCCCTCTTGAAAATGAAAATAATTGAAATATACCAAATAACAATTTTTCACACCATATATTCAAAGTTTGCGCCAACACATTCACCTTAAAAATGAAGACGCTGCAACTTGTTGCACCAAAATAAAATATTTTATTTCAGGCAAAAAATAGTACGAATTACATGCAATTTTCTCGAGTTGCAACACAAAATGCGTCGTGGAATTCAGGTGTGATTTTTCTCATATGAAATTTGAATTGCATGAATTTAAAGCTTGTATATATTGAAAAAAATTTCCTCAGCAGATGCTTTCGATTGATTGATCTAAATCTGATGACTTCAAGTGAAATGATCAATTGAAATTTTCAGAAACAACCAATAAGTAATGAATGATCATATGAACAAGGAAAAACAAGTTGGAGATACTTTTTTGTTTCACGAAATACTCCATATTAACCGTTTTTAAAACATATTTTCTCCTCACTCAATAAAAAATTACCAACATATCGAACAAAATAGTTATTAGGTGTTCATACCATCATCCTTTTTTTTTGTTCAATTTCCAATAACTCCTCTACACGTCGGAGATCCTCGATACTTCTGATGGGAAAACATTCCCTAATAGAATGGATTTCATCTATTTGTGCCCCGATCGAATTTGATTTCTCGATTATATTTTTTAAATCCATTATCTCGAGTTCAATCATAGATACTTTTCTTAATATCTCTATTAGGCGTTTTTCTATAAAAAAAAAGAATATATTAACGTTATATCCAACAAGGGAGTAAATATTCAAGAAACATATTTCAAAATAATTCTTGTTTCGAAACAAGCTTAATAATATACAAGTTGCTGTACTGAAAGTAAACCAAGCGAATATCTTCTAGACGAATTGCTAAATAAATGTCCCCTCCTGGTCACCATCACCCATAAAATTCAAAGCGAGAAAGTACTGAGTGTGACAGATCATTGAAAACGTAATCTTACACCTGATTCTGCTATGATAAGCAAAAACCAATGCTTGGAGATTGAATAAATTTTGAATAATGATAATAATGAACAAATTGAATTTATATAGTAGTTATTTTTAGATGTTTATATACACGTTCCAAAATATTTTCGACATTTCTGTTTGCCTAATTCTTTACTATCATTAGATGTAACATTTTTTGATCAGTTATTCAGGATATTCAATAAAACACTAGTGAAGTTCTGATTCCAGACTAATGCTCTCTATGGAAAAATTTTTCGAATCTCAATAGTTTATTACGTGAGTAGGATAACAAGAAGAATATTACGTACAAGCAAAAATTGTGAGCACGAGGCTTTAGCCGAATTCCACTATGCTTGTGCGGTAATCCCTACAGGTGTATCACAAATTTCTTCGTTATCCCCCTTTTTCAATGATCAAGGAGACACTGAATGACAGCAAGTAGTTAAAACATTTGCTCGCTTCATGGATATAACTAGTTACAGTACCAATCCACAAACTGTTAAACTATAAATTTCCCTAAAATATCATTTTTAATTCAATTTTACAAGAATTTGAAATGAAAATTCGCTGGATTTGATTTTCAAGCAATTGAATGTAGTTATGATTCCGGAAGCGGCCGCCATTAATGTAGAATACAAGTGTATTTTAGATGAGCCATTACCTAACAGCTTTCAAATACGTAATGAACGGTTTAAAATAGTGGGGGTAGAGAAAAAATAAACAAAAACTTCATTCATAATAATTGATAGTGGCTTTCAAGGTTTGTTAGCACGTATTCGGGCCAGAAGTTTTAACGGCACAGTGAACGCAACGTCAGAACACCTCCTCCATTGCCGCATCGCCTTTGATAATGTCTACCGCAATTGTAGATGAAACGTCAGCCATGAAAACTTGGAGACCATGATCAACAGGACGCCGATCTCAATTAATTAGATACCGGCCGTGGAAGTTTACACTCTTTCATTTCACTTATAAATTTTACTACCCTCACAGAAAGGGACATACAGATTGATAATAAACAAAGAATAAGCGAAATATATCCATCTCTATATGGACTATTCCATTTCATTTCAAGCATTTTTATCATAACTGAAATACCCATCATTGAGAAATATCATGTAAAATACTCACCTATATTATTTGAATGCCCATCTAAAGCTATGCCTGCCTCTGCACCTGTAACAAACAAATAACCTTCCCTACTATCATGACAAATAACCGATGTATCGTGGTAATTTTTTGGACTAAAATCACTTGTATGTTTTCTATTGAACAATAATTGGTATTCTAGATGATGATGTTGATAAAAATATGATTACTGTGAAAATGATGAAATATATTTTTTTGATATTTGTCAACATTACATCATATTTTTTAATTTGGATCATATCTGGTATTGATTGATATTACTGAAAAAATGTCTTTGGCAAAAGACTAAAATTTCATGATTTTGAAGAAAAACTCAAATTGAGGGGATTCCTTTGTTTTCTAGAAATACCTAAATTCTTAATTGAAATGTTTTCTATTAAAAAGAAGTTTAATAATAAAGCCTCACCTCGGGTATTTTCCAAACCTATTGCTCCAATCGCATCCTGGGACCCTATAAAATAAAATAGTTATGAAACTTTACGAAAAGACAGTAGAATAATACATTTTATATTATTCCAGAAAAGTGATGACTATCCATTGTCCAGTAATTGAGGAAAAAATATATATGATAAATAATAATAATGAAGTTAAAGTGAAATCATTGATTATTAGACGAGTACACTTGCGCTTTGCTGTCTTTGATTCTTTAAAAAATATAATTTAAAAGAAAAATAACACAGTTTCCTGTACGAGTCTCACTGACAATGGGTTTACAAAACCGCGCCACGTGTTCCGCTATAAAATAGCTTCCTCAAGCATGTTTTTTTTATCAGATGAAGCTATTCTATGGCGAAACACGTCGCTGTTTCGTAACCAAACTGTGAGTGAGAATCGTACAGGAAACTGTGACATTGTTGTTAATATGGATTTTCATCAAATGTCTGTTCAGTTCAAAATTAATTTTGTTTTCTATCATATTAGATTTTTATTTACCTTCACTTAATATTGATGGAGTGGAATGGTCCGGTCCACTTGATGCCTGGCTGACTTCAGAAGAAATAATTTCTATGAACAAAATTCGAAAATCAATAGGTAAAAAAGACGAGATATAAAAAAATAAGAATCAATATTGGAATATGTACAATTGTAGCAAGGCATATTTCTAATTTACCTGGAAAAGATACTGTGTTAATCAAAAACAGGTTCCAAATGAAATAAATTCTATTAGTCAGCAACTTCTTGTATAACTCCAATTTGCCCATAAATGAAGCAAATTTTCGTTGTTCAATAGAAATTTGCCCTTCTACAGTTGTATAGATTCCAATATCAATTATCATTTTCGAGAATGTGGTAAGTAAGTCAAGGACCCAAAAAAAAAACTTTGAAGAAAGAATACATCAAATACAAATCAACTTTTAAACAGTAGATATATATTATGAAACATTCATTTTGATTGAATTATATTTAGACCATGTAGAACACAATTTTTCATATGCACAAATTGAATTCTCTAACCCATTATTGTGTAAACATATTATTCAACATTATTGCTTACCTGATGTTCCACATAGGTCTCCTATTTTTTCTAACGAACCATTTTTTTTCAAATTGTAAATTCCATCTTCAACCGTTGGTATAGGTGGGAGCTCTAGAAATTGAATCATTAAATTTCATTTATATTTTGCCACATTTCATAATTACTTATTCGATCATCTCCTTCCTCATCAGAACTTGTGTCCTCTTCATACCTTCTGTTAGGTTTTCTATATCTCTGGCCCTTCCCCCTATCTTCTGATTGACTAGAACAATAATTGGAGTCCTCTGCCGCTTTTCGGGCTGTAGCCAAACTATCTGCAAAAACAATCAAGTTTGTCAAATTAATAAACCACTGATATTAAAATGACAACATTTCCATTTTTTTTTCAAGATAAACTGGAAATTTGTAATATTTGTTTTTTTCAGAACAAAAAAAGGGAGTTTGAGAAAAAACATAAAATAGCTTATAAATAGTGCCCACAACTGAGACTTACCACAGAAACGTTCCACAGAAATTTTATATTTGGTCCAGCTTGCTTCAGGGTCAGCAGTTCTGGCAATAAGATTTGACACATTTTTTGTTGGTGGCCACCAAGTTTTCGTATTGTTTGATACGAGCCATTTTGATGGCACCTCGGAAATGCTGCCATCTTCAAATGACACGACAGCGAAGCTCATTTTTCCAAGACAGGGCTATGGAAAACAAATTTACAGCAGTAAACATGTCAGAGTTCACTTAATTGAAGATGGGCTCATTGGAAAAAATTTAAATTATGAATAACTCAAGTATGTTGACTCAGCGGGAGCATTCAGATAACTCAAACTTAGCAACTTGTACAATTAAATTAAAACTGGATTTTTCCCCTAGTAGTGGAAACCAACACAAAAAATACCCCTAGACTAAAATTGATGAGAAAAACGACAAAAAAAATATCAGAAGTAATTATTGATTTGTAATGTCAGAATGAATCAATGGAATCATGATAAAACTCTCCTTGTCAGAGTTTGATATGTCCAACATCTTCAAACATTTTCTCTGGATATCTTCCACTCCAATAGTTACAATTATTTCATTTGTTAATGAATCTTCAGTGAGGAATATATTGAAAAAAGTTTGTGAATCACAAGGAGATTCAAAATAGGAACTAGAAGGAATGCATTTTCTTGTTTCCAATGTGATTATATCATTATTGAGGCAAACTATATCAACTATTTCATATACATCTCCATTCGAATTTTGAAAGCATTCTTTTCTAGATAAAGAAAATGATTTGAAAATAAGTTTTTTTATGTTACCTGTTCCATGAAAATATTTACAAATAGGATATTTCATTCCCTCTTTTATGCATATTGGAATTCTGTTTTGCTCTGATAATCTATTGCAGAATTGTTGGAGAGGCTTTTTTGAATTCCTAATTTTATTTTTGAAAAATTGCATAAAATTTTCAAAACTGAAAGCGCTGAACTCATCTAATGGGCCAAATTTTTTAACATCATTTGATATATGAATTAAATTATGAACATTATAGGTTACATACTGTTCGCCATAAATGATTGAATAACAATTAACAAACCAACGTAGCAGAGAATTACCGAAGGAATTTAATCTCGAACAGAGGGTCTTATCAGACAGTATACGTACAGCAACACTCAAAGATAAAAAATGTTCATATTTATCAGCACTTAATATGTTTTTCAGAACAATAGGCCCTGTATATATCAAAAACTGTCGGAGTTCGGTAGCTTTCCAACGATCTATTTCTTCAATATCCCTTGGCTTTCTTGAAAATTCTTCAGTTATGAATGGTTTGAGCGACTTCAACCTAAATGAAATAATTTCCAATTGTTCAGATCTTAATCGAACATCTTTTTTACCTTTCACCCAAAACTGAATTAATATTTTAGTAATAACTCCTAGGTATATGAGATGCATGGGATCTACAGGCACTTGGGAAACTAAATCTATGTCTAGCTTTTCTAGTTCTGACACTATTTTATGGTAGCTAGGTTGACTTTCATTCCTAAAAGACTCATCAGTTCGTAGTCTTGCATTCTGACCAATAAATGTCATGCGGTTATCAATGCTCTCTCCTTCTTGCTCACATTTAGAACATCCCAAACGTGCATTATGACATTTTGTTCCAGTAATGAATGCTCTGGCAGGGGCATCACAAATGAATGCATTGAAACGTACTGCCACTAGGGTATCCTTGATATTAATTCCATTTTTCATAACATCTTTCAATTCAGAAACAAAAGGTTCCAAATATGCATTTACAGAAAGTGGTTTACTTGTATCCATGAAAAACACTTATAACAAAAGGTGTATTATCATAGCCCAACGATCCTAAAATTGGCCAAAGCTGACTATTACTACTTTTGGTTAGAGGTAGTCCATCTACATTAATATTTAATTTTATCACTTTTGGAATTTCTTTGCATATTTTCAATGACCTTTCTAAATTTTCCTTTATGCCAAAATGGACAAATTCTCCTCCATTATTTTTTACGATACCATCAATACGTCTGGGTGTTTTTAGTAAAGTTCGAGCATCACAATTCAGCTTTTCAAAATGCTGGACTTTTTTTAATATTTTGAGCAAACTGCTCGCTGCAGATAAAGAAATGTTAAATTTCACTATCCACTGTGATAAATCGATTTTGAGGTTTTTTATTTCATCAAGCTCATCATCAAAACAAAATGACTTTGAAGAATGTGAATTCAAGTTTATAGGTATATGTGGGGGCATAAATGATTCAGAAACGTTTATAGCATTACTCGTAAAGGCGAGTTTAAACAGCAAATAAAATAAGATAAGAATAAAATAAGAAACTAATTAAGAATAAGGACAGAAAACTTGTGTTTATACAGATGACTGAAATAAAATAAGAAATAAGAATGAACCAATCAAGTTGCAGCTTTTTTGACAATGACTTTTGTGTTCTGTGAATATCACAATTTCGTTTTGACAGTGGCTACTGTAACTAACCTCCTAATTGTTGATATTTTGAATTTTGATTCTATTACATATACCAAAGATTACCAGTAAATAATATTCTGAGGTTGTTATTGTAAGGAAAGAAGTTAAAATAATTTCATACATAGAACGTTAAGTACAGAAAATATTTCGGTCATGCGCATTATCAGTTTCCAAATAAAATAGTGAAAGATGACATCTTTTGTTGTTATTCTTATTTCTTATTTTATATTATTTCTTGTATAAACGCTTTCATAAAGATCTATATGTTTATCTTCCTTATTTTGTTTTATTTTGTGCCTTATTTTATTTTATTTGCTGTTTAAACTCACCTTAACGTGCCTTGTGCTCGTAACATCATCAAGTATGCTGGCAACATGATTCTCAATTATTGGAAAGGCTGAAGATGAAATATCTGTGGATATGATGCAGTGAAAATCAGAATTGATTATTTCTTGGGATTCAATAGAAGGATTGAGTGAAAATGTATCATTTTTTCCATCAGAACTGTTTTCCAATACACGACGCCGCTTCTGGCGGGAACTCAGAGAAAAAAAATCTTTTCTACCGGACATTTCTGCTATACACCTTGAATATATAAAACGTTTGTGCTTACCTTGCTTACCCTTTCACAATTGATAACCGATAAATGTAACCATGAAACTAGAAAACTTTAAACATTAATGTTGGAGAGAATCTCTTGTAATTCAGGACGAAAGACAGAACAACTTAAACAATCACAGTCCATCAGTCCACAGGTTGTCCTTTCTTTACTGTGGTTTCTGGTTTCTTCTTCTTCTTCTTCTTCTTCTGTTGTATGGTTTTTGCTTCCTTCTATCAGGCGCTGTAAACCATTGGGCGATTACATAACTCCTGTTATGCAATAGCTGATCCGGGGATGCAGTTGAAGTGCATGATGCAACCTGCATCCAGATGTTGTTGATGGACACGGTTGTCCACGTAGAAAATTGAATTACGTAACGAGTATATTTGACTGTGCTGTCGTTTTACTAGCTGGTGGTTAGATAACCGGACAGATAGCACAAACATAGGTATAATGGCACGTAGGAGGAAATTGAAATTTAAGGAGTAGGTAAGGTGTCCCCCCCCTATAGATTAATATGATTGTAAGTCATGTACTTGCTCAAAAGTTTAATTATACGTACATTAATGTGTCCCAGAACTGTGAACATATCCAGAGGAGCTGGAACACCGTTGACAATTAGTTGTTGGTAGAGGTTAAAGCCAGGAATAGCGTTAATCGGGCATTCTAAAAAAATGTGATTAAGGGTGTCTAGCTGACCACATTCACAGTTTGGTGTTGCACGTATTCCAATTCGGTAAAGATGTACATTATTCGTACAATGTCCTATTCTCATAAGTATAATATTTGTAATGTGTCTCCTATCCATTGCTGGTATATTGTAATACCATGGTATTTTTGGGAATTCCGAGTGGATCCTAAAATATGAACGTCCTGTCACCCGTATATTTTGTCGCCATTGATCGTAGAATTTGGTTTGTAGGTGATGTTTAATGTGAGGCAAGAAGTTGTGTTTGTCAATTTTCATAGCTAGTGGAACATTAAGAGAAGTGCCAATTTTAGCCAACGTATCTGCTTTTTCGTTACCCTCAATATTCGGATGTCCCGGTATCCAAGCAAATTTGAAAAGTATGTCTTTATCGACTGCTGTGCATAATAACTGCTTTATAGATAAAGTAATATAATCAAGAGTAGTTCTAGTTTCTACTGTTGTTAGTCTCTCCAATGCACTTTTTGAGTCAGTGAAAATAAAGTTTTGTTTTATGTCCGAATTTATACATGTCATCATCCCTTTATAAATTGCGATTAGTTCAGCGTCACAAATATTGAGTTCATCATATACTCGGGCTGAAAATGCAAAATTACGCTCCGGCATATAAATACCCACACCCATTTTATTGTTGGTTTTTGATGCGTCTGTATAAACAAAGTTGTAGGTATTACGATATGTGTTAGTAAAACATAGAAATTTTTTATTACTAGCTATGTCATATTTGTTCAAATTAATGTTTACCACATCAGGTTTCTTAAAATACGTTTCATAATCAAAGCTGAAGGCTGGTACAACCTTGTTTCTATACATGTTGGCTGTATAAGACTGACATAGGCGTAGTGCATCCACTAAGTATGGCGCCTGTTGATTTTTCCAGAACCCTATGCGATCTTGGTGCAAGATGTTGATGATGGTTAATAGTTGAAATAGAGGAGGTTGATAATCAATTCTTTTCAATATAAACTTATGAGCCAACCATTGACGTCTTGTTTCCAAACAAGTTGTGCCAGCCTCCGCTAAAATTGCAGTTTTGGGTGAGGATTTCATACAACCGAGTACAAGTCGAAGGCCTTGTATATATGTTTTGTCTAGGCGTTGCAAGTTTTTTTTGGAGCATGGTTTATACAATATAGAACCGTAATCGAGATGTGATCTGACGAGACCGTTGAATGCCATCAGCATCGTTTTAACATCAGCACCCCACCGTACTTTGCAAAAAGTTTTTAATATGTTAATACCTCTGTTGGCTTTAGTTATAGATATATGAATATTTTTATCCCATTTCAAGTTGCTAGTAATTATGGTTCCTAAGTACTTAACTTCCCGTTTTGTTTGAAGTATATGGTCGCCTATTTTAATCTCCAGACTGTCTTTAATTGGGTGCCCCCGTTTAAAGCACATTGCTTCACATTTTGTTGGCGAGAGTTGAAAGTTGTGCGTTTTCATCCATACATCCAGATTGTTTAATATTTGATTTGTTTGGTCTACAATAGTCTGAATGTTATCACCTTTACAAAGAATAACAAGATCGTCCGCGTATGTTAGGAGTTGAGCAGTGCTAGGAATAATATCAAAAAGTGAAAGCATATAAATATTAAATAGTAAAGGACTTAAGGGAGAGCCTTGTGTGAGCCCCTGTGTCGTGATTATTGGTCCATGGATATTGTCGTCGTTGTCTAACATATAGTTTTCCCTATTATTAAGAATTCGAAATATTAGATTAGCTATATCATGCTCCACACCGTACTGTAGGAGATATCCATATAGTTTATATATACTTACGGTATCATAAGCCCCTTTAATATCCAAGAAGACAGCTACTACAAGTTTATCTAAACCTAGAGCCATTTGTACGTATGAAACTAAGTAGGCAGTACAATCCTGTGTTCCTTTACCTTTACGGAAGCCCATTTGATTATCATTAAAGAGTTGGTTATGTTCAAATTTCCATTCCAGTCTATGTTTAATTAATTTCTCGAGTATTTTCAGACCACATGATGCCATTGCTAGTAGGCGATAGTTATTGACATCGTTGTTGTTATGTATGCTGGTATTTTTTTTAATTCCGATTAGTAGAAATTCCTTCCACGATACCGGTAAAGACGCACCCTGTAAGATTGTATTATAGATATGTAATAAATGACATTTTAACGCAATGGGAAGATGTATAAACATACTGTACGAGATGCCATCTCTACCCGGGGCAGTTATTTTTTTACAGTTCAAGCTTTTCTCCAGTTCTGCCAATGTAAAAGGTTTGGAGTGATTTGAGCTCACAATCAGTTGAAATTCTGGATCTAGGTTACAAAAAGCTATTTGGTTCAGTTATTGTATAGCTAAGTGAGAGTCTGGGGAATTTTGCCTGTCATACCGTTTCGTGTTTTTATCTGAAAAACTCCGCATCATAGTCCACACGTATGAAATATTAGATTCTCTGTTTAAAGTAGAGCAAAAGTTTTTGAAGCTTTGTTTCTTCTTTTTTTTCAAAAATCGTTTAGTTCGGGCTATTATTTTTTTTGCTTCGATATAATGGGCCAAGGTTGGTGTTCGTTTAAAAGTTTTCAGCGCTTTTTTTCGTTTTAAGTTTTGCTCGTGACACTCAACATCCCACCAGGGGTTGCGAACGTCCTTATTTCGTTTGGTATGAGATTTAGGTATTGTGATATCCGCAACTGTATTCATTATGTGAATCAGGTCATCATATGATGCCGTAAGTAATTCATTCGCTTTGGGAGCTAGAAGTTCACAGTACTCATCCCAATTTGCCTTGGAAAAAATCCGTCGTGTGCGTGTAGTATTGCTAAGATTATCGTTAAAATGATTTATGTAATTGTAGGTGCATACCGTTGGGTAGTGATCACTGTTGCCGCAATCTTCAAGTACCTCCCATATACATTTCGTAGCTATTGTGTCAGATACGAAGCAAAGATCTAATGGGCTGCATTGTTCAGTTGGATTTGTGAAGCGAGTGTTTGTGCGCGAGTTCATAACCACCAGGTCTACATTATCTAATACCGACCACATAATATTTCCATTAGGATTACTGTTAGCACTACCCCATACTGGATGATGTGCGTTGAAATCACCCATCCATATAATAGTACCCTGTAGTCGGGAGAGCATTCGAGATATCATTACATAATTCAGGCGATTAGTTGGAGGGTTATACGTATTTATGATATTTAGATGGTTGACTCTAATTATGATACTCTGGAAGTTATCATTGCATATGTCATTTAAATTAATTTGTGAAAAATTGTAATCCCTTCGAATGAGAGTGGCTACTCCTCCGTATCCGTCATCTCGATCTAATCTAAGTATATTATAATTTTTTATTGAAAATTTATAGCCTGGTTTTAGCCACGTCTCGTTCAGAAGTATTACATCTGGTGCTTATTCTTGAATGATGTCTATTAGAAAATGTCTGTTCGCATTGACACTTCTAATATTCCACTGAATGATTTTCATAGTTTTAGGATCCACTAGGTTCCCGAATTTGAGGCTTTAGAAAAAATTTAGGTCATCAAAGTCTGTTCGTTGTCTTGCATTATCAACGTCTTTCAGTATGTCTATGAGTTTCGTAAGAATGTCAGGTGGTAACTTGATCAAACCGTCATAATAGCTTTTTATTAATGAATTTTCGTCAGTATCTTCTATGGTAATAAAACTGTCACTTGATTTGTTTGCACGCTGTCTATTCGACTGGTCTCCTATCGTTTTAATTTTTTTAATTGCACCTGTGTTGTTAGTATTGACGGCATGTTGAAATATTATTCCGTTAGTTGGTTGTGTAATTCTACCGTCTGGGTATAATAATGCTTCATGAAGCGCTTGCCTATCATAACCTTGCCTACTTTGTGGTCGCTTATTATTATTTCCTATACCTACACTTTGAGCATACGAACGTTTCTGCCTCAGGTTATTTCGTTCAAAGACTTCTCTACGTTGTTCTACAGATATTTGGTTATCTGACTGGTATCTATTGCTCAATGTTGGAAATTCCTGCGGTTGCGTGTTATAACTTTGCGTTCCTTTAGGAAAGAATTTCGCGGCCTCATAAAAGGAAATATTGTCGAAGGTCATTTTATCACGAATTTTTTTTTGTCGATCATATTCAATACAAGATCTACTATTTGATTTATGATCCTGACTATTACAAAAAAGGCATTTAATAGTGATACAGGTGTTATATTCACGTTCATCGTCATGTTCACCCGTGCATGAGAAGCATTTTTTTCGACCTTTGCAATATTTCTGGATATGACCGTACAGTAAGCAGGAGTAACATTGAGCAATAGGAGGTACATATGGTGTAGTTACGTATGTTAGATAACAAATGTCAATATATCGTGGGATTATGTTTCCTTTGAACGTAACTAAAATGGTGGAGGCTGGTACGTATGTTACAGATCCATCTTGATTTCTGAGACGTCTATTCATTCGTTTGACACTTAATACTTTGCGTGGGCTTTTAATCATCTGTTCAATATCTGCTTCTGATATATCTGTACTGATTTCTTTGATGACAGCTTTACATGTTACGTTACTTCGGGGTATATAGACTTTGTATCCCTTATTTTTTAATGTAATGTCTGTGATCATAGAATTAGCACTATCTTTGTTATTGAATTCTACTCCTACTTTGTTTTTCCCTTTGATTTTAATTCTAATTATGTGATCTAATTTGAGATCGCAAACTTCTTTCGCTATTTTCAAATGAGAAAATCTGCCTACATTTCCACCTAGCTCCTCGTTCATTTCCACAATTACCACAAATGGACCCAACATACCATCCTCATATACCATCAGTTCGTCTTCACTGTCCGAATTCATCTCTCTATTTTCATTTGAAATATCCTGTGATGGTATAGAAAAATTCCTATCTGTTTCTATATTCCCTGTGTTATATTGAGTATTACGTAGTATATTCCTTACTTCCCGATCAGCACTACTCCTTTCTGAACTACTCTCATCCCTATCTATATTGAAGTTATCCTCATCAGAATTCCCTAAATGTTGTATTTTGGGGGAAGATTCCTCTTCCCCCTCTCCTCCTAACATGTTCAAAGCACTTGTTCACGCTATTTTTCGATCCGCAGATCTACTTTTGTCCAAAATGATATATAAAAAAACTATAAGTAAGCACCAAAATACCCAAAGTAGAGAAAAAAAAAAAGGAAAGCAAAAAGCGTTACCAGCGTACTCTCTCGTAGACTATAAACGATGTTTACTCGTCAACAGTTGCACAGAAAGTTCGTTTCTGGTTTCACTTCTCACTTCACGGGTTTCACGTTTCACAGTACAAATCTGAATAATCACGGAACGACGGGACGGACGGAACCAAAGAAATCACGAAAACGGAAACATTACCCAGCTTGGCGGCTTGTCCTCAAGTCCTCACGTGATCTAACCTGGGGCAGATTTCATTGAAAAGTATTGATATATGTGTACGTTTTCCGTCTCTTGGTCGATTTGTGAAAAATTGAAGTAGAAATGTATACCAATGATTTATTATTCAACTTCAATGAATGGTCTTGTAGAATTTCACCCCGAAGCTGATGTTATGTGTAAAGCATGGCAGAGTTCATGTAGATACGAAATTTGCAAAATTTATCCGATTCCGAATAAAAGAGGATGCAACTAAAAAATGACCAATGATATGCCAGTGTTCGATCTCCATCTCCCTTAATCAGTTAATAATCGCAATTTCTTTCCGAAAATCCTGCCTATATGAACTCTGCTTTAGATACATGCACATTCGTTTCCGTTGAATTATATTGTATCAACCAGGCAAATATTTTAATTTTGTTTTTATATTTTGATTGTTTATTTGTATTTATATTTTTTTTTTACCAAACCGTACATTATCTATCTGTATAGGTTATGAAATATGATAACGCATATTACAGAATGTTGTTATGAAATCGTTAATTAACTTGAAATATAATTTACTATATATATATGTACAGTAATCAATGGTACGTAACAGGAATATGATAATTTCACATAATATTTACGTGGGATATAACTCGTCTCTACGATATCAATGAATTTACGTGCATATGCTGTGATAGGGCTATGTCAATACTATGTAGATGATTTTATATAACTTCAAAGTAATTAATTGAACTTAATTGTGATGCAATCCATCACACAGACATTTGCTGTATCCCAGTGTAAGTTTCAGCTATATACGGAATGTCATACAACATCCACGTAAAATACTGCACGTACCCGGAATATAATGAATTGCATATACATGTGATATAACTAGTAGTATGTCACATTTTGATATCATCAATATATATCGGATACATACATTTTATTATATAATTTTGTTGACCTAAACAGAAAGTACCTGTGAGGTTAAAGTTACCGATGTGTTAACTGGGTTGTTGCTAGTCCGTTGTACCTACTTGGGCAGATGCTAGAGAAATTGGAATAGTTGCTATTCATGTTATAACCAGTTAGGAAAAAATTTATTTTGTATAATGAACATGATTCCAGCGGTATGAGAAAAAAAACTATGGAAGTGTTTGAAAGGAGTCCAAGTTTCCCAATGCTACACAGAAAAGATTGAACACGCTCTACATTATATCCTCAGAGTATTTAAAAATGTATTATGAATGCCTGTGGATAAGGTAATACAAGATAATGAGATATGTTGTTTCAATAAGGGATAAAGAACTGAAAATTGTCAACACTAATGTATCACCATTCAGTGTTTAGAATAGAAGTCAACAGGGATTGCACATATCCTTAATTAAGAAGAAGTTTTGAAGGATCTGAAGGCATTTCGAATGATGAGCAAGTGAGTTTTTTTTAAACGTTATCAGGATGCAATGGTTGCTAGAGTGTAACAGCTTGTAAAAAGGCAGAAAGAAATCTTCACATCAAGATATTATGGACGGAAGATAATAAATTTGCTGAATACTAAATGAAGATGACAATGTGTGTATTCATAACATGAGGAATAAAGCATATTCAGTTGTAATGGAGTTCAACGAAGAAGAGAACGAGATTAACTTTGTCAAATGTGAAGACTGTGCTGCCCATTTAGGTAAGTTGAAGATAAACTGTGGTATGCAGTATCCTTTGGGCTAGAAATACTTAGAACTTGTATTTTTGATCTGTGTGTGATCAGTTGATGGTGGCACATGGCACACCTGATCTCGTACTGAACACCCTCAGTACTATGTCTTTTCAAAGAATCTGCCTCCGGAAATTCTTATCACTTTGAGTTATCTGCTTTTCAGCTACATGTTCTGTTGGTCATTTTTGTTGATGAAGTATGAATAAGGTAATATTTCAAAATACTATAGTTGATGAATATTTTCTTAACTGGATTTGTTCCAGTCATTTAAAATTTATATGGATCAAATAAATATCAGAGAAGTAAACAATACTTCTCAATAGGTTTTATATTAATATAAAGATAAGTGAGATCTTTCACTCTTATTCGAACCACCAACAGAATAAAACTGTATAAAGAATGTGAAAGCAAAAACATTTATTCCTGTATTATTAATATTACTATTAATTCAAATTGGCCTGTGTTTTAGTAAGGGAATAGTATTTTTCGAAAACAAAACTAAAAAAATAGTTTCGTTTTCAAACGGTCAATAACTATTTCAAACCAATATTGAAATTGTTAGTTTTTCATTTTTTCATCACTATACAGTGTAAAAATGAAAAGTGAGATCCTGGGCTAAACAAAATCAACTATAACTTATCCAATCCATCTTGGCACAAACTCAGTTCTTTTCCAGTTGCACACTGGTAGTTCAGACCGTGACGAAAGAAAAGACACCGTATAGGAATAAATTTCAACACAGCGAACACATATAATAGGTGTTTTTTTACCCTAGTATATTTCACAGAGAATACTGGGCATTTACTTTATCAGTTCTGTGCCAAGATGGATTGGATAAGCTGTAAATATTTATGTATCCATTATTTTTTTTAGTTGGTTATACCATAACTGTTTCAATAGATATCACTATCTTTTTCTTCATCATTTATTGTGGTATTATGATCTGATGACATTATTTTAAATATTTCATTTTTTTTTGTATTCACATCGCTATATAAGAATTCATTTCTAAGGATCAGCAACTCAATGAACTTCAAAATAAAAAGATGTCTAATAAGTCAAAGTTTTATTTTTCCAATGCTGGATTTATGAACTCAACTAAACTAACATCTACTAATCACTAAGAAAGATGAATGAATACAGGAAAACCCCATTGGGGGTTTATAAACTTTCGTCTGTCAATAAAACTGACAACTAAGAAGATGGCCATCTTTTCAACTAAGAATTAATAACTATGAACTTAACGTATGTGCATAAACACAATATTTTCTGACATTACCAGTAATTCAAAAACAAATTAAAGATTGCGAAGAGAGGAAGTTTGTGTCATACAAATAAATTGGTTTAACTAAGACAGTATTACCTACTTGAAATTAGTCGGAATCAATATGGATCGTGAAGAAGTTATTGAAATGATTAGTATTATACTTTTAAAAGTCACAACTTTTGTTGCCACTGGAGTGATCAAGAAACAAAAAAGGCGGAATGGTGATATCTATACATAGTGAGAAACATATTTACA
The DNA here is from genome assembly GCA_032362365.1 of Zygogramma bicolorata. Classification (NCBI taxonomy): domain Eukaryota; kingdom Metazoa; phylum Arthropoda; class Insecta; order Coleoptera; family Chrysomelidae; genus Zygogramma; species Zygogramma bicolorata. The sequence continues at coordinate 182,636 of JAVJAQ010004042.1, read as the reverse complement.
AGTGGGGTATTATTCAAGGCGTTTCATGGTGGTATCTGTTAAAATACCTTTATCTACACCCGTACTCTAATAATACACTTATATGCCCACCACCCGTTTTATAATGAAATCCATTACGATACAGATTTTCATTACGATACAGATTTTCAACCAATAGAAACCCATTATTTTTCAATCAAGCATGATGTGCACGCTTTGCATTTTGACGTTTGTCAAGTCAAAATCAGTAGGTATTGAATTTTTGAAGAATTCAGTCAACTTTCGATAATCGAATGAAAATGTCTTATAGCAGTGATATAGAAGAATTACCAGCGACTCCTCGACAGATGTCTTAGACAAGAAAAAAATACAATCGAAAGGATTATATTTTTCATTTGACAAATGCAACACAAATGTTGTTATTTTCGTATAAGTCGAATGTGCTTTCATGGTCGAGTGGTCAGCGGCGCGGGCAGTGATCTCAATCGTCCCGGGTTCAAATCCACATCTCGGCAAGGACTTTTTTTCATTTTTTTTCTTCTCATTGTTGTATTTTCCGTGGTTATACCATTAATTATAATTCTGTTGAATTTTTCAAAGAAATACGATTGATTACCTACTATTATTGTGTTCAATATAAATACCTAATATTATAATATTTTTAGTTCTTCATTATTTATTGGGTGTAGATAAAATAGCGTATGCAACTCTCATGTAATGGTTATTAATACACTCGCATAAACCATACGAAACTCACCTTCGGCTCGTTTCGTATCCCGGTTTATGCTCATATATTAATAACCATCATTACACGATCGTTGCATAATATACTATTAGAGTTCTGAAAACGACTCCTGGTAGATGTGGAATCTGGAATAACCATATCTCTTTTTATTGTATTTATTTTCAATATGAGACATTTCACCTACAAACACATCTGTTATAATATCATCAGAGCTTTTCAAGTATGAAACCAAAAGTAGTTGGGAGGATAAAACCATTCCTTCCCATTATTTGACATGCATGTTTTGGTTACATTTTACTGACAGCCAGTGGGATTCACAGGTGGCTGTTGTGTGAGAATAACAACATTCCTCATAATAATTTGTTTATATAGTCGGAGAGCTGCTGATGCACGTTTCATGAAGTGTTTTATGCACCTTGAAATTTTGTTATAATGCATCTCTTGGGTAGTTGTGAAGGTGAGTGTGTGTTGGCTAGACCAATCTTGGGACACCAGGTACTGCGCATAGAGGAAAGGTGCAAAAAAATATGGCCGAAATGAAGTGTTTTATTCAGAAGCCAACAATCTTTAATGTGAAATTGAGCTTATTTTAGAATGGGTAATGAATGAGGCATACACTTTCAAGGGGGTTAACATGAAAAAAAAATTTTACAAAGTTGTTATTTTTTCTTAACTAAATGAAGTGTTTTATTCAGAAGCCAACAATCATTAATGTAAAATTGAGCTAATTTTACAATGGATAATGAATGAGGCAGACACTTTCAAGGGGGTTAACATAAAAAAATAATCCAAAGTTGTCGTGTTTTATTAAGAAGCCAACAATCTTCTATGTAAAATTGAGCTGATTTCACAACGGATAATGAATAAGACATTCAAACACCGTCTTCAATTCAATAATTAAAAATAATAACAAAAGGCATACACTTTTAGTGGGTCAGGGCAGGACTTGGAACTACTGAAAAGAGGTGTTTCTATAGAATGCCTCAAATGCCTTTTCTTTATTCTATTTCGAGGAGGACTATTATTATTATTAACAATTTAAGAGCACATGGGAAGAATGAAAACAGTCCATTTTCACCAAATTTATTTGTAGACATAATATTTTTCCTGTCAATAAGCTGCATCTTCTGGTACCTGAATGAACGGGAATATCGATGACAGTCACATAGAAAACGTGAATTTGAAAATTCATATACTCGGCAAAAACGATGAAAGATTTTGCATTTCGAATTCTGAAAGGTAGTTCTGATGGCTAGCTATAAACGTGATTATAAGAAAACATATCGAGAGGGACTGTTTTTCTCACTAGATGAAGATAATGAGTGAATAGCTGATAACCTGAATTTCAATTAAAAAACGCTTTCCTTAATATTCTTGGTTCTTGGGCATTCATCGTTTTTTCCGTGCGCTCTTCATTTGATACGACATTGTTTTCAATCCCATCCGTATCTGTGCTGGACATATTGTCTGAAATAATACGTGCTCTCCAAACGATATGTAATAATACTACTCATGAGTAGTAGACTGTGACAGCCTAATACAACCCTGTGCGTTCTTCTTCGATATCACAGCCGACCAATCGAAACGCGAGGACTGACTTTCTACCTGCTCATCACTCGCTGATAACCCTGGCAGGGTTGCCAGACTGGGCGATTTATCGCCGATTAAGCTACTTTCTTCTTTCTTCTATGCGCAGTACCTGGTGTCCCAAGGTAGGTCTAGCCAACACATACTCACCTTCACATCTACCCAAGAGATGCATTATAGCAAAATTTCAAGGTGCATAAAACACTTCATGGAACGTGCGTCAGTAGCTCTTAGACTAATACTACACATAATCCACTTTGACTATTTTTCAGGGGGATGCAAACATGCTATTGCATTCTCAACTGGTATTCATCGACGTAGTGAAGAACCTTCTCCTACTGCAGTCACTTGCTACTGGAAGAAGTCTGAGTTGGCGTCAATGGCTTCGTCGAAGAAATTCATTCTTGCCAAAGAAATAGGAACTTTAGATTTGGAGCCTATGAGAGCTGGAGACAGAACTTTCTTGAAAAATGTTGTCAACAATAGTATATCTAGTGAAAGAATGAATACTCAACTCACTAAATACTAGATATATATATATATATATATATATATATATATATATATATATGCAAGAATGGTCATTCATTGATACCATCGCTTTCAAAAAAGTCCAAACCCTTTGGAGTTATAATGAACATTGAAATGTTTATACAATTTGTGAATAATTTTTTCTTCTACTCTGATTTTTTAGTTCAACCAGTCCATATCATTTCTGAATTGATTTTTTGTGAAATAAAGCATAATACTGAATGTTTTTTTGATACTTTCCAAAAAGTTTGCTGTATGAAAAAAAAAACTGTTTTGGATTTCATAATTTATTGAAATAATAATGACAATTAATTTTGTACCAAAAATTATTAGTGGGAAAATAAGAGGTGATGCATTTGCTGTATTTTGAGAAGTTGAAAATTTGCCTACATTTGAAGCAAAACAATTATTTCAAGGAAAGAAATTGAAGTGAATGCTTTCGAATTCTCAAAATACCACCATGAGAAAAACCCACCAAAAACTCATGATATCACCTACAAAGCAATGATAACAATTTTGTCCTATACGAATACCTGGGGAGTAGGTAGATTGAGGCCCTGGCATTATATATATATATATATATATATATATATATACGCGTAAGTGGTACGCTCTGTAGCCCACGGTTTGAATAGATCGCTGTGAATCCCAGCAAGAAGGGCAAGAGGAGAAATGTATTATATCCCAATTTCAAATGTTTGCAACTTTGTTGAGCCCTGTATTTTATCAGTACCTAGTGTAGCCCTTTGATATACTGAGTATAATAACACAACTTTGTTTAGCCCCGCGCTGTTGCCGTTGACGAATGAGCTATATTGTGCAAGGTCATTTCTGTTATGTCTTGCGAAAAACGAATTTTATTTATTTGTGCTTTTGAAGTGGATGTCGATCGTTATGTAGTGTGGCCCGATTGGCGCCAAGATGTCTAACAGGTCAAAAATGATTTTGAACCTTTGCAAAGGAAGAGACTGCCCAGTGGATGAGGTAAGACAGTTTCATTCATTTGTGACTATGAATAGTTTTACTGCAAAAATGCATTATACTACAGTGAATTGAAAATTTCATTGCGTGTGATCTACAAGTTCGCTGTTACAAATGTATTATTATCAATAGACACCGTTTGCAAAACTTCTACCGTAATATTGATTGGATCTCAAAGTATCAATGATCATACTTGTGAGCTTTTCGGACGTTTTCTGATAATAAATGAGGATATTTTGGTGAGAGCACTCTTGTAGACCACACGCCATGAGATTTTCTACTAGCTCTATCAACGGAGTTGTCGATGTATTGTTGAAACGAAAAAATAGGCTTGTTAGTTCATCCCATACATTTTGAGCGCATCAGCGTATCAAGTAAAAATTCTTCACAGTTATTGGGGCAAAGTAAAGGGGGTTGAAAATATATTTTTCTCGGTTCTTTTTCGTTTTTTCACGTTTTTTAAAAATTTTATTGTCCTTTGAAATTATTTTCATTGCTATTCAGCACAAATAAGGAAAATTTCGAGTGATATATAATTTTCTCTGCTTTTGGGACTACGAGTAAGAGATATTCTTCACGTAAAATAATAGATATAATGACATAGGGAACCAATATCCTGAAATGAATTGTTTCAGATATGCAGGCATTGAAATTGATAAATATACATATTCTTTTTCACAAGCTTTAATTTCACATGCCTATTTTCTCGGGTGGAATCTTGCAAATTAATTTTGACCCACTTCTAGCCGTTCAATTAACTTGAAATTTGGCAGGTGCTCAAAATTTCAGTGACAATGCATTATGAAATTGTTAGAGAAAAATTGAATTAGGAGCTTCAAAATGGCGGACCAGTATTGTGATTATCCGATTCGATTCAAAATTAATATGTTGGGATTTTCGGGGTTGTAGGTTGAGATTTTTTGTTAAAATTCATACAATCAAGATGGCTGACGAGTTTTGTGATTGAGGCCGATTCTATTGAATATAAGTATGTAGGGGTTTTTGAGGTCGGGGATCATGAATTTGGTACAATATTATGAGTTTTTTGACAACATTTATGAATTCAAGATGGCGGATGAGTTTTGTGATTTTGACCCGATTATATGTCCATAATTTTCTTTTCATAAAAATTCACGAATTCAGGATGGCGGCTCTAAGATGGTGAGTTCTGTGATTCTAGCCCATATCCATTCAAAATTGTTTCATAGTAGTTTTTGAAACCCGATTTATGGCGACGAGGTTTGGATTATAGCCTGATTCTATTCAAAATAGAGAGGCCATATAGAAAATACAGGTTTTTGAGGACGGATAATTTTTTGTCGGAATTCAAGAGTATACAGAATTTCATGACTGACTGAAAAAGTTAAATAGAAATGATAGAAAAAATTTAGACAAACTTTTATCAAAATGCACCAAAATGGAAAAATAAAAAAAATTGAAAAATATTTTTATAAAAAAAAAATAATATCTTCGATTGTTTTATCTAGGATATTCAGTGATTAACAGATTCAAGAGCTTGCCACGAATACGAAATAGGTAATCTCAGAAAATAACCTAGACCAAACATAGTACATAGCATATTCTTAATCAAAAGTTTATTGAAAGCAATATTCTTACATCGAATTTTGATGTCAGGATTTTGTTTGGAAAGGCTTTATTTAAATGCCTGTCTTTTTTTTCGCCCGAAGGAAGTTTGAATTCATGAATGTATTGAATTCTAGGTCATTGGTTCCCCATGTAATTATTCATGATTTCGTGAGAGGAAACTTCCATACCAGTTTGTTTCTCAAAGTCTGAAAAACTTCTTAATCATGTAGGTATTGCTGAAAAAAGTCAAAAAAATTAGATATAAAGAGATAAGAATGAGTCGTCTCAATGACGTGTATTTATAATGTCACATAAAATTTTGAAATATTCTTTTGGAAATCCTAAAACATCTTAATTTTTCGATCCGATCAAACGTGCATAGTTCGTTTTCCGAAAGTAATATCACGATTTTTTTAACGGCTTATTTTCCATTATTGCAGGCTAGTTCACATTATGATACTCACACCACATCACCTTCTGTGGTGAGCCCACGCCAATCTAACCCAGGTTTCATAGAGGTTTCACCAAAAAAAATTATGAATACCTATGACAAAATGTTTCAATCTGTAGAAAATATTGACCGTGAAATTGAAAAACTAGCTGTAGAAGATATTTCGGAAAGGACTTATCATACACTCGAAAACGTTTCTTTGATAGAAACTGTAGAGCCTAGAAGGATTCTTGAAATTGAAACCCCGAATAAGGCATGTCCATGTTACATGATATCGACGCCAACAAAACACATCAATAACAGTTGGAATAATACTGAAAGTAATAATGAGTCAATTTACTTATTTCCTACCTCTCCAATCAGAGACATTGACGAAAAACATCCTGCAGAAATTGTTAATAGAGCTGAATCGCCAGATATCGAAAATTCTCCGATTGGTAATGAACAAGTGACATTAGAACTAGCAGAGGAAAACAATGCCCTTGGAGAGAGTTCTGCAGGAAGAAATTCTCAAGGATTGCCAGCACCTGAAGATAATAATTGGCTTGAAACACCAGCTATCGAAAGTTCTTTGGGTTGCGGACAAGTGGTTTTCGCAATATTAAAGGACAATGAGAACAAAGAAGGTGCTGAAGAAATATATTCTCACTTTACAGGGATGGTATTGCCAGTGACTAAAGAGGATATGCGTTCTAAAACACCGATTACTGATTATAATCCAAACACTGAGAATATGCAAATAGAAAAAGAAATATTGCCTTGTCGAGAAAAATCTCTACTTTCTTTGGGACAGGAACCCAGTGTTTCTGTTGCTTATTCTGAAAGCAATGGCGCGCAGGTAATGGAGTAATTGCATAAAACATCAAATACATTTTTTATCAACTCGGTTACAGATATGAAAAAGCGAACAAGAAATTCTGCTAAAAAAATCACTCGGTCACAATTGAAATAAATATCAATTTCAGTATGTCATTTATTGATTTCAGTTTGTTGATAATGTCCGTAATTTGAAATTTGAAACACTCTATTGCAAGCTTGTTACTCAATAAACATAAAAAATTTAATACATGCCAAAAATTGGTTCACTAGACAAAATTAAAATATTCTCTGAATTACCTAAAATTATTTCACAAGATATGCCCGAACATTTTTACACATTTGACCTTCTGTCTTGGAAACATCTTTCAACTTTTTTATTGTAAATTTATTTTTTATGATACCCTGTTGAAAATATTTTCAAAAGAGTAATTTAACACAAAATCTATTTTCATAATATATTCTGACTTTTGGTATGGGGAGAGTCATTTGTTCTTTATTTTTTCCTTGCCTTATTATAACTTGAATTTTATTTCGAACCTACATTTTCAAGCCACTGCTGAAGGGAGATAGATGAAAATGTGAAAAGAGATAACAATTGAAAACCGAAGTTGATAGATTCAAGAATTTCTTGCAAGAAGCATTTTTCAGAAACAAACTATAAAAAGATTTCGTTCTATTTTTTAATGTTGAATGGATTTTGTTAATTTACATTACTCTAATTCTAGCAAATGAAGATGGGCCAAGTAAAGCCCAAAAAAAAACAGATAGAATTTTAAGTAATTTCGGCAGGATCATGGAGGTAAGGGAATTATAAATTAGTATATTTTATATTTATTTATATAAAAGAGGCCAAAGATAATTCAAGGAATAAATATATGTGAAATTCCAATAGAAGTCATCGAAATTAGCAAAGAAAATTAAATTCCAAAAAGGATTACTGTTTAAAATATTCCAATGTGTAAAGAAATTTTCATAAACATGGTGGCAGGTTTATATTTTTTTAAATATATGTAATATAATGGATTCGTCGTTCGTGATATTTTCAGTTTAACAATGAAATGAAAAAACTAGATGAACTTTGCAACAACAAAGACGAATTTCTGGAGGTGTATTCATTTCTTTTTCTGGTAACAGGCCAATGCGGGTATTTTCTGGGCAAGATATGACATTGAACTCTCGTATTCATCAAAATTATAAAATTTGAATCATGTTTCGTTCGAATCGATAGAGCGAAAGATTCGAAAAATTAAAAAAATTGGAAAAAAGTCGAAGTGACAGTAGAGAGTCCAAATTTCGAGCAAATTTATAAAATTGGAAACTGAGCACTTTTTCTCTTTGGCATTTTTCGAAATTTCCAAAAAAAAACTGATTTTTTGAGGATTTTCGAAAAAAATGTCAAATTTGACAGGTTTAGAGTATCACACGACAAAAGGAAAGAGGCTGTTTTTTACTTATTTTTCAAGCACAAACTAACTGCCAAGCCAAATTTTTATTATATCTATTAATAAAAAAAACTTCCATATTTCGCGAACTTTATGTGTGACACTGTAGAAATATTAAATTTAGAAATATAGAAATATCAAGAAATAAAAGGCAAACAGTATATGAATATAACAATATGTAAATAAAAAAATATAATATTATAAAAATGAAAAAATTTTAAAATATAAATATTGAAAAAAAAATTACTCACTTACTAAAAGGAATTTTAGTTATTTTGAAATCAGGGTAGAAACAAAAAGGATTAAAACCATTCACCTATAATAAATGTCAGACTAAAGAATTCAAACTTATATTGCCAAAATGAGGCTGACTTTAATCTAATCAAAACAAACGCAAAAATATATATATATATATATATATATATATATATATATATATATATATATATATATTACCACAAGATGTGTATCAGACGGCAAAAGTGTCGAAAATATTGCTCGCTATAAATAAAGGTCAAACTGCCATGTACAAGGGCAAGAGCCTTGACGAAATTGAGCTTTCAGATAATGTTGTCTCCGAAGACTCTGATGAAGACAGTTTATCAAACGATCCACCCAGAAAAAAGAAACGATCAACAGCTATCACTAATGATTCATTGAGTGACTCTGAGGATGAAAGTGAGCATTTTCTAGTAACCTTTAACTATACAAGTGCACATGAGTAAAAAGCCCAAAGTCAATTCTACAACATTTATTTGAATTATCCGAACACATTTCGGACCTACATGTCTATCGTTAGTTGAAATATTCAAGTTATACAATAGGAGGGGAAACCATGTAAGGACATACGTGAAATATTTTTGGAAAATACTCACGATGAAAAATTAAAAGTTCTTAGCTAATATTACAAATATAGATTTTTTTAAAGTTAAACAAATTTGAAGGGAGTTTTTTGACAAAATTCTTAAATTCATCGTAGCGGCTCCAAAACTAAAAAGTTAAAATTAAAAATTAGATAAAGAACATTTTCAAAGACAAATGTACTAAAATGGAAAAAATTTAATTTTTTTCATTGTTTGATCTGGATTTTTCTGTAACAGACTCAAAAGTTTGCTGCCGATACAAAATAGGTCATCTTGCGGGACAAGATTTTGAATCTCTTAGTCACGGTATAACCTAGATTGACGAATGAAATAAATTATTTTTACCTTTGTATAAAACGTTTTTTTTTATAATTTTTTCTCGAAAAGTTTTCAATTCTTGTGCATCCTTATAAATTTTTTATTTATGATGTATTTCCCAAGTGAGTATTTCCCAAAAATGTTCTGTTCATGTCCTCATGGATCCATCTTCATGGTAGAATTGAAGTCTTTGGTAAATATTGGACAAAAATTTTCAAATAAATAAATATTGCAGAAATGGTCTAGAGATTTCTATCATTGATTTATTTCATCCATTTTCTGGCAAAAATTCACTTCTACATAAGAATGATACAAATACAAAAATACCCTTGTTGGGGGCTGAGAATAATTAATGTATTTTTTCCACATTTAGATTATTTACCCAGTAATTCTGCCCCACCAAACCTATGGAAAAAACAGAGAGACGAAAAAACTGGAGTCATAAAGTCTGGTGCTCCTGAAAAGGGTAAAATATTTCATCCTGTTTTTTTTATATTACAGTCATTCGATTAAGATATTGCAACAGTATAAATATTTCATTTACTGCATTGTATAATATTGTTGTGTCAAACCTCTACCGATTCTACCATTTCATCGAAACAAACTTTCTCAAAGTCTGAATGGCTATATATTTTTTTAAAGAAAGTAAACAGTTTTATTTTTTGTTTCAGTCCGGAGAGTGTATTTTACTGAAGACCAAAAAGAAAGGATATGTTCATTTTTCAAAAAACACATAGAGAAAAGTATTCCCCCAAGAAAACATGAAGTTGAACAATTTATTGAAGAAAATAAAAAACTGTTCAACAACAAAAATTGGGTTAAAATAAAAGCGTTTGTTTTCAACTCTTATAAACATAAATAAAATAATTGAATTATACTAAGATTTGATTGTTTTATCTAGAAGTTTTCATAATTTGGAATGTTTTTCATAAACAGTTATTTTCATATATTTTTAAGACATGTTACATAAATTGCCGACTAGATTATTTCATTAAAGTTCCTTCAGACTATTTTTGGTTTGATTTCCTTCGTATCCTGCCCAAAATTAGAGTTGAATGACTTTATTGAAACCCATACGAGAGAAGTGCTGTCTAGGAAGGCTGGGAGTGCTGCTCTGGACCGTTCGTAATAGTAATCATATCTCTGAATCTTAAGTTACTCGTAGCATGTCAACGGCATGCTCACATCAGAAAAAAACGAAATGTGAGTACATGGATAGTCGAGACTGCACATGAATTTTCCAATTTTTGTGAAAATTGAGACAATCGACAACTGGTACTAGGAACAAAGGAAACGGTCCAATGGAGCGAAGGAACGAAGTAAATATTCTAAAAAGAATATTTATCTCAGATAAACTCATTTCCTTGCAAATTATGAGGATTCGTATGAGTTGAATAACCCCGCCACCAGAGTAAACAAGATTTGTCGTCTAGTATATAAGCTGAATTCAGATTTGCAATTTTAGAGACTACTTTTCCGATGAAAATACTCCCATGCATGCAAATAGTCCATGGCATTTCAATACAGAGAAGCGATTCTATTTCATGAATTCGATTATCAAGAAGTTTGAACTATGACCATGACCGCTCAATCATAATTACTTACACATAGTCTAAGCAATTCGATAATTGAATTCGTGAAATCGAATCGCCACTGCTCGCAAAGATACACACCTCGTTAGGTGGGCTTCACAGAGTCAGATTCTTGATCGTTTGATATTGGAAATAGCCATGAAACTAACTCTGTGAAGCCCTCACACTACGTATGCATGTTGCCAAATCTAGGGCTAAACAACGAACATAAAATATTGTGAAATATTGGGGCTCATCTACGTTGTTGAAATAATAAACTGTATGTGAGTACACTGCCCCCTTCTATGAATGCCTTGAACTAAGTGCTGTATCTTTGATTGGTTAAAGTGTTCTTGTGGAGCCCTAGCAAAAAATTGGGAAATAGTTTCAGCACCGTTGTAAAGCCCATCAGAACATATATACACCGGCATACGTTGTGGAGCCCAGACTTGGGACACACAACGTCTGATCGGGCCACACAACTGACGCTCAATATCTTTTACGGGCTCTTGAATGGCCGTATATATGTCTATATATATATATATATATATATATATATATATATATATATATATATATATATATATATATATATATATATATTAATAATTGAATTATTTTCTAAAAATATTAATACAGTATTTTAACTATGTTCATATTGAAAGCATTTTTTTTTCAAAAGGCTAGTTCATTTAGAGCATAAAAAATAATTACCAATAAAATGCAATACATGAGTGAATTAATAGTAAAAAAATATACCAAAAGTAATGATGCAAAATTATTAAAAGATATTAACAAATAAGCTTTCAAAAAATTATACTAAACAATCAATCAATTTTCAAATCAGTTTTATATTTCAGTTTACCATGAGATGATATTTCAAATGATTGAAAATGAATATAATTTCATGTGGCCATGTTATATAAATTGGGGTTTAAGAAAAAATATGAAAATGAAATCTATTTATTTGTACACAGTTTTCAAATTTCAAAATAGGAGATAATATTTCTGATACATGGTACCCAGAGCATTTCATGGACATAGTTTTGGATTACATTTGTGTATTAAACTAGTATAATAATACAAATTTTTTATATATAGGGTAAGTGGTTAGCAGAACGTATGACTGATGAACAACTCGACAGTGAATAAATTAAATTGGACAGTTAAAATACAATCACTATAAAATTATTTCATAAGAGATAAAACGTTTTCCATGCTATAGCAATATTTTCCACAAATTGTCCTGCTTAGAGATATATAAACATTGAAATGCCAAAAAAGACCTTTGAATTAATCAAAAACTCAATCACAATACAAACAACTCATCAAAGTATTCAAAATGAGGATTTTTTCAATATTCAAGGAAAAACAATTTTAAAAATAAATTGGATACTCGGTTTGCAAGCCATAGTGCTAAACAACTGACATTCCCAAAAAAAAACACACCTTTAACACAAATAACTGCTTTGAAAATCACACATCTAAAAGTGTGTAATCAATTTCTGAACAAAGGGGCCTGAAAATTAATAATTCCACAAGCAATGACAACAACATAATCCAATAACTGTATGTGATTATGATCTATGCAAGAATGGGGTTCTAACATTTTAAAATTTCTCAGCCTCCCGATAACTTTTCGACATGTATTCTCAAAGCATCTAATCTCTTGGATTCCTTCACTTCTGCAGGTGAGCTTGGAGTTGAACTTGAAACTGAAGGAGGTCTTATCAAAGCACATCTCCTTTCTGTCAGCAGAGATGACATGTTCTTGAACCTGTCTGCCATTATTTGCATACCAGGTGTTAATTTTTTCAGATATCCACAATTTTCAACAATATCAACATCGGTTGCTCTCCCACCAAATCCATTTGAAATGAAACTGACCAATCCATCAGGAGGACATGAAATAAGATATTTTATTGTATTGCAATGCGTATATCAGGACCAGGTAAGTTCCTGATGGACTGAATTAGAAGGCTTCTCAATTTTGATTTCTAAACAATGAATAATTACAACTTTTCCATATCTAGCTCTGAAAAAAAATGGTAAATGTAGTTTAATTTTTTTGGAATCTGGCCAAACAATTAGTTCCTGAAGTACTTGAGCTAGTTTAATTACTGTCTTCCTAAATATTTTCCCATTACTATCTGTCATCCAAAATGTATACCTAATAATTTGAATGCATAATCAAGTCTAATCTTTTTTAAAGTTATTAAAATATTGATGGTACTCGTAGATACTGAATTGGAGAGCATTTTTATCAGAAAGTAACTTTCCAAAGGCAAACCTAAAAATATTTTGGGATTTGTTTCTATCATTATTAGAGTATGTTGTAGAAAATTGTGGATATCACCACAAACAGAATATGAAGAATCAGGGTCATAGTCAGAATCTTTATATGTTGCTGATCTTGTATCAATACTGCTTGCAGAGTAGGTGGAACTGGATAGTTTTTGACTATGCACATCATTGCTCTTTGGCCTCTTTCACATTTAGCTGGCACAGGTTGTTCAAGATGGTCCTTGTTCACGTGAAATATTTGTTGATGTTAATTGAGTGTTCTCCAATAAAGTACTGATATAAAAACTCCGGAGAGTCATGAGTATATTGTCAAAAGAGAAGAGAAAATGAGTCAGCCACCCTTGCTTTGAGAGAAAGAAACAACATTAAGTGCAATCAATCTGAATGGTATGCAACAACGAATAAACGGTAACACATATACCTCCAATAACCACAAACTGGTGGTAATCTTTTGTCTGTTTTTATTCTACTCTTACAATATATGTTTTTATTTGTAGTTATTCCAATGGCTCTGTTAGATTACATCCAAATGATGATACATTTCATCGATAAAAACTCCAGTGAGTCATGAGTATACTGTCAAAAGTGTTGATTCATTGACAAAAATATAAACCTGTGAATTTGAACTTGAATTTTATGAGAAAAGGAAAAAACGAGCCACTATAATGAATATAATACATAAAAATACTTCTAAACAGAAAAACTATGAAATAGCATAAGCAGCACTATTATTGGAATTTGTTGGGTACTTACAAATACATATTACTTAGTTATTGTTTTTTTTTCGTAACAGATCAATGGGCCAAAATATGAATCAAAACTGAATTTTTCCACTCACCTCAGCTGGTTGTTTTCGTTTCATTTCAACTCCATTCTCAACCGGACCAGACACAGATATACTTGGCACAACATCCTTCTTCAATCTAGGTGTATCATTCATCAATTTCACTTTCAAAAAATTATCTGCATCTTCTTCCAACTGAAAAAAGGTATGTCATGTGGTTTTTCTTTGGTCTATTGATTATAAATGGAATTCGAGATTATTGAACTAGCAAATGTGATTTCGAGTGTGATCTTGCTACAATACCTTAAAGCTAAGCCTAGCCAAATTCTATAATAAATATCAATTCAATGAACACTTTCTTGGAGTCATATTCATTATTATTTCTTATAGTAGTAGTTACAACTACATGAACGTGTTTGTGGATGGCTAGTTTTGAACTCTAGTTATTATTTTGGATTAGTTTTTAGGTATTGTTACAGAAACGAGCAATCATTTTAAGAGTATTTTATACGATCAATTCCTAAACCGAATCACAATTTTCAGTTACTTACGTTGAAATGATCCTCGCAAACGTAGGCCCCAACTTTTTTGGAAACCCTATCACATCAAAGCAGTTAACCAGTCATTCCTTCTCGATGAATCGAACGGCAACAGAAAAAAGTACTTATTTGCGGAAACTTTAGAGTTGTTCTTGCACTCAGTTACCAAACAAAACTTCACAAAATCACTCTTCGATGCCATAATTTCGGAAAATTTTCTGTTGAAGCGCGAAATAACATAAAAAGTTGCGAAAGAATGTCAACACTGTCAAGTCAACAGTAATAAGTTCCTGTAACTTCGAAAAATGAAATTCCTCTAAGATATTCATTCGTTAATTAGGAGGGGTGTGGCTTACCAAAACCCAACTTCATATGGTTGTATTTATGAATGAACGTGTTGACGTCATCATTTGATATTTTCCGTTACATAGTAGAGGTTTTTAAAAAAATAGTGGAAGGATCGAGGCAAAAAGGGTATTTTTATGAACAGATTTTCATGCTCTATCAGATAAAATTAAAAAAAAAGGAACATTTTTTAAATTCCGGTTCCTCATTTTTCCATAGTGTTTTTATTACAAAAACTTCAATTCTTCACATCGGCATGCAATTTGAAAACACGGAATTTTCCTAAATTTTTTTTCAGGTTTTCACAACCCTTTGATCATCTTGGGCCGCTGCGGGGTGCATGCCATCAATTATTAGAGCTTCAGTCAGTTTGAACTTCCGTATATTACAATGGCATGCAGTAAAATATCACGGAAAAACACGAAAATTCGCTACAGAAAGAAAAGCGTTTTTCCTTATGAAGAGGACGCGCGGGGGGCTAAAAACCCGACTATCCTTGATATTTTAGGGTTATTCATCAAGCCTTAAAAAGGCATGCACGAAAAAATGGTGGAACGTCACCTGTCATGACCTCCCGGTCTAATAGTTATTACGCTATGAGGTAGACACGATTAAATTTCCACAAAATTTATTGTCTTTGCGACATGTTTCGATACACTGTATCTTTATCGAGCGAATGTTTTTAAAACACTTCTTTGTTAAAAGCTCTTCAAATACATCAGGGTCTACTCTAATTATCTCTGATTCCTAGAATAATACATAATCATAATCATTGTAATTCTAGGAATTAGTATCAGTTATTAGCATCAGGTAATAAGTTTAGGAATCATCATCAGTGTCAGTTGTATTATTCTAGGACTCAGAGATAATTAGAGTAGACCCTGATGTATTTAAGGAGCTTTTAACAAAGAATAATTTAGTGTTTTAAAAACATTCGCTAGATAAAGATACAGTGTATCGAAACATGTCGCGAAGACAATAAATTTTGTGAAAATTTAATCGTGTCTACCTTATAGCGTAATAGCGTACCTTTGATGCTGACTCTTAAAAACGGATCGTGACTTGGAGTTGTTATTGGGTTCCTTCCTTGTCCCGGCCTGCGACCATGACTCCCGGTCTTTCAATATCTTTGTATGATTCGTGAAACGATTGTGTGACTAACATGAAATTTTCAACCAATTCTTGGGTAACTCCAACCTTCCTCACACAATAATGTTAATGTTTCTCGTTCCATATTCCTTAAGAATAGAATTTGCAAAAAACTACGTAAGGAATAACACTGACACCAGGCATTTGTATTCGACTGTTACTGGTACTCTCTGTTTTTCCACAGCCTGCTACTGAGATGTCTAGATACATCCTGCTACTTACGTCATGATAATGCTGATTAAATTCAATAAAATCATGTCATGATATAAAATGATGTTTCGTGATTATCAGGAAAGATGATGAGGTGAATCAAAGAAGAAAAGAAAAAAGATAGCGCTAACGTCTGAGTTTGATTCTAACTTGTTAATGAAACTGTTACACTCTACAGGTTGTAAGAAATTTTATGCAGAAAACCTGCTATAATTGCTACATCCGGTCTTCATAAAATAGAGGTTTTGATCCGCATATAGTTTACACAACAGCGTTCAGAAGACAATAACATGTCATTCAAAAGGTGCTAATCGGGCAAGTAGTTTTGATGAAAATATATCTTAAACTTTCGCCTGAGTTTAGTGGTGCGTTAATTCCTTGGGGAAGTGTATATTTATAATCTTAATGATTTATTTTGACACAGTCGTTTTTATTAGTAAGGCAAAACTCCATTCTGTGAAGGACAATTTCCAGACATATTTAAAACAAGCAAAGTCATTCCCATATTTAAAAAGGGCGATTCAAATATTCCATATCTATCATTCCCATCTTTGGTAAAATTCTTGAAATTCTAATTGAAGACCGCTTGATTTCTTTTTTAAATGCTCTCTCAGTATTTGATAAAAATCAATTTAGGTCCAACAAATCAACAACACAAGCTGTGATTGCTATAGTTGATACAATAATAGAGAATTTAGAAAATGGCCTAGTGTCTGCTCTAACTTTATGTGATCTAAGCAAGGCTTTTGACAGTGTAAACCACGAGCTTCTACTGGGTAAATTGGAATATTATGGTATACGCGGCACAGCTTTACAGCTAATGAAAACCTACTTAGGTGGCAGAAAGCAAGTTGTTTATACAGCTGGAAATTCTAGCACATACAGATCCATTTCACACGGTGTACCACAATGGTCTATTCTGGGATCAACTCTTTTCGTGGTATATATTAATGATATTTTCAATTCCCCACTTCCAAGCTTATCATTCTGCTATGCAGATGATACATCAATGGTGGAAGCAGATTCAAATGTGAACGACTTGATGGGCCTATGTTCTAGAACAGATAAAAACGCTGAAACTTAGTTTACTTCAAATTATCTCAAACTAAACAGGGACAAGTCACAGAAAATTATAATATCGTCAAATCGTCAAGTAACAACAAAGCAACATGTAGAATTACTAGGGTTTGAATTGATGATATGTTAAATTGGGAAGCACATATTGCTAGTTTGTGCAAAAAACTTTCCACGCAACTGCTATTACTAAGACAACTAAAAAGGTGTCTTAGTCAAAATATGATATTACAGACATACTTTTCTCTGTTTAACAGCCACCTAACTTATGGCATACTTTCATGGGGTCAATCCATACATGCAATTAAAGCCTTTCGTATGCAAAAAAGCGATCAGAATCATAGCCAGTGTTTCTTACAGAGAACACTGTCGTCCTTCATTTCAAGAACTGAAAATACTACCATTGCCATATATTTTCATATTCTACAACGTTTTAGAAATATATAAAAATAGCACTAAGTACCTCACAAATGCTGACTTTCATAAGTATCCAACTCGAAGAGGTGCACAACTGAGGCCTCAATTTTATAGACTGAATCTATCAGCTCGAAATTCCCTAAACTTACACCTATACAATAAAATACCAGCAGATATCACTTCTTTGAGGTATAATCTTTTCAAGGATAGAGTAAAGCGCTCACTATTGAGGCACTGTTTCTACTCCATCGAAGAGTATTTAAACTGTGAGACAATCTTTTAACATGTTAGTTTCTGTCTTTTTATTTTGTTTTAAAATTTAACTATCTAAGATGATATAATTGCATCAGCTACAACTATTTTTTTGAATTTCTCTGTTTGGACCTATTACTATTGTACTTATTGTATTCAATGTGATGAAAATAAATCTATCTATCTATCTATCTATCTATCTATCATTTTTCAAAATCAAAAGTTGAAATATCTCAAAATGCTTAAATTAATAGCTGGCGATTTTCAACCTTGTTCTTAGTTACTATATGCCACGAAACATATATCTAGGTGATGCCAAGCATTGAAACCTTAATACATCCGTAACAAAAAATATATGGTCAATTTGTGGGAAACCATCTTCTTTGAGTGGATGAAGGGATCTACCACGTTCTGACGGGAGGGGCAAATAACCCGAAACCGGTGTGCCCGTCTTAATTAATGGAAAATGATTCCGGCAGTTGTATTTCCAACAGCATATGCAGGAATTTCTTCCGTGAAGAATCCTACACCGATACCCGCTTGATATTTTTCAATGACCTTCGTGGTATTGACCATGGAAGTTTTTGTTTCCTGACAGATGTCATATCCTTCAACCTACTGAGAGAAAATCGATAAGAAACAGAAAAATCGCTCCTTTTGACTCCGAAATGCCCTCATCCAAATAGCACAAGGACATCTACTGGATGAACAACAGATACACCTCATAGTCAGAGCGAATATCTATTGGACATATATGTGTTATCTACTGGATATCCATATGAATATACGAGTGGAAGCATCAAAATTAAATTAAGCATTCTCGATCAATACCTACTGAATATTTATAATTTTGAGTAGAAGTAAATTTTCCAAAACAGAATTTGATAATCGAATTATATTTTTGGCGTAGTCGGTAGGATATCCGGGATTGTGTGTATTGAACGGACAATTTTCGTTTCAACGATTAATCGAATATCAAGCAATGTGATTCGTCTGGTGGAGTTGTTAGTGACGGGGCGGCCCAAATCATGGGACACCTATCCAATCAAGGACCCGAAAACACCCCAGTGAAACGAATTTGCCAAAATATGGAGACGCATTGACAAGATCTGCAAGGGAGACGTACTGGGAGGCATTCATCGCGGTCTCCTTATAGAAGATTGGGATGTTTGAAGTTATGTTCATTCCCTTGTGAGTGAACCACTTCAATGTCAGTTGAAGATTCATTCAAAAAGGTTAAGTGGAAGAACAATTAATAGCGACTGGTCTCAGGGTTGGTCTCTATAAAAATTGAACTTCGCCTTTTATTTTCATGTCGTACCACTATATTTATATTTTTTTTGTTTCTTTGTACTATTGCAGCGATTGGAAATAATAAAGACGGTTATTATTATTATTATTATTTACTCGACTATCTCCAGATCTCGAACTGACTCACGAACCAAACAAGCTAATATTAGCCATATTAGTCACTAATCAATTATAATCAAATCGATCTACTATCAGTGGGTGATCAATTAAATTCAAATACAAGAGATCATCATAATCGAGTCGATCAAGAACCAATCACAATGGCACAACAACTCAAAGCTGAATATATAAAGGAGTATTCCTGAATTCGACGACAATTTGAATGAATTGAGTAGATAGTTAATATCTCATTGTATGAGAAATCCAGATAGCTTTCCCAGTACTTGTTCAAATTGAAAGTAGTTGGACATACAGATTTGAAAATCATATTAACGAGACAAATCTTGTTTGAATGGAGATCTTGCGATGTTGAAACAGTTTCCCAATGAAAAACAATAACAGTTCTATGACCGATTCCTTATATTCCGAATGTGTAGTTATGTGAATTCAGGTGAAGCAACAGCTGAAGCGAAAACCCTGGAAAGGACCTCATACGAATGTTCGGGTCTCAAAAAGATTCTATCTGGAATAAATAAACCTTCAAGGACCACAATTGAGTGCATGAAACCAACTCTGCTTAGCCAGGCATTACAATATATTGAAGAGGGCAAACATTACCAATATTTTAAAAATAATTTGAATCGGAACCCCATGAAACCACCCCAAACTCAATTTTGACAAGAAAAGTCCATACATATTTTCAGTGAAATTAGTTTAATCACCAAAATTCATTTTCGTTCAAAATTCAAACTGCAAATATTATTTTCGATCATGAGCCACCTTCCCGTCCAAACCTATATCA
This sequence comes from Zygogramma bicolorata, assembly GCA_032362365.1. NCBI lineage: Eukaryota > Metazoa > Arthropoda > Insecta > Coleoptera > Chrysomelidae > Zygogramma > Zygogramma bicolorata. The sequence goes on along the minus strand of JAVJAQ010004042.1, from coordinate 162,476 downwards.
ATTCATTCATTCATCATGACCGAATCGAAAGCAATGTTTCCCAACCAATTCCCAAAACGCATTCAGCCAAATTCGAATAGGAATTCCCAACTATACTAAACTAAATGAATCAACTAAAATTGTTTCTATGAGGAACAGTTCAAATGTTTCCCTTCATCATATATCAAAGTCAACCATAAAGAAATTTCATCTCTGAAGATTACTAATATCAAATGACAGTGATGAAAATTTTTATCATTACAATGAATTCAACCATAATGGTAATGATAATCATCAATAGTATAACTACTGCTCTTCGGGCTTGAAGGCCGTCGTATTTTGGAATTTCTTCCTGACGTTTCGCTAGCGCGAGTGGCCAGCTTCTTCAGAGGCTTATTCATCTCCGAGATGAATAAGCCTCTGAAGAAGCTGGCCACTCGCGCTAGCGAAACGTCAGGAAGAAATTCCAAAATACGACGGCCTTCAAGCCCGAAGAGCAGTAGTTATACTAATAACCTCGGCCGCGAAAGCCTCAACCATTTTGTCATAATCATCAATATCAATATAAGCATTCCATTGATTATGGAAACATTGAAACTTCTGCTAAATGCACAAAAAAATATCAAATGGAATCACAACTATAACACAAACAATTCCAGTGAAGTTGCTTGCGTCACTCCCAAGAACTCAATCTCGAATTTTCAAATGATTTCGGGTTCACCAAGTCTCTCATCGAACCGGAAGTAGTCAAATTTTCACCCACGGCAAAGCCATAACAAATGACTCGCCGCGAACGAGAATCGTCTTCGGGCATCTTGCAGGAAAACCTGCAACCCCCGACACAAATCAGAAGTTCGATGATCGAAATGATTGCTTCACAATAAAAGAAATTGATTTCAATAACTGACGTACTGCAAATTATGTTTCACAAATCAAATCCGATCACCTGAATGCCAAAGGAAAAACCAAAATTATCGATCTGTTTTCTACTAAGACGACAAATCTTTGACATTAATCAGCAAGGTGAAACATTAAATACGAACTACTGATGACTCATATCCTTATCCACAAAAATATGTGGAAAATCAAATAACCGAATTAGGGCATGGCCCAGCTCTTCAGGTTGACTGACAGTCATTCGATATCTGAAGTTGAGCAACGCCGAGCACGGTTAGTACTAGGATGGGTGACCATGCAGGAAAATACCATGTCGAAAGCCCGTACAGCTGCAGCAAAATAGCATATCATAGCTCGCAGGCAATAGAGCACAAGATATATTGAGGATATGCCGTCATTCGGAGGGGACGTGAAGCCGTCGGTCCCGAGTCCATGGATGTTGGGCTTTTTAAAGATCCCTACTTCTGGTTGGAATACTAGAGGGTTTGCAAAATTTCCGGTTGGGGGAAGTGTGCTCACCGGCGTCGGTGATTGGCCTTGGTAGCGGAAATAGGCCAACGTTAAATAAAGAAATTAAAAAAAAATACCGAATTCTAAAATGTATAGACACATTAGCTTTCCTTGGTCTCAACCACTTCAGATAGTCGCAAAAAAGGCTGAAACGCTGATGTCTTTGCCAAGCATTGATAGCGCGTTCACTGACTATTTGAATATCGAATTGCTTTCGTTTCCAAAGCGAAGTATATATTCATCTAGTATTTATTAGCTGAAGTGAATCATTCAATTCAAACTATATATTGGATATATATCCTTCATTCATAAGTTTTCCAAATTTCGATTAATTCACCCAATCAGTTTGAGAACATGATAGAAAAAGGCCGTAAATATGCATTGTACTGGTCCATGGGAACTTCCACCTTCTGTCAACATAAACATATATTTATTTACAGCTACGAAGCGTCTAGAAACTACTATTAATATAATTATTTCAAGAAATAGTTCCATGAATCATCTATGATATACCCTATTACGATTATTGCATAATGCAACAAAGTTGATCCGTCCAGAAATGTTCAACATATTCTATCAAAGAAACTTGATAAACAATTGGCTATCGCATAACGAATTTCGATGATTTATCTTGCATGAAATGGACAATTTTCTATTCGCAATCGAAATAATGGGACCTGCCATTTTTTATCCGAAGAAAATGTTCTGAGGCTCAACAATAGGTAGGCTGGTGAAGCCAGAAAAACAGTTGATATGCTGCTCATTGCACAAAACCCCGATGAGATTATAAATATTTTTGAAAAGGAGTACGGCCGTCCTGAACTCATTTTGGATGATTTATAACCACAAATATGTAAATTATCAAATGTTGAAGGTCTAGAGTCATTCATGAATTTAGCGTTGTTCGCAATATTCCATCAGTTTTGGATGGAAGTTTTACTTCATTTAAAGATTCGAAACAAATTTCCAATTTTTTATGAAATTATCTCCTCATTTACTGAGCCAATGAGGAATTTATTCAACTGAGAAAAAAATTAAAATTTGCAGTCAAGGTGAGCATTCAGAAGAACATTGTAAGGATTTTGTAAGTGCAACTGTTAAGCAACGGTGCACGATGGTTCAAAAAGTTAACTTGATTTCTGTTGTATGAAACTTCACCATGGAATATGTAAATAGAAAAGTGTGCGGTATTATTAACTGCGAAAAGTTTCATAACCCACTTATTGATGTATCTCAAGCAAGATGTCGATGAAAACCTTGGAATAATTCACACAGCAAAATTATAACGTGGACGCTTTATTGCTAGAAAAACAGGTTAAGAGGGAAACAGACATTCGACAACTAACTCAGAGCACAGAGGAATGACAATGATGACAACTGACATTGTCCAGTGACCTAATCAATGTAGCCAACCTTAACCTAAGAATTATTCAATATGCAACATATCCCCTTCACAAATCTAACCGCACGGGGGGTTTGATTTGTCTTTTCGGGTGCTCATTTATATTAAATTTTTCACCCTTAGTACTAACAGTTGTTACAGGAGATTTTCTTGAAGATGTTACATTTTCTACAATTGAAACTTCATCAGTCACCTCATCATAATTTTCTATATTACTATCGGTCAGTACCATTTCACTTTCACTAGATTTCACCGTTTCACTTTCACATAGGTAGGGAAAATTACTTGAATCTCTCTCCGACTTATGTACTACAGGTACAGGTACATTATTAACAACTTCATGAGGAACGTGAACATCTGCATCAGATTCGGATCTGTCTCGTAAATTCTGATTCAGGTGTCTCTTCCACACTGAGCCTTCATTTTTCAATTAACATAAATAAATTCTATCTCCTAGTACTTCATCAATTGTCGCTTCTGTCCATGTTTTCTTATTTGGATTTCTTTAGTCCCTACATAACACACTATTACCTTCTACAAATGATTCTTCTCTTTTCCCTCTGTAATGTGTAACATTTTTATCAAATTTTTCATTACAGTTAGACTTTAATAAATCAAATCTATTTCTCGTTTTATGCTTGAATATCAAGCTCGCTGGTGTTACTCCAGTACTACAGCGAACCATATTACGATATTAAAATAGGTATCGATTTATTAAAGTTTCCAAAGAAACATTTTCGTTAATTTCATCTTTCAAACCTTTTTGCAGTGTTATTTTAAGAGATTTTACGAAATTCTCAGCAAATCCATTTGTAGATGGGTGATAGGGTGGAGATGTTAAATGTTTTATTCCATTTAAAGATAGAAACTTGGAGAAACCTTAAGAAGAGAATGGAGAACCATTATCAGTTACAATTCCCTAGGTAGACCAAATCTACCAAAACACTCTCTGAATTTCTCAATAGTTGTAGTAGAGTTTGTTGAGTTCAATATAAAAACCTCTGGCCACTTCAAGTAGGTATCCACAATTATTAAAATTTTTTTTTACCCTGAAACGGTCCAAGAAAGTCTGAATGAACCCTTTCATAAAAATGTGTCGACCTATTACAAGGTATTTATGCCGCTTTAGCAGGCTCTGATCTAAATGAAGCGCAAATTCTACAATTTCTGACAAACCTTTCGATATCTCCATCTAGAGAAGGCCACCAAAAATAAGCTCTGGCACTAGCCTTCTTCATTTTGCTAATACCTTGATGGGTCACATGCAACTCTTTTAATAAATGACTTCGTAATTTTGTTGGTATTATTAATCGATACCCCCACATAACTATTCCATTTTCTATCGATAATTCCTCCTTACGGCTATAAAATGGTTTCAACAGTTCATCAGGTTCATTAGGAAAGCCATACCTAACATAAATCACAGTCTTCCTACAACTGGGTCACATCTAGTCTCAGAGCGTACTATATTTGCATCAATAGCTGCTATTTGTTCCATAAAATTCAAATAATCAGGATTTTCAGTTGTGGTTACAATTGTATTCAATGGTAAACGGCTCAAACAATCTGCATGGACATTGTCCTTTTCCCTTATATATCTAAAAGTGTAGTCAAAACCTGACAAAAACAATGACCAACGTTGCAGTCTTCCTGCAGCTATCTTAGGTAAGCTTTTGAGCTCACCAAAAAGAGCTTCTGATGGCTTGTGATCTGACACAACTCCATATCTCTTTCCTGCAAGATATTGATAAAATTTTTGTACAGCCCAATATACACTCAAAGCTTCCTTTTGCAACATTGCATAATTTCTTTCAGCTTTTGACAAAACACGAGAGACAAAACTTATATATAACATAACATGTAACAGTGCCCCACCAATGCCGTAATGGCTAGCATCACACGCTAGTCTTATTGGTTTTGTCGGGTCAAAATGCACGAGAACCTTATTTGAAGCTATTTCCAATTTTGAATTTTGAAAAGACTTTTCACACTCATCATTTCAAATAAATTTAGAGTCTTTCGCAAGTAAATTGTATAACGGTTTCAATTTTACAGCTAAGTCCTTGATAAATTTGGAATAATAATTTATCATCCCAAGGAATGCTCTAAGTTCAGTTATATCCTTTGGACGTGGCAACTTGGTAATAGCCTCAACTTTTTTTGATCTCTTTCTAACCCTGCTGCCGAAATTTTATGCCCCAAGTGATAAATACATTCTTCAAAAAATTGACATTTCTATAAATTTAATCGAAATCCGGCTCTGTCCAACCTTTTGAAAACCTCAGTTAAGTTTGCTAAATGTTTTACATCATCTTTGCCTGTGACAACAATGTCATCTAAATAACAAACAGTTCCTTCACAACCCTGAAGGACCTTTTCTACAATACTCTGAAAAATATATAACAAGCGGGTTTCGTTCCATAAGGAAGTCTCAATACTTTAAAAAATCCATATGGAGTACTCCATGCCAAAAGTTCAGCTGTTTCCTCATCAAGAACTTACTGGTTATAGGCATTCAGGAAATCTAGTTTTGAGAATTTTTGATCCCCTTGTAAGGCAGCAAAAATATCCTCAATACGAGGCGAAGGATGATTGAAATCCTTCATATTTATTAACAGTGATTTTATAGTTAGCACAGATAGGAATATCCTTCCCATTCGGTTTTATTACAGGAACTAATGGTGTCCCCCAAGCAGTATTAGGCACCTTTTTGATGACTCCATCTGACTCTATTTTTTTTTAATTCCTTCTCTACCTTATCCCTGAAAGCAAAAGGGATTGGATGTGGTTTTTTATAAATAGGCATTGTACCCTCTATTAGTTCCAATTCAACTGCCTCTTCTTTAAAAGTTCCTATTTCATTTGTGAATAGATTTGAGTATGTTTTCAACAATGAATCTAATGTGTAACGATGCTCAGAATGAATATTAAAATTGTTTCTTGAATTCGTATTATGAGATAACTTTTTCCCTTCAAAGAATACATCAGTACCTCTCAAAGTTAAATTGTATCTCGACCATATATCTCTCCCCAACAGTGGCTTAGCAGCTCCTTTTACAACAACGAAAGGAAACTTATGTGTAACTCCACCGATTGATACCACTGCTGTGATTTCACCTACTGGATACACTACTGGCCCATCATAGTATTTCAAAATTACATTTATTGGCTGTAATTCAACTACTGAGAAATGTTCTTCATAAATTTTGTGAGGCAAACATGACAACCCAGCCCCTGTGTCTACTTCCATTTCAATAGGAATATTATTAATCAAGACATTTATATACATTAGGTTGATATACTCATCCCTTGAATTGATAGTAAATAAACTAATATTGAACATATCAACAGAATTATCAATATTTTCCATCTCAGTATATTACAAGTATACTTTCTCAATTTGCATTTCTTAAAATCATGGTTTGGTTTACCACAGTAAAAGCACAAGATTTCCTTATTGGCACTAACCTCTACCATTCCTTTCTTCAGGCTTTTTTCAGGCGTCCTTGGATTCTTGTGTTCCCAACTTCTCTGGACTCGATGTACTTCAACCTTGTAGGTGTGGGCCTCCTTCAAAGCTGCTTCCTTTGCCAACGCAGTCTCCAATAGATCAATCAAATTCTTGGACGGGTTCTCTTCACATAGCCTATCTAAAATTGGACCTGCTCTCATTCCAACTACACATTTGTCTTTAACTCTCCCATTGAGGGAATCTCCAAAGCCACAATCAACTGCCATCTTCTTGACTTTAACATGCCATTCATTAACAGACTCCTCACCTTGCCGCAAATGATCAAACTGGCCCCTTTTTCGAAAGACTGACACCTTTGGTTTAAATTGTTGGTCTAGAGTGGAAACAAGCTCTGCATACGTCTTTTCGAAGGGTTTCGCTGGATAACACAAATTCTTGAGAATTTTGTAGGCATTCTCTGTTATCGAGGTAATCAAAATCGAAGTTTTTCTATCATCTTCCACCTTATTGGCCTCCAAAAACTGGTCGAGCCTTTCGGAAAAAATTCCCAATCATCAACTACATCAAAATTATTGATGATGGATACATTTCCTGGGTACACCACTGTAACGTCCGGAACAGCACTCATTTTGTTGGTGAGAATCTCCAATCTCCACGTGATAAAACGATATCAGACCTCCGACCGAAAAAAAATATATTGCTGCAGTTCCTTCTCGACAACCAATTTATCTCGTCGCCAAACAATTGATGTATCTCAAGCGAGATGCCGATGAAAACCTTGGATTAATTCACACAGCAAAATTATAACGTGGACCCTTTATTGCTAGAAAAACAGGTTAACAGGAAAACAGACATTCGACAACTAACTCAGAGCACAGAGGAATAACAATAATGACAACTGACATTTTCCACTAACCTAATCAATGTTGTCAACCTTAACCTAAGAATTATTCAATATGCTACACTTATACACAAAAATCTTTGAAACCACTCGAAAATTACAGAAGTGACTACAACGAGAAATGACGTTAATGATAACATTTTGTTGAAGGTTATTCCCGTGATGCTGAGTGGACCAAAGGCATGTTCGGAGTTGTAGCCCTGCTGGAGGGAAGCACTGCAAACTTGCTATATTCCGAAACGAAATTTTCAGAACTATTATCAACAGGTCCAAACGCACCATTTGTGTGAACGGACAAGCGGCATATTTCAATATGATCATCAATCCCGAATTGTTCAAGCCGAAATTTCGGGGAAAAATTCTTCTGATTTCTATAATTTCAGAAATATTCGCAATATTCATGGGCCAACCAGTTATTTTGTAGGAACGAACTATGCAGAACAATCATTTATGTGTTGTCCAGAAGCAAATGGAAGTTTACGCTATTTAGTAAGGAGTTACACGACGTTGGAGAATTTTCGAGTAGCGATAACTCAGAAAAGTAAATGAAAAACAGTTTATGAAAATGCATCCTTATAAATAGTTAAAGTATCCATCAAACGTGACAATGGACAATATTTGTTCAATCAGTCATGAAAACGAGATACGTTCAAAAGATATGACCGTGCAAAAACTAACCTGTCTTGAAAATCGTTTGTTAAAGGGTGCGCTAAAATTTATAAAGATAAAATAAAAAAACTGTGAGACAAAGGAAAGGCGTTCCCAGAGATTCAATTGCAGTCAGGAACTGCCGACATATTTCTTACCTCATTTCCCTGTTAGAAAACCCATTAAACCCAATAAGGTGCTGCTAGGGTTCGGTGTACTTCGCTTAATGACCTATTATCAATATTCAGTATCTTGTTGAGATTGAGATTCCACAAAATTGTATTTGTTGGAGAAATTCGCAAAATGTTCAATGGAATAAAAGTTACCGTCGAAGATACCTACATGCAGTCTTTTCTTTGGTGCGATTTGAATACGAATTTTCCACAGAGGATGATCGCAATGCGATTCGTCTCCTTTTTCAGCTCAGTTTGAGAAAAATCACAATGCTAAGAGGTATTCCCAATATCACTCCTGAGCGGTAGAAGCCATCAAGCTTCAAGCAATCATTACGTTGATGTCTACCTAGATGGTGCAGAGACTGTTGAAGAGGCTTTTAGTCTAGTAAGCGATGTTCATGATCGAGGGGGCTTTCAAATTCAGAATTTAATTTCAAATTCTCCTGAAATTCTTGAACGGTTACCCAAAATCCTCCTGGCCAATCAATCTAGCGCAGAAGTTGATAGACAAATTTGAGATGGAAAAATTCTTGGAATGATCTGGAATTCATCGAAAGATTGCTTTCACTTAAGAATGAAATTTCACAAAGTATCGGACGAAATTGAATGGTTGAAAAATTCCTACGGAACGTCAGGTTCTCAAAACGACAATGTCTACATCCTACCTAATTGGTTTATTGTCTCCGATAAATATGAAAGTCAGTATACTTGTTCAAAATACGTATCGGTTGGGATGATTATCTTAGCGAAAATATGTTCCAAAAAATGGCAGCTTCGCCTGACAGAACTGAACAAAGCTGTGACTACTGGAATTCCCCAATGTGGAGCATTATGGAGAATGTCCATTGAGTTCACGTTTTTTCGGACGCGAGTGAAGATGCTTACGCAAACGCAATATTTCTACGGTTGAAATTTAAAAACCATATTCAATTCATACTGGTAGCTTCGAAAGGGACAGTGATACCTATATAAAAAAATCTACTTCTGCAAAGTATTCAACAACCCCTAAACTAGAACTGCTTGACGCAGTCATGGGGGTTAGAATTCGCACATAATTCACGAAATATCTGAAATTCAACATTGATTCAAAGTGTACTCCTGATTTGATTCTCGAATAGTTTCTTTTGAAAAATCTTACTTTTTATTTGGCAACACGAGTCAGTGATATTTTACAGGAGAGTAACATCAGCCAATGGAAATGGGTACCAACATCTCAAAATGTTGTAGATATATTAGATATATGAGCCTGAGAATTATTGGCCAAAGATTCAGACTAATGAGTTAACAAAATACAAGAATATTCAGCCTGAAATGATCATGTCCTTTAGAGAAAATGATCCAGAAATCATACCTATCAAGTATTATTATATGTGTATGAAGTTAATCAGAAACACTGCATGGATAATAATATTCAATACTCATTAACGAAATCTTGGAGATACAGGCAGCAAACAAAATTTCTTACTCGAGATGAATTGGAGTGAAAAATCGTACGGACGTCATGTGTTTGTACAGATATGCACAATTTCAAGAACCATATGTACCCAATACCAATGGAAAACTTCATTAATTCTTAATGTTCTCGGGGAAAGATTGGTGGGTTTACCAAAAGAAAATTTAATAATGGATCGCTTGGTTTTGAAATGGAAAACAGCAATTTTCTTCAAACTAAATTTTCACCAAGGTGAGGAGGAGGAAAAAATATAGTGAGAAGGATATGAGGAAGTTGGTGATTCCACATTTCAACTCGATATTGAAAGTTAACTTGCCAAATAAAAACCTTCGTTTTTACTATATCGAATCGGCATGGCTGAAGAATTCATAGTAACTCCTTACCTTGTGATCGGTCCGCGCACGAGCATGTTCATTCACCCAAATATAAAGGCGTAAACAGAACGATTCTAGGAAATCGTCCTATGAGTAGACAACACCTGTTGGATTGAAACATTCTGCAGCCTCTAGTTGAATTTTTTGATTCAAAGTTATAAAAAGTATACTAAAGAACAAAAAAAGGATCATGATTTGGATTTTCAAACTCCAAATTCAAGCAAGCGGATGTATCTCTAAATATATTTTAATAACCCAAAATGAAAAATCGAACACTCTTAATGAATTCACAAAAAGAACGAAAAATATATCAAATGTAAAATACTATTTTCCTTTATTATTGGGATAGCAGTGGACACAGTTTGACCACGGGACGAGTTCTAATAGTTGACACCCGTACCACGCCATCCTTCTGGGTGTACCGTTTCAATAATACCCAATGGTCATTGTAGAGGAGAAGGATTACCCTGAAATATAATAACGATCATACCCTCGTTGACATTTTTGACAGGCTTGTAGAGTTGAATGATATTCGATACACCATCTTCTAAAATGTTGAACCATTTTATCAAGAAGTTTATATCGGTTGGATAAATCCATATTGTCATCATTAGAAAATGCAGAAGGTGATGAATTCAATGGTGAGCCATATAAAAATGTGCAGGGGTCAAAGCGATAGGGTCAGCAGTATCACTACCAAGCAGACATAGTGGTCGGCTATTTATAAGACCTTTTACTTGTGCTAAAACAGTATGAACCTCTTCGTAACTCGAAATTTGCAAACCAATACCACATTTTAAATGAGCTTTCATGCATATAATTCGAAATTTCCAAAAAAACCCCTAAATGACTAGCACGCGTTGCCTTCCTTTTCCAGGTTATTTTGTTTGAATTAAATTCTCTCTCAAAATAGTCGATATAATTTTGCGATATAAGAAGTTCCTCTGTTTCATTCAATTTTGTTCCTATAAAATTGCTGCCGCAACCTGACAACAGCGCTGTACAATTACAACGGCTGGCTAAAAATCTTCCAAGAGAAGCTATAAAGCAATCGTGTAGTGTTCTAAAAGTGATTGCCTAAAGACTTTTATAAATATGTGGCAACCACGCTATATACTTCGAATGCGAATCCGATGTGATGTATGGGCAACTCTGAAACCTTGAATCCCAACCAGCACCTCTAGAAGGAAGGTCTGCTATATTTTGGTGTCCAGGAATAAAGCACCAATTTGGAAATACAATTGGATATGGAAGTTCTCCATCTCTTAGGACTGTAAGGAAAAAAGGTGTCTCGAGCATAAGCTAGAAGTTTCGACAAAAGTACTGTAGCACAAAGTTGATGAATTAGGAAAACTACTAATTAAGTTAGCCATATACGTATTTCGATGAACAGGAGTAACTATTTCGGAAAAATTTGTCGCTTCATCATGAGCTAATTGGCAGAACGGACGGTCAGGAAAGGAAAAGATTTTACTCCGAACGTTACATGATTGAATTTATAAATAGAAATGGGTTCTTCTGGATTGAATATCCATGAAATTCTTTGAATTGGTCTATGAGTTGCAATAAAACATATCCAAAAAAACATTTTATTCAAATCTGCCACAATCGCAACAAGAAACAATCGAAAATTCATGAGGATCGAAACGGGATCCAGTATAAAGGATATCATTCAAAGAAATATTTTAATTGGTTTTCTTGATAGCATTTCCCTACAATGGGTTGAGGCACTATCGGATCTGAATACACAATTGGTCGTATAAAATAGGAGGGTTTATCTATACACTCAGCGGGAACTGATGACATGTGCCCCTGTCCAATGTGATTTTTGAGTTAATCACTATAGGATTCACGGAAATTGTCTCGTAATTTTTTCTCTAAGAAAAATAATTTTCTTTCAGCATAGGAAAAGGAATCACTTAATTTCGATGAATCACCTTCAAAGGGTAGTGCGACAGTGTATCGGCCACTTCCATCTCGTTTAAGATTCTCTATGAATATTTTCTCTCGAATTCCATCATCATCATCCTCAGAAAAAAAATCTTTCGATTCATACAATTTCTCTACAAGGCCATCTAAATTTGAATCCACAGTTGGAAAATAATAATGAATCTGATCACTATCGCGTTGCATTGTATTTACAAGTCCTGTAAGTACATAACCAAAATATGTTTGAATAGCCGTGGAATTGTCTACTACCCCGGCGACCTTATGGGAACCAGCTATTTCAGCTAATACAGACGCACCTAATATTCCATCTATTCCGTCTGGGAAGCAAAAATTACGGTCTGCCAAAGAAATATTCTTCAACAAACTAATATCTATCGAAATTTCCGATAGTTAATTCGTTACTTCATCAACAAGCAATATTTCAATTGTATGGTACGTTTCAGAATCAACATCAGAAAGAATTTTTTACCCTTCACCAAGTTCAGGTGACCTCCAATACAAATGACATTTGAATTCATTTTCGAATATGTAGGTCCTAATTTCTCAAAATACTCCAATGTAAGCAAATTGGACATGGACCCATGCACTATCTAACAAAAATCTAATTTGCTGTTTTTTATTCCACCTGCCCCGTACTTTCACCGAAACGGTACCCAGAAAAGCAATTTTCGATTCTGGTTTCAAATTCGAGCACAAGATAAAACTCGAACTCTGATTGGTATTAAAAGAATTCTGCGAGGAAGCATTATGCTCAGTTGTACTATAAATTGAACTTTGATTAGGTGGCGATTAATTTATATGGAGCTATGTATGATGCTTAATTCTACAAATTGTGCAACTGAACTTTGAAGGACATGTAATAATCCTATGTTTATTAAAGAAACAATTCAAACACAAGTTATTGTCCTTTATCAACTCAAATCTCTATTCGAAATACCAGTTCTTGAAAGATTGACAATCTTCCAGAAAATGTGCACCTTTATGACAGGCTATATGTACAACTATATTCTGAAGATTGGTCTTTGGAAAAAAATGTTCTGGAGTTTTTGATTGGTTGAACTAGTCTAGAAGAACTAAAATTCGAATTTTGTCTACAACTTGACAATGATTTTTCTTCGTTGACGAATGAAAGTTTGTAATCCTTCATAGGTAGGAGAATTATCACTGGATCTCATCAAATCAAAGGCATTAATATTCTCTTGTGAGAGCTTCAACATGCTAATGAACATATATATACATATATATATACATGATGAGTTGTTTTTTCGGGTTTCATTCCTTGTTCTGTGGTACTGATCCTCTGAAGGATAATTGTCACAACGTTTCGGCAAAGTCTCATTTGCCATCTTCTAGGTGATGATTGAGTTCGTCCTCCGAACTCGAGTTCGGAGGACATATACGGAAATGATTAAATTACAAATATGGTTTCCAATGCCCGTTAGGAGAAACAACTTCTCCCATTTTTCAATTCTTTTACATGTATGATTGATCATATCTTTTGATTAAAGTTTTATATTATATTTGTACCATTAGGTCGATGTGTTTGTGTCCTTCATGTTTTTATTAAAAAAGGATTATTAACCTCACATTCGTAAGTAAGCACATGTTAAAAAACTTTTCTATTCTCACAATTTTCCTAATTCAATGTAGAGTTCCTGATGAAGAGCCAATAAAGACTCGAAAGCTTGAACAGAATAAAGAGTTCACTTTTTCCAATTCCTTGTTGACTGCACACCCGAATATCAAAAGGATTCTTCTTTAACTTAGACAGTCGTCTAACCTTCTCACATTATATATATATATATATATATATATATATATATATATATATATATATATATATATATATATATATATATATATATATATAATAATCTAACAAATCGGGTGTATTGAAACGTTTCAAAGCGGTCACATTCGTGTCGAATTTCTCTAAAAATAATTGCAAACTATCGGGCTGATTATTGGGCTAACGACAAAAATTCATCAAACAATCTAAGTAAAGGTTAACGAAAGATTTTTTTATCATCGGAAGTGTCCTCTAAGAGTTTCCATATTAGGTCATAATTATCAGGGATAGATTCATAGGCATGGCATGTTTCCAAGGCTTCTCCTGAAAGACTTCCCAGAAGATACTGAAGTTTTTCTGCTTTGCAAAAATCGTTTTTGGTGGCCTAATCAGAATTTCCATCAGGATAATCAGAATTACCAATGTCTCTGCCATTCCGACAGAGACATTTATTTTAGCTGGAGAACATCTCTAATCCCAAAAATTGATTATTCACTATCACATAAAGAATGCTCATCAAGGGATAGAAACAACTATTGATGATCTCAGAAGACGATTCTGGATTCCTCATATTGGTAGAACTGTCAAAAAAGGCATAACACAATTCAACCATGGGACTTTTGTCGTAGGAATGATTACTAAGTTATCAGAAACCATTTACAGCTACTGGAATCGACTATTTCGGTCCATTTCAGGTCGAGATTGAAGGAGACTGGAAAAGCGTTACGGTGTCTTATTCACCTGTCTGACAATGAGGAACCGGAATTTAAAAAATGTTCCCTTTTTTTTATTTTATCTGATAGAGCATGAAAATATGTTCACAAAAATGCCCTTCTGACCTCTATCCTTCCACTATTTTTTTTTAAAACCTCTACTATGTAACGAAAAATATCAAATGCTGACGTCAACACTTTCATTCATAAATACAACCATATGAAGTTGGGTTTTGGTAAGCCACACCCCTCCTATTTAATGAATGAATATCTTAGAGGAATTTCATTTTTACAAGTTGCAGGAACTTATTACTGTTGACATTCTTTTGCGATGGGGAAGAATTCGCCATTTTTCATGTTATTTCGCGCTTCAACGGAAAATTTCCCGAAATTATGGCATCGAAGAGTGATTTTGTGAAGTTTTGTTTGGTAACTGAGTGCAAGAACAACTCTAAAGTTTCCGCAAATAAGTACTTTTGGTAATACTTCGGTCGCTATGAGCACCTTTTTTTCGAAAATTTTTTTTGTGGAACTAACGTAACTCGGTCTCCTCTACAATAAATGTAAATGAAATAATCGGCGGTCTCTTATATTTTCGGAGATACAGGGCCTTTTTGGTGTAAAACTTCACAATTTTCCACATCAAATTTCTGTTGTTTGAACACACAAAATTCCACAAAAACCAGCTTGTGGTTATTGGAGGTGTATGTGTTACCGTTTATTCGTTGTTGCATACCATTCAGATTAATTGCATTTAATGTTGTTTCTTTCTCTCAAAGCAAGGGTGGCTGACTCATTTTCTCTTCTCTGATAATATACTCATGACTCGCCGGAGTTTTTATATCAGTACATTATTGCTGAACACTCAATTAAGATCAACAAACATTTCAGGTGAACAAGGACCATCTTGAGCAACCTGTGCCAGCTAAATGTGAAAGAGGTCCAAAGAGCAATGATGTGCATAGTCAAAAACTATCCAGTTCCACCTACTCTGCAAGCAGTATTGATACAAGATCAGCAACATATAAAGATTCTAACTATGACCCTGATTCTTCCGATTCTGCTTGTGGTGATATCCACAATTTTCTACAACATACTCTCACCTGCAGAAGTGAGGGAATCCAAGAGAATAGCTGCTTTGAGAATACATGTCGAAAGAGTTATCGGGAGGCTGAGGAATTTTAAAATGTTAGAACCCCATTCTTGCATAGATCATAATCACATACAGTTATTGGATTATATTGTTGTCATTGCTTGTGGAATTATTAATTTTCAGGACCCTCTGTTCAGAAATTGATTACACACTTTTAGATGTGTAATTTTCAAAGCAGTTATTTGTGTGAAAGGTGTTTTTTTTTGGAATGTCAGTTGTTTAGCACTATGGCTTGCAAACCGAGTAACCGATTTATTTCAAAATATTGTTTTTCCTTGAATATTGAAAAAATCCTCATATTGAATACTTTGATGAGTTGTATGTATTGTGATTGAGTTTTTGAATAATTCAAAGGTCTTTTTTTGCATTTCAATGTTTATATCTCTAAACAGGACAATTTGTGGGAAATATTGCTATAGCATGGAAAACGTTTTATCTCTTATGAAATAATTTTATAGTGATTGTATTTTAACTGTCCAATTTAATTTATTCACTGTCGAGTTGTTCATTAGTCATACGTTCTGCTTACCACTTACCTTATATATAAAAAATTTGTATTATTATACTAGTTTAATACACAAATGTAATCCAAAACTATGTTCATGAAATGCTCAGGGTACCATGTATCAGAAATATTATCACCTATTTTGAAATTTGAAAACTGTGTACAAATAAATAGATTTTATATTCATATTTTTTCTCAAACCTCAATTTATATAACATGCCCACATAAAATTCTATTCATTTTCAATCATTTGAAATATCATCTCATGGTAAACTGAAATATAAAACTGATTTGAAAATTGATTGATTGTTTAGTATAATTTTTTGAATGCTTATTTGTATATCTTTTAATAATTTTGAATCATTACTTTTTGGTATATTTTTTTACTACTTATTCACTCATGTATTTCATTTTATTGGTAATTATTTTTTATGCTCTAAATGAACTATCCTTTTGAAAAAAAAAATGCTTTCAATATGAACACAGTTGAAATTGTATTAATATTTATAGAAACTAATTCAATTATTAATATAAGTATATATATATATATACATATATATTATAAGGAGAGAGATTGGGACCCCGGCATTAAGTTACAAATCCTTTTCTTTTTATTAGTTGTTCAAGTAAGATGATTTATGGTGTCACTAAGTTATTATTATTATTTGAATGACGTTCAAATATTTGTGGCATTGATTTGAGTGTAATATAAAATGTTGTTACCACAAATAATATCTGAACGCGATTCAAGTAATAATAACTTCAGGAGATGAAGTCGTTTTCTCAATAAAATCCGAAATCCAAGAACCCACAATGAAAAAAACATCCATGATTCAAGAATACCAAAATTTTATATGTATATAAATAATTCGTTCAATTTTGCTGCTCACTGTGGTGTGTATACTTTTCTGAAATTATCAATCTTGTAATAAAATAGGAGATAGGCTTTTACTGGTAATGTACTTAGTTTTAATGACTGATTTATACCCTTAACTGAAATCAAAAATATTCATAATAGAATTATTCCAAACAGAATTTTTGGCAAATTTTTTTTTTCTCGAAATGTAATGAAAGTATAAATCATTATATGAAATGAAAATCAGCCTCTCAAATATTTATGGACACATCACTAAAATATGTTGTATAAATTTTTGGAATTGTTTAGGAGTATTGAGTGAAATGTTCACTTACTTACTCTATGAAGATTAATTTCCATTGTGAAGTGTTGAAAAAAAAAATGTTGAATTTCTGCTCAAAAGATCTTTTTTAAAATTTGGACTTTGAATCGAGTATCAAATAATCTCTTTGTTTTTTTTTATTCTGTCCACAATGTAAATTGAATGAGACAGTAAAACATTTCACGAATACAAACATATAATAAAATAACTACAATTCTAGATTCTCATTCCTAAATCTTGCCATTGAATCCTGAAAAGTTATTATTTTATTACTTGGTCCTTTGTTTCTGAAGGAATCCTATTTATCATTAGTGTCTCACGTCACCACCTGAACATTTTGTTTTTTCAAGATTAAAGTTAACTTTTAGCTAGAACGTCACAATTTCTTTCAGATTTTTATGTATGACAAAATGATTTTTTGAATTTTCAGTAAAATCCTCGATCTCATCACTAACATATTTTTTAAGTGAATGTTTGAAAATTTACCTCCTAAGTGATATCAATTCATAAATTTGAATAAAAATATAAAGCCATAATGGTTTGTTGGCCGTGGCCTTCAAGTTAGAATAACTGACGTTTCATCTACAACTGCCTTGAACACTTTTAAAGGAGGTAAGGTAATGACGTAGTGATCTGGTTACTGTTATAGGGCTTGACAAGTTGGTACTGCGTCCTTTACCTTATCACCCTCAAATGTCTACCACATGCACTAAAAATTGCAGGCCACGGTTAACGAACCCAGTAAAACAAAACAATGTGTTTTTAGATTATTCATATATAGGACAAAATTGTAATCATTGCTTTGTAGGTGATATCATGAGTTTTTGGTGGGTTTTTCTCATGGTGGTATTTTGAGAAATTGAAAGCATTCACTTCAAGTTTTTTCCTTGAAATAATTGTTTTGCTTCAAATGTAGGCAAATTTTCATCTTCTCAAAATACAGCAAATGCATCACCTCTTCTTTTCCCACTAATAATTTTTGGTACAAAATTATTTTTCATTATTATTTCAATAAACTATGAAATCCAAAACAGTTTTTTCTTTCATTCAGTAAACTTTTTGGAAAGTATCAAAAAACAACATTCAGTATTATGCTTTATTTCACAAAAAATCAACTCAGAAATGATATGAACTCGTTGAACTAAAAAATCAGAGTAGGAGAAAAAATTATTCACAAATTGTATAAACATTTTAATGTTCATTATAACTCAAAAGGGTTTGGACTTTTTTTGAAAGCGACAGGGGGTAATACACTCATTTCAAGTAATGAAACAATCTTTTGTAGATTGCTCTTTAAAACCATTCAGATAAAACTAACATACTGTCCTATTGTTTTAAATTTCAGCCCTCCATTTGTATGTTCATTATTCTCAACATGTATAGTACACAACTTAAAGCAAATGCACATAAATGATACAGGGCATTATAAAAAACAAAATAATATATTATGCATGGTCATGTAATGATGGTATAAATACACGAGCATTAACCGGGATACGAAACGAGCCTAAGGTGAATTTCGTATGGTTAATGCGAGTGTATTAACAATCATTACATGAGAGTTGTATGCGCTTGTTTTTCTAGACTCTATAAATGATGAACTAATAATATTATATCTGTATTGTGAGTCCTACTAATAATTTGGTTTTATTCTGAACAGAATTTTCCTTTCCTTCCACCACTGAATTTGAAATTACGTAGTTTGTATTGTGTATAGAGAGTGGTCCTAAAAAACTATACATCTATCATTTTTCTTGCTTGTAATTCAAAAATTCAAAGCAAAAATGTCGGACAAGTAGAGTTTGATTGTGAGGACACATTTGGACTTATTCAGGGTTTGGAATTATTCTAAAAAAATTATAATTTTGTCTAGTAGTTCTCTATGAAATACCCTGCATGAGAAATGTGCATAGTCAAAACAATATAACGAGTAGAACCTTTCAAAAATATGCTTCTCTGATGTCACAGTAAAAATGTTAGAATTTGCAAAAACAGGACTGTCATACATTTGTTAATGAACTTGTTTATATAAATATTAGAATTTATGCGTAGTCACTGATTCACTACCAGAAAATGTAATAAACGCCTACATGAAACAGAAATTCAATCTAACTTTCAATAATAAAAAAACGAAAAAGTGGGCATTTTTCAACTTCAATTCTAGAAAAATAGCCATAGGATTACGTCGAGTACAACAATATACCAAACTTTCACAAAATTTGACTGACATAAGAAAAGTGTGGGGTACTTTACTTAGAGAATTGATGTGAAAATAGCAGCCGATTCTGCATTGAGCGTTTGGGTGAACTTTAATGAATAGGGTATCATTGCGAAGATAAGTTTGTACCTTTTCACATGATGTATCACTCGACCCCATTCACCATTTGAAATTTTAGGGTTGTGACTCCCCGTCGCTAGGGGTTTGAAGGCAGAGGTTAACGAATATGTCAAAATGTGTCCCCTTAAAAAGCAAATTTTACATGTCAGGGCCTTTTTAATTCAAATTCAAATCACTGTCATTGGACACTCTGTACAGTCATACTGGGTGTGGTTGTAGCCGGTCGGTAGAAGTGTACGCTTTGAATTCAACAGACTCTGAGCACAGGTAGTTCGCTAGGTTTGAATCCTGGTCACGGCAAAAGTAATTCTGCAACTGGTTGCCTAGATACCAATCCTGGTAGGTTGTTTTTTCAGTCGGAGGAAAACCAAGATAATGGGCACCACTGCTTATGTACAATCCCCCTAAAAAACAGTCAAAGTGAATTTATGTGTTGTATAAACAAATTATAGTGGGGAATGTTATTCTCACACAACAATATGTAGGTGAAATGTCACATATTTTTAAAAAGGCAAAAAAACTACATACATACATAGATACAAACATATATACATCTTCAATACTTAATAATTAATTATAATTATTATTACATACATACATACATCTTCAATATTAAATCAAATATCTGCAAAAATAGCAATAAAAAGATTGAACCCTTTTCAGTTCAGACACACTAGCTTCAGACCAGTTTCAGTTTCATCTCAAAGACACACTGATACACAAGTATTACAAGGCATTTGTATAATCATATTTTGATTTTTAGAAAAAAGAATGAGCCACCTTCAGAAATACTTCTACTTCATATTTTTAAGAAGGGAAAGTGAGTTCTGAATCCAAACAAATATAGTTCTGATTTTCCTCTCTTACTACAAAGTTACTTGAGACGATTAGGCATTCAGAAACAGAAAATATAAAAAGGAAAAGGGGTTCATATTTTTTTGTTCAGAGGTAGGACAGGAAGAGAAGATAATTGTGTATACTACTAAAATGAAAAAGAAAGTAATATCAATGAAAACACTCATCACATATATTACCTCAGCTACAAGAGTTTTCCTTCTTCCCAATCCTGTGAGTGCATTTTGTGAAGGAAGCATGCCCTGTTAGGTATTACATTTCAGACAACTCTCCATATCAGGTATGGGCACTTTTGTTCTCTGTGTCACTGTTGAGTTGTCTCTCCATCTATCTTGCCACTTTCTTAGCATCCTACCCTTTAGGTCCAAGTGATTTGTCTCATTTCAAACATTTAAATTCCTCCTCCCATCAACTGATCACACACAGATCAAAAATACAAGTTCTATTTCTAGCCCAAAGGATACTGCATACCACAGATTATCTTCAACTCACTTAAATGGGCAGCACAGTCTTTGCATTTGACAAAGTTAATCTGGTTCTCTTCTTAGTTGAACTCCATTACAACTGAATATGCTTTATTCCTCACGTTATGTTCAGGAGTAATTTTTCCTTTGACAGTAGAGATACGTTTGACAGTATCATGTTTCAGCTGAACAAAACCAACAGCATTGTCTCCATAACTCTCTTGTGCAGACCTACAATATTGTTATGAATAATTCAAACAAATTCTGTATACATAATTTATAACTTTTTTTGTAATATTCAACATTCATTGGACGTTAGTAGTTAGGTACCTACTATATTGACAAAATTATTCCAATATATCATTCAATTAGGACAGTTTTTCACCACATATTGATTTCCTTCTTATAATTCGACATAGTCGTTGGGCACACTTGAAGACTGGCGATAAATCAAATCATCCTAGAACAATTCGTTCAGGCCAGTCTCAAATTACCTACTCTGTAGGTTTTGGCTGGCACCTGTCAGAAAACAACTACTCCCCTGGCTGATACCACGAAGGGCGTTGGATTATATCCGACCGGTGCCAGCGCAGGTTTCTTCACAGTAAGATGTCTAGAAGGATGGTGCTGGGACTGATGCGATATTGTTTAGAATTTTATGGCGACACTTATCTGTCATTAGTGTCATTTTTACGTATCGTGGTGTGTTTCTCAAATTCATCGCTAGTTGACGCTAATTGGAAGTGCATAGTCAACCGATCGATCGACAAACTATATTCTTCGATTCGAGCAGTCAACAAAATGAGCAAAATCTAATGTCATACTCATAAAAAACCAAATCGAATGAAAGGAACACAATTATAGGGAATTTGGCCAGTATTCTGAACAAATAATATAGGTTGTTGATCAGTCAGCGTCCAAAAGTAAAAGTATAGCCAGCCGTCAGGTCGGCCGTTTATACATTTCCTAGGAAATTTGTAACTCTTTTCGTTGCAAACGCCATCTGAACTGATTTGATGTCAAGGGGTCATGATGCTTATTATCATAGTAGGCATGTGTCGCCAAGTTTACCCCAAACATGCCCAGGTATAACTCGGTACACCATCCTTCTAGACATCTTACTTCACAGAAGTAAATCAACCAGGGGAGTAGTTGTTTTCTGACAGGTGCCAGCCAAAACCTACAGTGTAGGTAATTTGAGACTGGCCTGAACGAATTGTTCAAGGATGATTTTCCTTCTTATAATCATACAACTAGTTATCAATAGGTAGGTAATTTATTTATTTCAGCAGAGTTATAGTCAACTGCAACAGGCCTCAAAATCTCGATCAGAATACGGAGTTCAGAATGGAGTTGATCATTTTATTTTTATACATATGGAATATATAGAAAAATTATTCGAGGAGTTTCAGATTTTGTGATAGGCAACGATAATAGATTCAAAGTTTATTTGTCAAAATATTGAGGCTAATTGATCACATCATACTGTTATGTATACCGATTAATGCGTTCCGATGCCTTGCAAAATAAAATGTTTTCAAGTGTGCCAAAAATATATGAATACTGTCTTTCTAGCAATATTTCAAAATCCACTTCAAAGTGAACTTTAATGGTAACTCTTTCTCACGTGAATTTAATACTGGATTCAGTCACTACACTAGGCAGCAGATTTAAGTAATATAAGTACAATAGCAAGCTTCAAGTGTAGAACAAAACACCGGATTTATTAATGAAGTTTTAAGTAATAAGCTTTAAGTAATAAGAAATGGAAATTATCCAACTTTGTGATGACAAGTGCAGTTTTAAGTAATAAGAAATAAGTAATAAGCTATAAGAAGTTCAACCTTCATTTTTGAAAGGGAACGTTTATATACACTTGTCATAAAAAAGTCTATAATTTCCAACTCTTATTACTTAAAACTGCTGCATAAATCCAGGGTGAGAAATAGAAATGATCCAACTTTCTTAGGACAAGTGCATAAACGTTCCCTTTGAAAAGTGAATGTTGAACTTCTTATAGCTTATTACCTATTTATTATAACAAAAAACTGCTGCATAAAACAGTGTTACTGATTATTTGGAAAAGGAAACTTACCTCAAGATCTTCTATCCCTTCATTTCTAGACCCACAAAATCTGGATTTTTTGAAATGATTCTGAACATGGTCACAGCATCAATCTTTTCAAAAAACACACTAATCGCACTGTATAGGAAATAATTTCACTAAATGTCGGACTTCAAATAAACTCACTAAACTCAGCGAGTCACGTACAAACTATTATCATAGAAAAGACTTCGTAAGTATACAGCCATTATTGCCATTATACAAATAATAATGAAACAGCTCAGAGATCGGAGACACCCGCTTCCAACGAATGAATGATAGAAATAGCGAATATGAACTAATTTTTCCAATATGAATCACTAAATGGCGGGGACAGCACCGTTTAACTACGTAACTGGCGCCTTTGTCAACAGCATAACCTCAGAAACTCTGAACCAACGATCAGACGCCATTGTAACTTTGAATGATGGAATGATGTGAATTTAGCTGCTGTAAAATTAATCTCGTATTGCCAACTCACCGTAGTAAATCTAAATATTTTATAGTATTTCGTAGTATTTTATCGTAACTAGAAGGAGATGGAGAGCATTTATGAATGAGTAAATGCTGACGTCATCATTTGATATTTTTCGTTACATAGTAGAGGTTTTTAAAAAAAATAGTGGGAGGATCGAGGTCAAAAGGGTATTTTTGTGAACAGATTTTCATGCTCTATCAGATGAAATAAAAAAAAAGGGAACATTTTTTTAATTCCGGTTCCTCATTACACCTTTTCCAATTGTAATTCAGATAATATAAGATGTTATTCAGAAAATATCAATTGTAATTCAGAATAATCAAATGTAATTCAGAAAATATCAGTTGTAATTCAGATTGATCAAATGTAATTCAGAAGATATCAATTGTAAATCAGATCTGTCAATTGTAATTCAGGAGATATCAATTGTAATTCAGATCTTGTCAATTTTAATTCAGAAAATGAACGATATGCAGACGTATACGTTTGATCAAGAACACAAAAGGCATTCAGTACTGGCACGACAATTCTGAGTACACTGCGAAAGCACCAAGAGGAAAGAAAATTGATATTTACTGATCTACTGAATATACAGGTACAGGATACAGGGCGTGTCTCATCGAACTGTCATTCTGACTCCGAAGTGAAGGAGTGAAATTATCGAAATATATTTCATTTGAAAGTTTTATGTATGCACATCCATAGATATTCATCAACGAATTTAGGCTTCTCAAATTGTTTTCCAATATACAGTTTCAATCAGTACGATTGAAAACGTAGCATATAAAAATGTTTTTCGAATGAAACAACCTAATTATTGGGAAAAGGAATACGAAGTCTATGTACTACATATATACATAGTTTCGTATGAAACAACCTAAATTTCCCGAGAAACAAAAGGTTTGGAAAAATTGTGTCTGAACTCCCCAAAAAATTGGGTATTTTCATTACGCAGAATGAAAATTAGTGATGAAATTTTTCCGAAGCTCTTTTGATCTATTTTATGCGTCAAAAATGGTCTCGAGTATTTTTAATTCGAAATAGATGACCATATTACTTATGCATGACAAAGCTGCAAAATATTATATAAATATTTCTATTATATGCAGTGTTATCATTAACTTGTTAATAATGATATCTTCATTCGATTATCATTCCTACTTAGTTATATAGCTCAATTAGTTTGAATATGTAATATTTGGGTATTTTTTGCTACTATTCGATTCAATAATATAAATTAATGATATTTATTCATACAACACAAAGAATATACAAAAAATTCACAATTATAATGGACATATATGTAGAGAAAATAACTGATACACTGCGGCTGCCCCAAGCAAGAACACAGTCATTGTATTTCAGTGAACATGTGGGAAAATGGGCGCCGAACTCATTTCATTTCTGTTTCGGAAAATCGATTTTATCATATGTTCTCCCCAGGAACCACGCCTAAATTTCCCTTCATTATACTTAGAACCGATGTCCTTTTCAACCTTATTTGAATATATAATCTGAATTACATTTGATATTTTCTGAATTCTAATTAACAAATTCTGAATTACAATTGATATTTTCTGAATTACAGTTGACTATTCTGAATTAAAATTGATATCTTCTGAATTACAATTGATATCTTCTGAATTACAGTTGACTATTCTGAATAACAACTGATATTTCCTGAATTACAATTGATATTTTCTGAATCACAATTGGAGGTGTAGAGCGGTACATGTTGAAATTGCTCATTCTTCAGACTCATGAATGATAATAAAAAGATTCCTAGCAAAACGTAGGACAATCGAGGTATGTTGGCCTTTTTAATGTTACGAGTGTCCATGGAGCGAATCGTGAACTGTTAAAAGATTTGGAAGATTTAGAAATGGAATCTCTTGTGAACGACATGGCAAATAGGGGTATGAAGTGGAAATCTAATTCTTCTTCGGCACCGCATATGATCGGCAGTTGGGAGAGGATGTTGGGCTGTTCCAAAAAATCACTTATGGCAATCATGAATATCTATATACATAGATTATTTACTGAAGTAGAATATATTGTCAATAGCCGACCACTGACACACGTTTCTAGAGATGCCCAAGGTCTAGTCATTATGACTTCGAACGATATTCCGATAGGAGAGAGTTCCGAAATAATTGCACCGGGTGTTTTCACTGAACACGACATAGTACATAAAAGCCAATGGAGAGTATCCCACAATCTTGCTGATATATTTTGGAAAAGTTGGCTCCGTGAATATGTCTCCACTCTAATCAATCGTACAAAATGGAACAAGGATGAGCCAAATTTGTGAGTTCGTGAAATGGTTGTCATGAATGATAACAATACACCACGGGAAGTTTAGCCTCTAGGAATCATTCAAATGTCTATGAAGGTTCAGATGGTATAGCAGGAACCGCAGAGGGTCGAACGAGGAATGGAAAATACGAAAGACCTATTCGAAAGCTGCATCTACTCAAAATATGTGCCAACAATGGGAAGCAGCACCGGGGTGGAGAATGTTTCGGAAAGGAAATAGTTGTGTTTCGTTCGAACCATTCTGTATTTTATATTGTTTCTGTCACATTTTGACATTTGAATGAATAAATTGTTTTTCGAATTGCTGTCACTTCTTCTCTAGAAGTGATACAGTCACTGAAATAGTATACAAAATATGGTGTCCATATCGCACGAGCACGAAGTTTGAGCACGATGCCGTAGGCGAGTGCTCAAACCTCTGAGGGCGATGTAGCCGATATCCATGCGAGTTATACAGATAATTTTTTCTTTGACCAGCTGAATACTTCAGAACTCTATTTCAAGTATATAATATTGATAATCAATTTTAGATATAGAGTATTTCTTCGATATTTATGAAAGAATCAAAGGAAAGAAACTTCATTTAATTCAATATTTAATTTTTACGACGACATACTCGGCTTACTCTGAAAAAATCGGTTTTGGTGATATTCGAACCAACTTCTATAAAGTGGACCGTCTCACAGGGCGTACGTCTTACCCAACTGGGCCATTTGGACTGTACAATTGTTGTCTCTATGGTAACCATGTATTTTGTTCTCTGTGTTTGATGGAATTTATATCCTACCTTGTGTTGATATGGTATCATAACGATTCGGTTGACTGGAATCGCCTACTTATCCGTTCAGTAAACTTTGAAGAAATGAGCACGGGTGGGAGTAAAAAAAGTAGTTTGCTTCACGACATAGAGCTGCTAAGCTTCCTTTATTGTTGATAACTCTTGTTCTATTCTATTACTGCTACCTATCAAATTTTTTTTATGATTAGGAGTAGCTACTCAGTAATCTCGTTCCGATCGGGATGAAAATCGATCCCACGATCAGCGTTGGTTCAATATCTAGTATCGAGTGCTACATTGTATACTGAGATGAAAGAAAAAGAAAAAAACATGAATTAATGAATGAATAGGAGAAATCTATTTTAATGCACAAAATGTTATCTCCAATTCAATACCATACACTTGAGCCTCGTTTTACAGAAATTTGTTTTTTGTGTTCAAAATAATGTCAATTGAAGTTCTCACCTTCTGAAGAAATGAACACACGATATCGTAGATACATGTGTTCCTCAATTGGTATTTAGTTGCTTCTTATGGCCTTTTTCGCTATCATATATCAGTTTTTTTTCATCTGTATCATGAAATACCCTGCAGAATATTATTAACTCACATAAAAAATCTATTGATTTTATTTTTGGTTCCATTACATTACATTAAATATAAATTATTTACATTTCAGATCTTGGAGCAAAACATTTTGAAAATAATCAATCACATCCTTTAATTCTTTATAGTAATCAGATATTTTCCGGTAGTGTCCTTTTTTCTGAGGGGAGTATTCGGAATTGAGATGTTCACTAACAATCCCAAGGGGCACAAAGTGAGTGATTCTTGACATAACATGTTCTACTTCCGTATTATTTCAAACAATACGGAAACAATTTTGCTTGAAAAAGATTTCAAAAAACGTGTTTCGCTGTATAATCCAGACAAGAAGAGAAAAATATTTGTAATTAATGAAGAGCAGAAAATAGAGATAGTATCCAATAAAGATTCTGGTAGAGAGTCAGATTTTAGTGCAGAAATATTATGTTACTTTATTTATACTACCCTGAATATTCGTTCAAAAATAAATTTGATATTTCATTTCAGGGTTTCGACTTTAATTACATTTAATAATGTTCATACAGTTCGATTGACCATGCAATTATTCAATTCAGAATAACATACATCTGATATGCACAATTGCATCCAACGATAGTCTTCTCCATTTCTTGATATTATAAATATCAGAAATTTCTACTTCCACTGACTACTACAATATGAGTATCATTTTTAGAGTCTGGTTGTTACTCGAATATAGACTCATTATTCTGGATATTAATGGGGCCGTTTTACAAAAACTTTTATACATAGAACGTTCAAATATTGAGCAGCGATAAATAAATCATTCTAGATCAACGTTCTTCTATAAGAGCACCTACTCTTCGAGCTTGTCGACAACTGGTGTGATCGGTTAACATTCTTTTGAGAACTAGAACTAGAGAAATAAATGTGATTATAGAAGTTAGTAGGCAACCAAACTTCAGGGCGATTTTAATTTCATCTACCGTGAATGTCAGGAAGTCAATCAAGTCTTTGAAGTCTTGTGGTAGGTCATCTTCGCTCAGAGCCTGAAATAAATTTGCACACTATTAATGTTTTGTTTCTGCCATCAGGATATATCATATAAATTCAGGTATTGAAATCAGCAAAATGATTAATGGTGATCCACAAATTTCCCTTGATCATGATCAAGTTCTATACTTTCAATTGCACACTAATTCGACCCATCTTATTCCTTGAATAGAAATGATGTAATCGAATCATTTCATCAGGTGTCATTCAGCTGTTTTGCACCACTATTGTTGTAGTTGTACTATGTTCATGTTATGATTGGATGGAAAAGCAATCTCTGCCATGATTTATAATTGCAGAAATTGAATTCCTTTCGTTTGTATTTTCTTACTTGGACCAACAATAAAAGCATAATTAATAATATATTTTTTTAAATGATAGAGAAACACATTTTTGGGTTTCGATGATTTCGGGGGACTCCTTTCATCTTTGAAGATTTGAAACCGCCCAGATAACATCAATAGACCTAATTTATTATATGCATAGCCCTAGACATATATATACTTGTCAAAATGTCCAGCATAACCGAAGGCTACAATACTCAACAAGAAATGTGCTCAGCATATACGTTGAAGAATATCGAATTGACAATTATGCAATATTCTCAGAATATTTCTGCACATAATATTAAATTATTTCAGGTAAATATCGCGCATGTATTCCAGGAAATGCTGAGCACATATTTGAAACAAATAAATGTTGTCCGATAATATGAGAACAGTATATTTATTTTACTGAAGAACTCAATGATAATAACGCATTTGCCGAACACTTAATCTCAGGGTTGTGGGATTATTTATTTAGAATTGAATGGAAGTAGCCATTATTTTGTACGTCAAGGTATCTCTTGGAGTTCTTATGAAATCATATGCAATTCAAGTTTAAAAATTATTCCGATGAAAGAAGGATATTGAAGGGAATGTAGTTTGCATCTAATTAAAGTGTACATTTATATCTCCTATAGAAGATTGATGTTGATTCATTGTGATTAGCTCACCTATATTTATCTGATATTGTATTTTTTATGTTTACTTTTCATAAAAATGATATAATATACATACCACTTCAACCCAAGCAATGGGTAACATCAGTTTATCTTCGAACATGTCCATTTCAGATATTCCATACGCTTTGTTAACTTGAATGTTCATCTGTAAATAACTTGCACCAGTCATAGTGAAACCCATAACTGGATGAACGTTTATACGGGTCTTCATCAGATTCATATTTTCAGGATTCAATCCTGTGACACCTTTGACAAGTATTGGATCAGCCCTGTAGAAATGAGGGTGAGAAACAAACATTGGTGTATCTGAAACAAATTTTAATCATAATTCACATATAGTCAAGCAAATAAGTATATTAAATGATATGAATTTTCTCAAAGAACAACAACGGCAAGATAAAATTTTATCTTGTTTGAAGAAGCTATTGTAATAGCGAAACACGTGTCGCGGTTTTGTAAACCCATTGTGAGTGAAAATCATTCAGGAAACTGTAATATATTTTTGTCAAGAAGAAGTAATGGAATCGGAAAAAACCATTGAAAATATTCTTTCAGAAAACTTCGAAAACGTCCCAGCTTTCGCTAGTTTGATTTGTGTAAGAGTCTGGGTTTTCGTGCTGAGTTTTTCTGTATCTATCACATTGAACAAAACCGTTCAGATAATGTTATAGAGCAAGAGCCCGCGTCCGCCAGACCTTCGTTATTTTGAAGAAGCTATTGTAATAGCGAAACACGTGTCGCGGTTTTGTAAACCCATTGTGAGTGAAAATCATACAGGAAACTGTAATATATTTTTGTTAATATGGATTTTCATCAAGTATCGGCCAGTTCAATTCAACTTCTTCTTGAAGTAAGCCGTATTGGAATATTTGGCCATTACTCCCATTTTAGGATGGATAATTCAGTTTTCACCTGTATATATCTCATTGTACCGCTGAAAAATGACGTCATAGTGCTAGAAGTCGGTTCATATAGCAGTATCGTACTGAACATGATTTTACCTACCTCAAGAAAGAAAGAGCATTTTTAACGAAGCTACTGCCAAAATTAAAGATGAATATTCACTATTTCCGTTTTTGGAATGAGTTTTCGTGAGTAAATCACAACCCCTACATATATTTTAAATTTCACGAAAAAATTCTGAGCAAAATATCGTGTGCATGTAGTTAGAACGTTCAAACTTGTTGCACTCAGGGCAAAAAGTTTTCTTTCGAGAGGTATGTTTACTATGCTGGATACCCTTGGCGCCAGGACCAGAAGTTCCATTCTCAACAGCTGTATGTGTCAAGAATGAGAGTTCATAATAAGGTCAATAATGTATACTATGTAAATATGCACTCACCAAAAGTACAAGCTGATGTATTGAAGATCCCTTTCAAGCATTTCGATCCGGATGTGCAATAACACTGCTGCTCAGGTTTCTCTTCTGGCGAATCGAATATATCTTCCGGTGATACGTAACGGTAAGCTGGTACCCTTCCATCTAAAATGGTGGTTTCATTTTCAAAAACTAACGGCATTCTTCGGCACAGCTCGGGAAATAGATAGTGAAGTGTCTTCTTCTGTTGAACTTGTATAGGGGGATACACGGCACCATCACCACTTTCCACGCTGAAGAAAACATTCAGGACTATTAATTTGTTTATTTATTCGTTTATATACGCAATATGCAAGCTTTACAAATTTCTCCGAATAATACAATATAATAATAATAATATAGTAATAGAGTTTATTCAAAATTCATTAAAAAGAGCATATACATCAATTTGTAAAAAGGTGAATAAACAGTTCAATTATACCCGCGAAGTTGAAAACTTGTTGCGGGAGATACGAATTACATTTATGTATAATATATTTGATAAATTTGTAGAATTCAACAAAATAATATTGAAAAATTAACTAATTTTCTTAATTGAAGGGAGAGATTTCATGAAATAAATTTCGACGTGATTCTGGAATCCATTTTTTAATCTGTAGTTTGAAAGATACTAATGACTTGATCATTTTTATATGATTTGGAATCAAATCATAGTAGAATGGCAATAAATATTTAAAATTTTTCTGAGACGTTGTTGTTTCAACTCTATTTTTCAATGTGATATTATTTTTGTTCCTTGTATTATAAATATGATTATTGAAATTTATATTCAATTTGTGTTTATGGATATAAATAATGATGTTATATCCGAATAATTGTCTTATGTCCATTAAATTTATGTGTTTCTATGTACAGATTTTCACTTGGATACAAATAAGACTTATTATATTTTTTTTTCAAAAACCGTTTCTGGAGAACTTCAAGATTTCTAATGTGGGATTTCATGACCCCTCCCCAAGCCAGAATCAGTTGGAATTACTCAAGACCGTTTATGGTACTAACACTAATGGATGTATTGTATGTCTTGGTCGTATTGAGTGAAAAAATATGACCCGATCCCAAAAACAAAACAAATTCATTTGTTGAACAGGACATTATCTTTATAAACAGATATAAATTCTTAGTGTAGCACTCACCTATTACAAGCGTCTGTAGCAAACATAGATTAAAGAAAACAGGAGATGGAACATGAATATACAAATTAATGTGCGCTGAGCCTGCCAAATATTCAGAGTTGAAGCCTAGGAGTGGGGAGCGGTACAGAGTAGTATTCAGGAAAAATATAACTGATATTTCGCCCAAAGTCGTATTTGCATTGGAATGAAGATGGTTTTCCCAAATTTCAAATTTTTCAATAGTTCATGTAACCCTAACCAGAAACATACACTTTCACAATGAATAGTTCATATACCCACTACCAGGGGCGTGCAATTTCATAATGAACAGGATTTCATATGAGTCAAATAAAACTCACCATAGGTTGCAAATTCATTTTCGAATCTACTGAAGATTCATTGGTACATTACGATTTTTCTAGGCATTGTATAATTATATGTTATAATTCTCTAGTATGCTACTGCCAGCAAATTCAAAAATATTACGAATGAAAGTGAAGAATATACACAAAATTGGATTATATAGTTCATTTCATAATTCATGGTGACACTTGAAACTCCAAAGCTAATTGACCCTTGAATAAGACAAGTTTATTAAACACCGATCTAACACTTTTAGATTTATCAAAAAAACTCTTATTTTGATGGTGTACTCTAGTATTTTATATATATTGAAGATATAAGTTCCATCAAATTACTGAAATGGAAAGACAAAAACGTTCCCTGAAATGTTCACGAAGTGATTTGAATAAATCACGACACAGCAACATATTCAATACTTGTATATTAAGGAATTTCACATTGCATGCAGGATTATTTTCATTCAAATAATTTTGCATGATCTTTTCTGTAATTGTGCAAATGGTGATCACATCGTCAGAGAGATATACCAACGAGGCACATCTATCGCAATATTTGAGATGGCTTGTGGAAATCAAAACGCAATATTCGAACGATATTGAATTACCATCGCGATTTATCCCGTTGGTCTCATTCATCGGGGTATGGAAGAAAACAAATTATCGTCAAGTTCGACTGTGAAACAACTACGGCCCTGGTGTCCTGGCCACTCCCATCAAAACCATACCGCACTCATAACAGACTTATCGGAATAGATGAACAGATTTCATATCCTT
Organism: Zygogramma bicolorata; assembly: GCA_032362365.1. Taxonomy (NCBI): domain Eukaryota; kingdom Metazoa; phylum Arthropoda; class Insecta; order Coleoptera; family Chrysomelidae; genus Zygogramma; species Zygogramma bicolorata. The sequence goes on along the minus strand of JAVJAQ010004042.1, from coordinate 129,791 downwards.
CTTATAATTTGAACTGAAGTAGTATATGCATCGCTACACAACACACCGTGACATTTTTTACCGAAAAAGTTCACGAAACACATGACATTGACACTTAATAACAAACGACAAGCGTGCACATCCTTCAAATCGGTACGTTGGTGGGGATATACGATTTGATTGGCGGACCTTAGGAGTGGGAATATCAGGGGAAATTGGCAGAGTGCGCAGTTGACCATGTTCTATCTCCTGTTTTCTTTAATCTATGGTAGCAAAGTAACTCAGTTTATCCTGTCCATTAATTTGTTCGTGAACTCCAATTTTACTCGAATCGTATTTTCCGGTATTCATTGTGATCACTCTTGGATTCTGTCCTATTTTCTGCAAGATGAAAATGATTATTTATCAGCGTAAATGCTCATTTGTGATTTTTTTCATATAAAGTGCAAAATTTCATGTGACGAGAGACGACAAAATGTTGGTAATCGGTGCTGGATATGTTTTGAACCAGAAATGTACACTTGATTATTGTCCTAATGAATTTCCAAACAATAAGATACATCAACAGCAATAAAATCGAGTGGCCTTACAAAAATTGAAAGGATATAAATGAACTCGTTCATGGGATTGAATATTAGACTCTTGTATATGTTTTTAAACACACGGCCTTTGAATTCGTCACTCATTTTGTCTCATATCACCGTCTTTTCTCAAATCGCCTAATACGCCAAGAGCCAGAGCAAAAAAAGTAGGTTCATAATGCAATCTTCTACAGAATTGATTTTCTTGTTGAAAAATGTTTGGGGGTGTCCCCTGAATATAAATTCAAGTTGGCGGGACAGGGGGGGGTTGAGCTTCAGCCGCCATCTTGGAAAACACGTTTTATCAAATATCTCGTGAACCGTGCATCGTACGACAAAAACAGAAGGGATCATTTTCGTAGATAATAAAATTCTCTTCAACTTTTATTCGAAACTTTTTTCCGTATAGTGCATAGGTTTTCATTTATAGCGCGCCAAACTGTTCCCAGCATGGTTATTGCTAAATATATAGTGAACGGTTGATGAAAATAGTATAAATGGCAGTATTTTGGCGCGCCATAAATAAAAACCTATGCTTTATACAAAAAAAAGTTTCAGATAAAAGTTGCAGAGAATTTCATTATCTACAAAAACGATCCTCACTGTTTTTATCGTACGATCACGGTTCACGAGATATTCGATAAAACGTGTTTTCCAAGATGGCGGCTGAAGCTCAACCCCCTCCGTCCCGCCAACTTGAATTTACATTCAGGGGACACCCCCGAACATTTTCCAACAAGAATATCAATTCTGTAGAAGATTGCAGAAAAAAGTACCTGGTTCTTGGACTATAAGTTAATTCTTCAATATTAAAATTGTCCACGTTTTACATGACACCATGCACGATACGAAAATCCTCTGTTCACGTCGCCGGCTATTTGATAAACCTCGTTCGTGTGTCGTCACATATACTTGCAATGTATTGAAACGATTACGGCGGTTGATTTACCAAACGGCGGCCGTGTGTTCGCCGTCTAAATATTTTATCTACCGGCGGCCGGTCGGCAAAATAGCCGGCGCCGGTGCGTGTGACAGGTTGTATTTGAATTTGAGGTAATTTTCTTCAGCTTTCTCGCCGGCCGGCTGTTTTACCGGCCGGAGAATTCGCCGGTCGTGTGCCAAAGCAGAACTCTATAGTCTAAATATCACTCACTGAGTATCGTCAATCGTATGTTAGTTTATCCCCTTGAAAAAACCATAGGTCCTTTCAAAAATAATCATGTAAGTCTAATTCATGTATAGTTGTTATAGTATACTAACCGCTGCCAGCAATGCAAATTTTTCAGGAGTTTCCACGTTCTTGAAATTGGATACTATTCTGGAGGCTTCGTATAGGCGATCGTCATAGCCTGTGATGAAATCATGAGCAGGTAATGTGATGAAAGGATGAAGATCCCATCCCCTTAATGTTGCAGAAAAAGCTAGGCGCGCAAAGAAATTTTGATTCTTCATCATTGCTGCACCGCTCTGAAATAAAGAATAAAATAAATTGAACCCCTGTGATTGAATTATGTCGATGCCTGAAAGCAGGGTTTATATGTGTGGTATCATATACATTCAAATTCTATTCATTTCACCAGTTATATTATTGACAGATAGTATTAATGGAACTCAATTGTCATGTTGAGAAACTTCTTTTAGGCATTCCATTTGAATGTTGTTCTGCACCAACTACGTAATATATTGTTATTTAAAGACTCCATTTAGAGAAGAAAAATAATAGTAAGCGATATGAGAATATAAAAGTATGAAGAAGGTTATTTTAGAATTGACAGAGTGGAAATTTCGTTTTTAACCGAAAACTGTTTCATTTCCAGTGAGTTTCTGCAATATTTAATATCTACCTGACAAAAGCCACTTGGGGTTGGTCCTTCAAATCAATCACATATTGAGAATTTGAGTGTGAAATTTTTAAAAATCATTTTCAGTTGATTTTTTCTGATTGTATATCATTAAAATTCATTACCTGATCGTTAATTTCGCAATTAAATAAATTAATGAATATCTTCATTTGGCTATTGATAATGCCAATTATACATACAATTCAGATAGAATAAAAGTTAATAATTAATAAACGCCGTAATCATATTTAAGTTATTCACCCAATCTAGTTTTCTGTATGATATGATGATATTTTTTGTTGAAAATGGATTTTCATCAAGTATCGACCAGTTCAATTCAATTAACGAGTATGTAGAATGGTACTCTTCCAAATGCGATGCGTTCTTCGGTCAAACCGTTAAGGGTATCCATGCATTGGGAACTGGTGTTTTCAACACAATGATTGATTCATGGCCGACCATTCCTATCACAAAACTTTTTTACAGTCGGAGTTGAATTTCAGTTGTTTGAACTTTGTTGAACCGATTCACACACGAGGAGGTCATTCTTGTGCGTTATACTGATTCGAATGAGTAGTTAGAACTAAGTAAAACACATAAAAAGGTATAGGCCTAGATGCTTCCGGTCCGCCCCCTGAAAATGTTTGTATGGGTGCCTTTGGATTGATTAAACGATATTTGCTCTCATTCAACTCGTTAAAATGGTTCAATGATTCGGAATCAACAGATTTTACTCCTTTTCTGCCATCATTCTTTACATATATTTCCGAACATTTCGAGTTCATGATTAATATTTGGAACGGCCTCATCCTCTCGACGAGGCGACTTTTCCTCTCAGGATCGCGATGACTAGGAGTCCTCTGAACTAAAACTGTGCGAAAATGAATGTTGGTAATAAAGGCAAAGAGGCAGGAAAGTGCGTTGATTTCGGTTTATTGAACCATTTACACGAGTTATGTATAAGAAGGCATATCAGTTATTTTTGTTTTATATTCATCCCGTTTATCAACGAGGCTGAAAATCTCACATTTTTCAATTAATGGATTGATCGCTAGTGCGGAAAAGACCGTTTCCACATGTATTTGGTATAAAATGTATCCAAGGGGTATTGAAATGCATTGCACTTGGCACTTGGACTGTTCATGGAAACAATGTACGTAACATAATTTCCATAAGTCTCTCAAACCCCCACTATGGAAATTTATTGGTTACTAACAGTGTGTCTAACACTTTCACAAGAATCATCTATTACTAAGTATCACCAGATGTCATTCGAAACTATGGCAATGAAAATATATTTATTTTCATAAATTATTTTCAATATTTGAATAATTTAAATATTTTTCTGTTTTTATTCCCAAATTAGCATTCGAATATGCATTTCTAATTGGATTCATTCATTAATTTTTTTTATAATTCACTACTTTGATTTTTCTCAATTTGAATATTTTTCCCTTGTTTCATTTTTATTTTTTATATGTCTATCTCTCAACCATTTTTTATCAATGCGAAGTCGGGGCGGGTCGCTAGTTATTCACATTTCAATTTTTTTTCAATTTTTACTACTTGGTTCATTTGCTTCATTCGTTATTTTTGTACTTAGTAATTTGTAACCACTACATTTCAACGCATTGAACGAATGAAAAGAGGTCAACTGCTGTGGTAATAGTATATGACATGTCGAGGCGGAAAGTGTATCACTTCTCGAGAAAGTCTAGGTGAGCAATTTTTCATGAGAGAAATTTTAACTATTGCCGAGGTTTGTACACTATCATTTCATTCACAATCATTCGAGATAATTTTTCGAAATGAACAAGGAATAATCATTTTTAAAATTATTTTCAACACATTTTTTTTTCAAGTAGCCATTGCACGTAGACAAATTTCATGACGCTCCCAATGTCAATAGTGTCGTTTTTTGCAAAAGTCATTTGTGAATGCTATACATGAGAAAATAGCAAATGAATCATTCGAAAGGTTTTTGTATTCAAGGAAGAAACTGGGTACCTTAACCCATTCAGTCCGTTTGGTACTGGATAATGTTCGATAACTGGAATATCGTGTCTGGGATGGATCGCTTTGTATAAATGAATTGGTGTGTACACATTAGCGGAGATCCAATCATTTCATGAATTGCGATGGACAGAATGACGTTTCAAATGATATAAGAAGACGGATTTAGGAATGTGCCAGGTTGGCAAAGTGTTTCGACGTCGTCTTTTTCTGGGCGAATAGTAAGTCACTTTCAAACCTGAAAGCAGCTAAAACATAAGACTACTGCACCAGTGCCAATGCACACACCTCAAAAAAAGAATTTTCTCAAATCAGTTGTCATTGGGATATAATGGTTGCCTGAAATTAGTGATAGTAAGTTGTAGACAGAAAATTAAGTGGAAAGAATATTGTATTCCTAGTTTTTGAAAATTGAACTGACATCCCAAAGTAATGAGTAGATCGTAGCAAAGCAAGCTGGAAAAATTGAGATGAACTGGCAAGTCGAAGCAGTGAAACTCTATCAATAGAACCAGACCAGTGGAGAAGTTGAAGAAAATTGAGTCAACAAGGTAATACAGGAAAGGTACCAGATACCAATACTCCAGGCAGAGGATTTTATAGTGAAATACCACTGACAAAAGTTTTTGAATCGAGACAATAGTCCACGTTTCGACGATGTCACATTATTAAGAAATACCTGCAGTTTTGTGACAGATTGCAGAAATGATGATGAAACAAATGCATTATAGATGGAAAATAAATCAAATACTTACGATGAGTGGTATATTTAGAACAACCACTTGGTCGCTAGGTGATCCCACTGATTTTTCAGGTCTGAAACGGTAGGTCCTATTTTCTTGGAACGATATTCTCTCATCGTCAATGAATTTCAAATTGACTTTTTCCACATTCTCTCTGCAAAATCAGAATATATCCAGAATATACCTTTTTATAACGCATATTCGTTATTATCATTGGGAACATGAATATTCTACGCACATGTTACAGGTCACCATTTATATGTTCCATATTGGTTCTCAGAAAATGCTGAAGTATATACATGGTATGTGCCAAGGATGAATTCCTCTATAATGAACTTGTATTGAATGATGATTTTTATTGGTTCGATGAATGTAGAATCTTTTGAGGTAAGATGAACATCTTTATTTTTATCTAGGAATGAAAAGTAGGCAATGATACCCAATACAGTCAATATTCTGCTTGGGAAGTTACTGTATAGCATTGTTATTGAGGCTCGTACAGAAAATTGTATTTTGTCTTATCTACTTTCAGTCGTATACAGGGTGTTTCACAACTTATCCTACAAATATTACCCATATATACAGTGATACACAAGAAGTCGATTACACGAAAAATGCAATGAAAAACAGATATGAAATACAATCAATAACACTTTTTTTTCTACGATAGATGTTTGAAATGGGCTTCATTGGCCTCAATGCAAGGTTGGTCCTGTCGAATCTACATTTTTTGTTTTATATCTTCAGCGACAAATACCCTTGAAAGATTTTATTTTCATCTCGTTTCTTACATAACTTTCATAATTTTTTTTGTTCAATCGACTATTCATGTCACACAGTATATGTGGTTATTATTTGTCGGATGAGTTGTATAGGGGATTTGTATTTGAAGTAAAATATGCTGAAATGGATAGGCTGAGCATGTACGTCATTTAATATTCCTAATGTATATTATTAGCAGAGCAAGAGCTTATGTGGAATTCATTCTGTGAAGAATCCCACACTAACACCTGTTGGATGTAATCCAATGCCCTCCGTGGTATTAGCCAAGGGAGTAGTTGTTTTCTGATAGGTGTTAGTCCGTCAACCTACAGTGTAGGTGAGTTGAGGCTGGCCTGAACAAATTGTTCATTTTTAGAATATTTGATTTAAAGCCAGTCTTCAAGCATCCCCATGAATATTTGTTTTATATGTAACTGTTACACCCTACAGGTTGTAAATGCTGCACCCGGTATTTATAAAATAGAGGTTTTTAGCCGCGTACAGTTAACACACCAACGTTCAGAAGAAAATTAACATGCCTTCAAAGGTCCTAATCGGGCAAGTAGTTTTGACGAAAACTTTTGCCTAAGTTTAGTGGTGCGTTAATTTCTTGGGGAAGTGTATATTTACAATCTTAACCCTTTCAGTCACCACTTTTTTTTTAATATCAGAAAATTCAGAAATTGAGTACAAGAAATTATAGGGCAATTTTATTGAACTTTCATCAGATTTCTTTTCGTTTTTATGTTTTTTTTTCGTGAAATATGACATGTCCATTCTGATGGACATGATGACTAATAGAAATTTCACAAGAGGGGACAGAAGTGCCCATAAAAGTCCTGTTTCAAAAACGTATTCATTTTACCAACCTTTTATTCATGATATCCATTCTAACAAATCAACTTGAGAACTAAATACTACTTTCTATGCGAATGAGTCAAACTAGCGCGTATGGAAACCAGTGAAACAGTTTCTGCCACTTACGAAACACAAATGAACCTGAAATTAAGCGCAATATATCTTTGATTGTCCTCTACAATTTTCTAATTTACATCGTGTATTTTCTTTCTTCCTATCAATATCAGGAAAATGCCTATAATTATCATACCTCTGCTCCGAAGGTGGCCTTTCTTCTGTTTTTATTTTTTCATTTGGCCTTTCAATTTCACTTGGCCTTTCAATTTCAGTTGGCCTGCCTCTTTTCGGAGGGTCTTTGTGGAGAATTAGGTGTTGTGCAATACTCATCCTGAATTCACACAAATCTAATGTTTGGTTTTTTCGGATTCCTAGTTGGAGGGCTCGTTTTTTCTTATTCAAGCCACGAATTTACTGCTGCCATATCCAAAGCATGAGTAAACATGCGAACTGTCCATTTTCTGGAGCGTCGATAAGACCGGTATGTACTCAATAAAAAATCTTATTTGTCAACACCCCCCATATTTGCGTTGTACAATTATATAGACTCTGGGCGAGGGACATCTTTATGATTTTTGGAAGTCTTATCCCACCTCTTGCAGGTATCTAAATTCCTTCCGCTACAAAATTTGAAGCAACCAATACCGATTTGTTATCATACCCCTTTGTGATTACTACACCATCAGTACCAACAGCAACATCGTAACTGCCTCTACCTTTCAGTTTCAGATCCTTATCGCTTGTCAGTTTCACCCCAGCAAATCTGTTTATTCGTATGGTTCCTACTGCCATTATAGATTTGCTATTCAGATATTGCAACAATTTGTAGGTGAGGAAAAATTATTGAAATATAGCCCGTGGTATTTGCCATCGATTCTCTCGGCTAACTGCAACACAGTCCCAGCGCCTTGTCCAAATTGAGAATACATATCTTTCCTTTCAGTTCCAGACCCCTCTGGTATAAGATGGAGTTGTAAAATAAACCACTTTGGTCTGCTAGGACCCATATTTTGATTCCCCACTTTTTGGGTTTATTTGGTAGATATTGTTTTATATTTATTTGGCCTTTGAAAGGAATAATTTGTTCGTCCACACATAGATTTGTTTCCAGTTCGAGTTCTAAACAACGGTTTCTGATTGAGTTATAAATATCCCTAACTTTCCAAAAGCGATCTGAATTATTATCTCTTGCTGTGATATCAACTAAATGTACTGCATCGCTCAATTTGGAAAAACGGTTGAAAGTCGTGTTATCTTTCACCATAGAAATGCCAGTAATTTGATTCCGGTACATCCCCGCCCTTGAGAATTTCAGATTTCCCATAATAATATGAATGCCTACAAATTTTCTTGAAGTATATAACCCGCTATACTCTCCGAAGCGACATAATTTGCCTAGGTGAGATATCTGTTTCCTCGTAAAATGAAGCAAATTGAAGTAATTATTTTTATTCTGTCGCTATTCATCATTTTGATTCTTACGAGATTTTCTCTGATTGGTTTGGCTTTTGTGAAAGTTTCTAAAAAGAAAGATGTTCACAAAATTACTATTTTTTTCATTTTTGGGTTTTCAAATTGTTTTCCTATCGCAATAATTCGTCGGCTTGCTTCGGCGAGGTCCGATCTTTGATTGAATCTACGAGATTTCAGTTGGGAGGTTCCGAAGCGGGGAACAAAAATCTTAAATGGGAATTTTGGAATCGCGGAGAGAAGATCAAGTTTGAAGGCCAAGTAAGGGATTTGTTGTGGTAGTCCCGTTGTGTTTTTTTTGGAATATAATACGTTTTTGTGGTATCAACCGGATCTGGAAAATTACAAATGTAATTTTTTCGATGAACACGTTTCAGGCTGCATTTCCTGAAAAAGGGTCGATTATCCGAATCCTGAAATCCAAGTCCGTTTTTGGCAACCCTCAAAACTCTCAAAAAGGTAAGCCGTTGAATTGTTTTATGCAAAGACAAATTTTGGTTGTGAAATTTACAATAGTACAATAGTACTTACTGTCTTTCTAGGGTTTATGGCTATGGATTGATGAATTTGGAATCTTTATATTGATATTGGAAATATCTCATGACTAGTGATCAGAATTACTGAAAGGGAGTTTTGCACTACAAGAGTTCCGATAATATTCCGTATGGGAAATTTTATTCGAGGATTTTCATACTTTCCGTCATTCATGTTCCTGTGATCGTCTATTCAATCTAAATTCTCGTACCTGGTACGATGCCGTTCATCACAGGATTGAATAACATCTGAACCGCTTGAGTTTCCAGAGGACATCCCAACAACTCAATTTAAGGAATATTCCAGGCAACATTTATTCTTTATCAATTAATATTTTTTAAATTTAGAAAACTTCATCCTTCGAAAGGAATGTTAGTTAATTCGCCCTACATTACATATGATGTGCAGCGTAAGCATGGTATACTATGGTTTTGCGGTAATTTAATGCATATCTGAATTTTTTTTATCAGAAAATTCCTGGAGTTAATACCTACATGACTATATAATTATTCTATTCATTATCTTGTATGTGCTTATGCACCGTATTCTCAAAAATACAACCTTGATCTCATTACCTAATATTAAAATTCAAACAGCACTCAATGTATAATTTTTTGTTTAAACATCTACCAATGCATATATATGATACACTTATGTTTTCACAATAAATCGACAAGGTACCGGAACGTTGAATTTGGGTTTGATTTCTCACCTGTAACTCACAAGAGCCCATAACTAACTAATAGTAAATATACCTATATGTGAAGCATGTCAAGCTCCCCAAACCGAAAGGCATATTATAGAATCATGTCAACTTTATGATGTATATCGAAACCAAGCAGGAATACAAAACAACATTTCATTGGCATTATACAAAGATTCAATATCCATTACAGCTCTACTCAACTTTTGCAAAATAAGTGGTTTGATTAACAAGCTGTAATATCGAACAGATAATCCAGATAGATTATCGTCATATATAGTGGGTAATGATCCGAGCAATCGATGCCACTTCATACGAAACACAGCGACTAGATGTCCATTCTCATCATCATATAAATGCTGTGTGGTACTCAACAACTTTCTGATATAATCGAACCCATAGTGCTCTTCGGCGAAAAGTTGCCGTTTGCGATGTATCACTTTTTCTGATTTCTTCAAGATTTTGATTTGAATATTTTTTGAAACTTATAAGAAAAAAAGGTAACGAGTAAGGCGAAAAAATGGAGAGAGAATTAGAGAGAATAAGACACTCAACTAAACTCCATTTTTCAAAATGCTTAATTATTCGCTGGCGATTTTCATCCTTGTTCTTAGTTAATATGTGTCTCGAAATATATATCTAACTGATGCCAAGCATCGAAACATCCGCAACCAAAAATAGATGCATATAATCAATTTGTGGGAAACCATCTACTGAGTGGATGAAGGGATCTACCACGTTCTGACGGGAGGGGCAAATAACCCGAAACCGGTGTGCCCGTCTCAATTAATGAAAAATGATTCCGTGGAGAATCCTGCACCGACACCCGCTTAATATTATTCAATGGCCTTCGTGATATTGACCATGGAAGTTGTTGTTTCCTAACAGATGTCATTTCATTCAAACTACTGTTTAGGTAAGTTGAGACTGACCTGAATAAAGTGTTCTTTCAGACGATTTGATGAATATTATTGGAAGGCAAGAGTTACAAGATAAAGGACGAGTGTGTTGTCTGTGCAAAGAGCTGTATAGAAGATTGTGCGAAATCCTGTAGTTGAATGACTGAAATTGTATCATTCAAAGTGTATTGGGATCAATTACTGAAAAACTCGATTGATTTGCAGCAGAATTTGATGATCACTGAATTCGAGACTAGTATAAAGTTATGAGGTCAGGTTGAGAATTCCGGAAGAGAAAATCGATAAGAAACAGAAAAACTCACTCCTTTTCTCTCCGAAATGTCTTCACCCAAGTAGCACAAGGACATCTATTGGATGAACAACAGATATACACCTCATAATCAGAGCGGATATCTATTGGACATATATGTGTTATCTACTGGATATCCATATGAATATACAAGTGGAAGCATCAAAATTCAATTGAGCATTCTCGATCAATACCTACAGAAATATTAAATTATAATTTTGAGTTGAAGTAAATTTTCCAGAACAGAATTTGAGAATCGAATGATATTTGTGGCATAGTCGGTAGGATATTCAGGATTGTTTGTATTGAACGGACAGTTTTCGTTTCAACGATTAATCGTATATCAAGCAATTTGATTCGTCTGGTGGAGTTGTTAGTGACGAGGCGGCCCAAATCATGGGACACCTATCCAATCAAGGACCCGAAAAAACTCCAGTGAAACGAATTTGCCGAGATAGGGAGACGCATTGAGAAGATCTGCAAGGGAGACGTACTGGAAGACATTCATCGTGGTCCCCTTATAGAAGATTGGGATATGCTCGAAGTTATGTTCATTTTCTTGTGAGTTAAACACTTCAATGTCAGTTGAAGATTCATTTCATTTAGTCGACTGTCTCCAGATCTTGAACTGACTCACGAACCAAATAAGCTAATATTAGTCCATATTAGTAACCAATTAATTAGAATCAAATCGATCTAATATCAGTGGGTGATCAATTAGATTCAAATACAATGAATCATCATAATCGAGTCTATCGAGAACCAATCTCAATGGCCCAACAGCTCAAAGCTGAATATATAAAGGAGTATTACTGAATTCGACGATAATTTGAATGAATTGAGTAAATAATAGATATCTCATCATGTGAGAATCACTTGTCATCACTTGTTATGATCAAGCAAATTCCAGATAGCTCTCCCAGTACTTGTTTGTTTTCAATATTCAAATTGAATGTAGTTGGGCAGACAGATTCGAAAATCATATTAACGAGACAAATCTTGTTTGAATGGAGATCTTGCGATGTTGAACCAGTTTCCCAATGAAAAACATCAACAGTTATGTGAATTTGGATGAAGCAACAGCTGAGGCGAAAACTCTGAAAAAGGACCTCATACAAAAGTTCGGGTCTCAAAAAGATTCTATCTGGAATAAACAAACCTTCAAGGACCACAATCGAGTGCATGAAACCAACTGTGCTTAGCCAGGCATTACAATATGTTGAAGAGGAAAAACATTTTCAATATTTTCGAAATAATTTTAATCGGAACCCCATGAAACCACCCCAAACTCAATTTTGGCAATAGTCACGAAGAAAGTCCATACATATTCTCAGCAGAATCAGTTCCATCAACAAAATTCATTTTCGTTCAAAATGCAAACTGCAAATATTATTTTCGATCATGAGCCAGCTTCCCGACCAAACCTATATCAATTCATTCATTCATTAAGACCGAATCGAATGCAATGTTTCCCAACCAACTCCCAAAACGCATTCAGCCAAATTCGAATAGGAATTCCCAACTCTACTGAACTGAACGAATCAACTCAAATTGTTTCTATGAGGAACAGTTCAAAGTTTTCATTCATCATATCAAAGTCAACCATAGAGAAATTTCATATCTGAAGAATACCGATATTAAATGACAGTAATGAAAATTTTTACCATTACAATGAATTCAACCACTATGGAAATGATAATCATCAATATCGGTATAAGCATTCGATTGATTATGGAACATTGAAACTTCTGCTAAATGAAATTCTGCAAAAAAATATCGAATGGAATCACAACTATAACACAAACAATTCCAGTGAAGTTGCTTACGTCACTCCCAAGAACTCAATCTCGAATTTTTAAACGATTTCGGGTTCAGCAAGTCTCTCATCGAACCGAAAGTAGTCAAATTTTCACCCACGGTAAAGCTATAACAAATGATCCGCCGCGAACGAGAATCGTCTTCTTGTAGAAAAACCTGCAACCCTCGACACGAATCAGAAGTTCGATGATCGAAATGATTGCTTTCACAATACAAGAAATTGATTTCAACATTTGACGGACTCCAAATCATGTTTCACAAATCAAATCCGATCACCTAAATGCCAAAGGAAAAACCAAAATCATCGATCTGTGTTTTCTACTAAGAAGACAAGTCCTTGACATTAATCAGCAAGGTGAAACATTAAATACGATCTACTGATGAATCATATCCTTATTCTCAAAAATATGTGGAGAATCGAATAACCGAATTCTAAAATGTATAGAGACATTAGCTCTCCTTGGTCTTATCCTGGTCCATAGGAACTTTCACCTTCTGTCAACATAAACATATATATTCACAGCTACGAAACGCCTGGTAACTACTTTTAATATAATTATTTCAAAAAATAGTTCCATGAATCATCTATGATATACCCTATTACGATTATTGCCTAATGTTGATCCGTCCAGAAATGTTTAACATATTTTATCAAAGAAACTTGATAAACAATTGGCTATCGCATAACGAATTCCGATTATTCATCTTGCATGAGATGGACAATTTTGTATACGCAATCGAAGTTATCAAAGGGGACCTTACGTGAAGAAAATTTTCGAGGGCTCAACAATAGGTTGGTTGGTGAAGCCAGAAAAACAGTTGATATTCTGATAAAAATTACAGCACAAAACCCCGATGAGATTATAAATTTTTCTGAAAAGAAGTACGGCCGTCCTGCACTCATTTTGGATGATTTGTTACCACAAATAGGTAAATTATCACATGTCGAAAGTCTAGAGTCATTCATGAATTTAGCGTTGTTCGCAATATTCCATCAGTTTTGGAAGGAAGTTTTACTTCATTCAAAGATTCGAAATAAATTTCCAGTTTTTCATGAAAGTACCTTCTCATTTACTGAGCCAAGGAGGGAGTTATTCAACTGAGAAAAAAACGAAAATTTGCAATCAACATGAGCATTCATAAGGAAATTGTAAGGATTTTGTGTGTGCAACTGTCAAGCAACGCTGTAAGATGGTTCAAAAAGTTAGCTTGATATCTGTTATATGAAACTTCATCATGGTATATGTAAATTTCGAAAAGTGTGCGGTATTATTACCTGCGAAAAGTTTCATAACCCACTTATACACAAAAATCTTTGAAACCACTCGGAAATTACAAAAGTGACTACAACAAGAAATGACGTTGATGATAACATTCTGTTGAAGGTTATTCCCGTGATGCTGAGTGGACCAAATGGCATTTCCGGAGTTGTAGCCCTGCTGGACGAGGGAAGCACTGCAAAATTGTTATATTCCGCGAAATTTTCAGAACTATTATCAACAGGTCCAAACACACCATTTATGTTTACGCACAAGCGGCATATTTCAATATGATCATCAATCCCGAATTGTTCAAGCCGAAATTGCGTGGAAAAATTCTCCTGATTTCTATAATTTGAGAAATATTCGCAATATTCATGGGCCATTATTTTGTAGGAAAGAACTATGCAGAACTATCATTTATGTGTTGTCCAGAAAATGGAAGTTTACGCGATTCAGTCAGGAGTTACACGACGTTGGAGAATTTTTGAGTAGCGATAAGTAAATGAAAAACCATTTACGAAAATGAATCCTAATCAATAGCTAAAGTATCCATCAAACGTGATAATAGTCAATATTTGTTCAATCAGTCATGAAAACGAGATACTTTCAAAAGATATGACCATGCAAAGACTAACCTGTCTTTAAAATCGTTTGTTAAAGGGTGCGCTAATAGTTATTTATGTATCAAGGGAATTAGTAGGGCCTCAATTACTGATGGCAAATCAGGTACCGTTGATTATAGTAGAGTTTTCTTGTTGCTAGGTTATTGCTATGTTACATGTTTATAAACAGAACTTTGTTATCAAGCTGTGTTTGCGGTAAAAACGTGTTTTCTACCACAAATATAATGGAGGATATTTTGAAAAAAGCTGAACAAGCAAGAGAATCATTAATTCCATCGAAAAGTGAAGCCGTATACCAAAAAGAATACAATATATCTGGACTGGCTGACACGGAAAAATGTTATGCCAAAAGATGTCACTGAAACTGTATTTCTGGCATATTTTCAAGAACTGGTAGGGAATTTTCTATGTTTTCGGTAGATTTGGTAGTAATTGTGTTCATTCGTTGCAGTCAGAAACGTATAGTCCGAATTCTTCATGGACTAAATGGTCAATGCTAAAATCGATGGTGACTATACATGAGAAACGAGATATCACCAAGTTCAATGAACTACAGGCTCTTTTGAAACGGAAGAGTAAGAGTTATAAGCCGAAAAAGTCTGCTGTTTTATCTCCTAAAGATGTTATCAGATTTCTAAAGGACGCTCCTAATGATATTCATTTATTGCATAGGGTAATTTTTTTCTTATTTTCCTTTTTGTGTGTATTTATTTCCTTTTTTTTGTTATAGGTTGTTTTGATTATGGGCTATTTTGGAGGATGCAGAAGTCAGGAACTTTTGAATATGAAGATATCGGATATAGAGGACCGGGATTCCGTTATGGTAGTGAACGTACCGGAAAGTAAAACTGGTGTATCGAAGAAATTTACAGTTGTGGATGAAAAAGAGTTCTCCGCTTTGCGTTTATTAAGACTTTATATTTCTTTGCGTCCTGAAGGTATTGAACGATTTTTTTTGAGCTTCCGACAAAATGAATGTACATCTCAGCCAATTGGAAAAAACATGTTTGGGAAAATCCCCAGCAAAATCGCAATGTATTTAGGATTGCCAAACTCATCTTCCTATACGGGACATTGCCTTCGTCGCACTTCTGCCACTGCTCTAGCCAATGCAGGAGCAACTATAACTAACTTAAAAAGACACGGAGGTTGGAAAAGTTCCACGGTGGCGGAGGGGTATTTGGAGGATAGCATCGAATTGAGAAATGAAACGGCGCGTATGTTGTCTACTTTGCCATTAGAAGAGGCAGGTACCTCGACTGTAGTGAACGGAAGCTCCAGCCAAACAAAAGAAGAAATTGTTTCCAGTGGCGGAAGTAATTTTCAGGGAACATTTCAAAATTGTACATTTATTATTTGTAATGACGTGAATAAATAAAATATGGTTCAGTTTTCATTTCATAAATATATATATATATATATATATATTTATGAAATGAAAACTATATATATATATATATATATATATATAT
Source organism: Zygogramma bicolorata (assembly GCA_032362365.1). NCBI lineage: Eukaryota > Metazoa > Arthropoda > Insecta > Coleoptera > Chrysomelidae > Zygogramma > Zygogramma bicolorata. The sequence goes on along the minus strand of JAVJAQ010004042.1, from coordinate 113,866 downwards.
ATATATATATATATATATATATATATATATATATATATATATATATATATAGGTGAAACAGAGTAGAAGTGAAGAGAAAGAGTATTTCGATTTAATTCGATTCAATTCACAGATGTCAGAAGCATCTACTCACTTTATATATATATATATATATATATATCCATATCCAGTCCCGATAAATTCTCTAAACTTTTACAAAAACATCAGAATTGGCAACAGCGTGTTCCATGGATCGAGTGATCACGAAAATTAATAGAAATTTTCGATTACCAGCGCTCCCTCATGGCCACTGATGAACTACCACGCCTTGTCCACAGGTTTGTCTGAAACAATATCGCAACATTAGAAACACCAGTATATAGACATCTTACTCAGACCAAAGTGTTTTAATGCACCCTTTTAACTGTTTCCCACTAGCTCGCGTTAACAATATTTTAACGATCTATCACCAATCAAAGGGTACATTGAATTCGCAGTCGAAGTATATAGCGCGGTTGCCATATATTTATAGAAGTTTTTATAGGCAATCAGTTTCAGAACACTACACGATTGCTTCATAGCTCCCTTCTGAAGATTTTTATCCAGCTATGGCAATTGTACAGCGCTGTTGTCAGATTGCCGCAGCAATTTTATCATTTTATCAGACCTAAGGTAGCTATATACTGGTGTGTTTACTCCATATAAGAGGTTGTCAGCAAATCAGACGACGATATGGCCAACTTGATGGAAAATGTGATGATGTAGGCGTAGTAGTACTGCAAAAAAATCCGCCAGGTACCGGCACTCTTGCAGTGGAGATGACAGTCCTGTGTTGCCAAGTGGCAACAAATTGAATGAAATAGAAGAACTTCTTATATCGCAAAATCAAATGGACAATTTCAGAGAGAATTGAATTCAAACAAAATAACCTGGAAAAGGAAAGCACCGTGTGCTAGTCATTTTGGGGGTTTTTGGAACTCGAAAATTAAATGCATGAAAGCTTATTTGATCCGTGTTATTGGTTTGCACATTTTGAGTTACGAAAAGTGTTATACTGTTTTAGCGCAAGTGGAAGCTCTTTCAAATAGTCGACCACAATGTCTGCTTAGTAGTGATCCTACTGACCCTATCGCTCTGACCCCTGCACATTTTCTATATGGCTCGCCATTGAATTCATTACCTTCCGCATTTTTTTAAAATTTGGATTTATGAAACCGTTATAAACTTCTTGATAAAATGGTTCAACATTTTTGGATAAGATGGTGCAACTCTACAAGCCCGTCAAAAATGGAATACGGAAACTGAACCTGTCAAAGAGGGCATGATCGTTGTTATAACATTTCAGGATAAACTTCCTCCTTTTCAATGGCCATCAGGTATTATTGAAACAGTACACCCAGGAAAGGAATGCGTGGTACCGGTGGCAACTGTGAGAACTCGTCTTCAAACTGTGTCCACTTCCATCCCAATTATAAAGGAAAATAATATTTTATATTTGATGTATTTTTGTTATTTTTTGTGGGAACTCCATTAGGAGTCTTAAATTTTGTATTTTGGGTTATCAAAATATATAGGGATATATCCGCTTGTTTGAATTTGGAGTTTGAAAATCCAAATTATGTATTTTTGTTTTATTTTTTAGTATCATTGTAAATATAAATCAAACAATTCAGCAGGATGTTTCAATCCAACAGGTGTTGTCAACTCATAGGACGATTTCTTAGAATCGGTTTGTTTAGGCCTTTATACTTGAGTGAACATGCTCGTGCGCGGGTCGATCACAAGATTTTGAGATGTTGGTACCCATTTCCATTGGCTAATGTTACTCTTCTCTAAAATATTACTGACTGACTGTTGCCAAATAGGAAGGAATATTTTCTAAAAGAAACTATTCGAGAATCAAATCAGGGGTACACTTTGAATCAATTTTGAATTTCAAATATATCATGACTCATGTGCAAATTCTAACCCCTATGACTGCGTCAAGCAGTTCTAGTTTAGGGGTTGTTGAATACTTTGCAGAAGTAGTAGTATTTTTTCTATAGGTACCACTCTCCCAGCCGAAGCTACCAGTGTAATATGGTTTTCAAATTTCAACCGTAGAAATATTGCGTTTGCGTAAGCATCTTCACTCGCATCCGAAAAAACGTGAACTTAATGGACAAGACATTCTCCATATTGCGGGAGTAACATTGGGGAATTCCAGTAGTCATAGCTTTGTTCAGTTCTGCCAACCAAAGCTGCCATTTTTTGAACATATTTTCGCTAAGATAATCATCCCAACCGATAACTGGCAAATATTTTTATCAAGTATACTGACTTTCATACTTACCGGAGACAATAAACCGATTAGGTAGGATGTAGACGTTGTCGTTTTGAGAACCTGACGTTTCGTAGGAATTTTTGAACCAGTTCAATTTCGTCTGATACTTTATGAGATTTCAATCTTAAGTGAAAGCAATCTTTCGATGAATTCCAAATCATTCCAAGAATGTTTCCATCTCAAATTTGTTTATCAACTTCTGCACTAGATTGATTGGCCAGGAGGATTTTGGGTAACCGTTCAAGAATTTCAGGAGAATTTGAAATTAAATTCCGAATTTGAAAGCCCCCTCGATCATGAACATCGCTATCTAGACTGAAAGCCTCTTCAACAGTCTCTGCACCATCTGGGTAGACATCAAAGTAATGATTGTTGATAGCTTCTACCGCTCAGGAGTGAGATTGAGAATACCTTTTAGCATTGCAATTTTCCACAAAGCTGAAAAAAGAGAGGAAGCTCATTGCGATCATCCTCTGTGGAAAATTCGTATTCAAATCGCACCAAAAAAAAGACTGTATGTATCTTCGTCGGCAATTTTTATTCTATTGAACATTTTGCGAATTTCTCTAACAAATGCAATTCTGTGGAATCTCAATCTCAACAAGATACTGAATATTGATAATTGATCATTAAGCGAAGTACCACGAACCCTAGCAGCACCGTCGGATACCACTTGCACCTTATTGGGTTTGATGGGATATAGGATTTCTAACTGGGTAATGAGGTAAGGAATATGTTGGCAGTTTCTGACTGCAATTGAATCACTGGAAACGCCTTTCCTTTGTCTCACAGTTTTTGTATTTCATCTTTATAAATTTTATTTATATATATATATATATATATATATATATATTTATATATATATATATATATATATATATATATATATATATAAAGTGAGTAGATGCTTCTGACATCTGTGAATTAAATCGAATTAAATCGAAATACTCTTTCTCTTCACTTCTACTCTGTTTCACCTATATATATATATATATATATATATATATATATATATATATATATATATATATATATATATATATATATATGTTCATTTCATATATATATATATATATATATATTTATGAAATGAAAACTGAACCATATTTTATTTATTCACGTCATTACAAATAATAAATGTACAATTTTGAAATGTTCCCTGAAAATTACTTCCGCCACTGGAAACAATTTCTTCTTTTGTATGGCTGGAGCTTCTGTTCACTACAGTCGAGGTACCTGCCTCTTCTTATGGCAAAGTAGACAACATACGCGCCGTTTTATTTCTCAATTCGATGCTATCCTCCAAATACCCCTCCGCCACCGTGGAACTTTTCCAACCTCCGTGTCTTTTTAAGTTAGTCATAGTTGCTCCTGCATTGGCTAGAGCAGTAGCAGAAGTGCGACGAAGGCAATGTCCCGTATAGGAAGATGAGTTTGGCAATCCTAAATACATTGCGATTTTGCTGGGGATTTTCCCAAACATGTTTTTTCCAATTGGCTGAGATGTACATTTATTTTGTCGGAAGCTCAAAAAAAATCGTTCAATACCTTTAGGACGCAAAGACATATAAAGTCTTAATAAAGGCAAAGCGGAGAACTCTTTTTCATCCACAACTGTAAATTTCTTCGATACACCAGTTTTACTTTCCGGTACGTTCACTACCATAACGGAATCCCGGTCCTCTATATCCGATATCTTCATATTCAAAAGTTCCTGACTTCTGCATCCCCATAGATTAAAGAAAACAGGAGATGGAACATGAATATACAAATCAATGTGCGCTGAGCCTGCCAAATATTCAGAGTTGAAGCCTAGGAGTGGGGAGCGGTACAGAGTAGTATTCAGTATCAGTTATTTCGCCCGTCGTTTTGCTTGTGGTGTTTTCCCTTTCTTTTTGTGTTCTTCCCCGGAACATATACTTTCACAATGAATAGTTCATATACCCACGAGCAGGGGCGTGCAATTTTATAATGAATAGGATTTCATATAAGTCAAATAAAACTCACCTTAGGTTGCAAATTCATTTTCGAATCTACTGAAGATTCATTGGTACATTACGATTTTTCTAAGCATTGTATAATTATATGTTATAATCCTCTAGTATGCTACTGCCAGCAAATTCAAAAATATTACGAATGAAAGTAAAGAATATACACAAAATTGGATTATATAGTTTATTTCATAATTCATGCTGAAGTGTAATTGACATACACGAGAATATTCTTGCAGATCTTTTGCCTCGATTGTCAAAGCCCGCCTCCATAATCCTCTTCTTTCAACATTGCTAGGAAAACTGAAATAGGTCATGTTATGATATGATTTCGTCTAGCAGAACAGTTATATCTAGATGCAAAAAAGAACAAACACAAAATTGCCGTAAGTATTGAAATGTGTGTGGGATTTCGTGTTCATTCTTTTTCGGATGACTTCCAACTCCATTTTGAGATATTTTGACATAACCACTTTCATCGTTTTTTTTTACATTATCACAGGGAGTGAAAACCAAGAGCAAACTTGCAGAGGAGTAACCTCATTACGTTTTATCTGAATGTAATATGAAGTTATCGATTACTTTGTTCACTTTTGAATCAATTCAGATTTGCAAACTGATGGAACTCCTCGTTATTTATTTTATTTGTTCGCAATATTTGAGATGGCTTGTGGAAATCAAAAAGCAATATTCGAACGATATGGAATTACCATCGCGATTTATCCCGTTGGTCTCATTCATCGGGGTATGGAAAACAAATTATCGTCAACTTCGACTGTGAAACAACTACGGCCCTGGTGTCCTGGCCACTCCCATCAAAACCATACCGCACTCATAACAGACTTACCGGAATAGATGAACAGATTTCATATCCTTCTTATAATTTGAACTGAAGTAGTATCTGCATCGCTCCACAACACACCGTGACATTTTTTGCCGAAAAAGTTCACGAAACACATGACATTGACACTTAATAACAAACTTTGACAAGCGTGCACATCCTTCAAATCGGTACGTTGGTGGGGATATACTTTCCTACAAAATAATGGCCCATGAATATTGCGAATATTTCTCAAATTATAGAAATCAGGAGAATTTTTCCACGCAATTTCGGCTTGAACAATTCGGGATTGATGATCATATTGAAATATGCCGCTTGTGCGTAAACATAAATGGTGTGTTTGGACCTGTTGATAATAGTTCTGAAAATTTCGCGGAATATAACAATTTTGCAGTGCTTCCCTCGTCCAGCAGGGCTACAACTCCGGAAATGCCATTTGGTCCACTCAGCATCACGGGAATAACCTTCAACAGAATGTTATCATCAACGTCATTTCTTGTTGTAGTCACTTTTGTAATTTCCGAGTGGTTTCAAAGATTTTTGTGTATAAGTGGGTTATGAAACTTTTCGCAGGTAATAATACCGCACACTTTTCGAAATTTACATATACCATGATGAAGTTTCATATAACAGATATCAAGCTAACTTTTTGAACCATCTTACAGCGTTGCTTGACAGTTGCACACACAAAATCCTTACAATTTCCTTATGAATGCTCATGTTGATTGCAAATTTTCGTTTTTTTCTCAGTTGAATAACTCCCTCCTTGGCTCAGTAAATGAGAAGGTACTTTCATGAAAAACTGGAAATTTATTTCGAATCTTTGAATGAAGTAAAACTTCCTTCCAAAACTGATGGAATATTGCGAACAACGCTAAATTCATGAATGACTCTAGACTTTCGACATGTGATAATTTACCTATTTGTGGTAACAAATCATCCAAAATGAGTGCAGGACGGCCGTACTTCTTTTCAGAAAAATTTATAATCTCATCGGGGTTTTGTGCTGTAATTTTTATCAGAATATCAACTGTTTTTCTGGCTTCACCAACCAACCTATTGTTGAGCCCTCGAAAATTTTCTTCACGTAAGGTCCCCTTTGATAACTTCGATTGCGTATACAAAATTGTCCATCTCATGCAAGATGAATAATCGGAATTCGTTATGCGATAGCCAATTGTTTATCAAGTTTCTTTGATAAAATATGTTAAACATTTCTGGACGGATCAACATTAGGCAATAATCGTAATAGGGTATATCATAGATGATTCATGGAACTATTTTTTGAAATAATTATATTAAAAGTAGTTACCAGGCGTTTCGTAGCTGTGAATATATATGTTTATGTTGACAGAAGGTGAAAGTTCCTATGGACCAGGATAAGACCAAGGAGAGCTAATGTCTCTATACATTTTAGAATTCGGTTATTCGATTCTCCACATATTTTTGAGAATAAGGATATGATTCATCAGTAGATCGTATTTAATGTTTCACCTTGCTGATTAATGTCAAGGACTTGTCTTCTTAGTAGAAAACACAGATCGATGATTTTGGTTTTTCCTTTGGCATTTAGGTGATCGGATTTGATTTGTGAAACATGATTTGGAGTCCGTCAAATGTTGAAATCAATTTCTTGTATTGTGAAAGCAATCATTTCGATCATCGAACTTCTGATTCGTGTCGAGGGTTGCAGGTTTTTCTACAAGAAGACGATTCTCGTTCGCGGCGGATCATTTGTTATAGCTTTACCGTGGGTGAAAATTTGACTACTTTCGGTTCGATGAGAGACTTGCTGAACCCGAAATCGTTTAAAAATTCGAGATTGAGTTCTTGGGAGTGACGTAAGCAACTTCACTGGAATTGTTTGTGTTATAGTTGTGATTCCATTCGATATTTTTTTGCAGAATTTCATTTAGCAGAAGTTTCAATGTTCCATAATCAATCGAATGCTTATACCGATATTGATGATTATCATTTCCATAGTGGTTGAATTCATTGTAATGGTAAAAATTTTCATTACTGTCATTTAATATCGGTATTCTTCAGATATGAAATTTCTCTATGGTTGACTTTGATATGATGAATGAAAACTTTGAACTGTTCCTCATAGAAACAATTTGAGTTGATTCGTTCAGTTCAGTAGAGTTGGGAATTCCTATTCGAATTTGGCTGAATGCGTTTTGGGAGTTGGTTGGGAAACATTGCATTCGATTCGGTCTTAATGAATGAATGAATTGATATAGGTTTGGTCGGGAAGCTGGCTCATGATCGAAAATAATATTTGCAGTTTGCATTTTGAACGAAAATGAATTTTGTTGATGGAACTGATTCTGCTGAGAATATGTATGGACTTTCTTCGTGACTATTGCCAAAATTGAGTTTGGGGTGGTTTCATGGGGTTCCGATTAAAATTATTTCGAAAATATTGAAAATGTTTTTCCTCTTCAACATATTGTAATGCCTGGCTAAGCACAGTTGGTTTCATGCACTCGATTGTGGTCCTTGAAGGTTTGTTTATTCCAGATAGAATCTTTTTGAGACCCGAACTTTTGTATGAGGTCCTTTTTCAGAGTTTTCGCCTCAGCTGTTGCTTCATCCAAATTCACATAACTGTTGATGTTTTTCATTGGGAAACTGGTTCAACATCGCAAGATCTCCATTCAAACAAGATTTGTCTCGTTAATATGATTTTCGAATCTGTCTGCCCAACTACATTCAATTTGAATATTGAAAACAAACAAGTACTGGGAGAGCTATCTGGAATTTGCTTGATCATAACAAGTGATGACAAGTGATTCTCACATGATGAGATATCTATTATTTACTCAATTCATTCAAATTATCGTCGAATTCAGTAATACTCCTTTATATATTCAGCTTTGAGCTGTTGGGCCATTGAGATTGGTTCTCGATAGACTCGATTATGATGATTCATTGTATTTGAATCTAATTGATCACCCACTGATATTAGATCGATTTGATTCTAATTAATTGGTTACTAATATGGACTAATATTAGCTTATTTGGTTCGTGAGTCAGTTCAAGATCTGGAGACAGTCGACTAAATGAAATGAATCTTCAACTGACATTGAAGTGTTTAACTCACAAGAAAATGAACATAACTTCGAGCATATCCCAATCTTCTATAAGGGGACCACGATGAATGTCTTCCAGTACGTCTCCCTTGCAGATCTTCTCAATGCGTCTCCCTATCTCGGCAAATTCGTTTCACTGGAGTTTTTTCGGGTCCTTGATTGGATAGGTGTCCCATGATTTGGGCCGCCTCGTCACTAACAACTCCACCAGACGAATCAAATTGCTTGATATACGATTAATCGTTGAAACGAAAACTGTCCGTTCAATACAAACAATCCTGAATATCCTACCGACTATGCCACAAATATCATTCGATTCTCAAATTCTGTTCTGGAAAATTTACTTCAACTCAAAATTATAATTTAATATTTCTGTAGGTATTGATCGAGAATGCTCAATTGAATTTTGATGCTTCCACTTGTATATTCATATGGATATCCAGTAGATAACACATATATGTCCAATAGATATCCGCTCTGATTATGAGGTGTATATCTGTTGTTCATCCAATAGATGTCCTTGTGCTACTTGGGTGAAGACATTTCGGAGAGAAAAGGAGTGAGTTTTTCTGTTTCTTATCGATTTTCTCTTCCGGAATTCTCAACCTGACCTCATAACTTTATACTAGTCTCGAATTCAGTGATCATCAAATTCTGCTGCAAATCAATCGAGTTTTTCAGTAATTGATCCCAATACACTTTGAATGATACAATTTCAGTCATTCAACTACAGGATTTCGCACAATCTTCTATACAGCTCTTTGCACAGACAACACACTCGTCCTTTATCTTGTAACTCTTGCCTTCCAATAATATTCATCAAATCGTCTGAAAGAACACTTTATTCAGGTCAGTCTCAACTTACCTAAAATTTCCCATACGGAATATTATCGGAACTCTTGTAGTGCAAAACTCCCTTTCAGTAATTCTGATCACTAGTCATGAGATATTTCCAATATCAATATAAAGATTCCAAATTCATCAATCCATAGCCATAAACCCTAGAAAGACAGTAAGTACTATTGTACTATTGTAAATTTCACAACCAAAATTTGTCTTTGCATAAAACAATTCAACGGCTTACCTTTTTGAGAGTTTTGAGGGTTGCCAAAAACGGACTTGGATTTCAGGATTCGGATAATCGACCCTTTTTCAGGAAATGCAGCCTGAAACGTGTTCATCGAAAAAATTACATTTGTAATTTTCCAGATCCGGTTGATACCACAAAAACGTATTATATTCCAAAAAAAACACAACGGGACTACCACAACAAATCCCTTACTTGGCCTTCAAACTTGATCTTCTCTCCGCGATTCCAAAATTCCCATTTAAGATTTTTGTTCCCCGCTTCGGAACCTCCCAACTGAAATCTCGTAGATTCAATCAAAGATCGGACCTCGCCGAAGCAAGCCGACGAATTATTGCGATAGGAAAACAATTTGAAAACCCAAAAATGAAAAAAATAGTAATTTTGTGAACATCTTTCTTTTTAGAAACTTTCACAAAAGCCAAACCAATCAGAGAAAATCTCGTAAGAATCAAAATGATGAATAGCGACAGAATAAAAATAATTACTTCAATTTGCTTCATTTTACGAGGAAACAGATATCTCACCTAGGCAAATTATGTCGCTTCGGAGAGTATAGCGGGTTATATACTTCAAGAAAATTTGTAGGCATTCATATTATTATGGGAAATCTGAAATTCTCAAGGGCGGGGATGTACCGGAATCAAATTACTGGCATTTCTATGGTGAAAGATAACACGACTTTCAACCGTTTTTCCAAATTGAGCGATGCAGTACATTTAGTTGATATCACAGCAAGAGATAATAATTCAGATCGGTTTTGGAAAGTTAGGGATATTTATAACTCAATCAGAAACCGTTGTTTAGAACTCGAACTGGAAACAAATCTATGTGTGGACGAACAAATTATTCCTTTCAAAGGCCAAATAAATATAAAACAATATCTACCAAATAAACCCAAAAAGTGGGGAATCAAAATATGGGTCCTAGCAGACCAAAGTGGTTTATTTTACAACTCCATCTTATACCAGAGGGGTCTGGAACTGAAAGGAAAGATATGTATTCTCAATTTGGACAAGGCGCTGGGACTGTGTTGCAGTTAGCCGAGAGAATCGATGGCAAATACCACGGGCTATATTTCAATAATTTTTCCTCACCTACAAATTGTTGCAATATCTGAATAGCAAATCTATAATGGCAGTAGAAACCATACGCATAAACAGATTTGCTGGGGTAAAACTGACCAGCGATAAGGATCTGAAACTGAAAGGTAGAGGCAGTTACGATGTTGCTGTTGGTACTGATGGTGTAGTAATCACAAAGGGGTATGATAACAAATCGGTATTGGTTGCTTCAAATTTTGTAGCGGACGGAAAATTAGATACCTGCAAGAGGTGGGATAAGACTTCCAAAAATCATAAAGATGTCCCTCGCCCAGAGTCTATATAATTGTACAACGCAAATATGGGGGGTGTTGACAAATAAGATTTTTTATTGAGTACATACCGGTCTTATCGACGCTCCAGAAAATGGACAGTTCGCATGTTTACTCATGCTTTGGATATGGCAGCAGTAAATTCGTGGCTTGAATAAGAAAAAACGAGCCCTCCAACTAGGAATCCGAAAAAACCAAACATTAGATTTGTGTGAATTCAGGATGAGTATTGCACAACACCTAATTCTCCACAAAGACCCTCCGAAAAGAGGCAGGCCAACTGAAATTGAAAGGCCAAGTGAAATTGAAAGGCCAAATGAAAAAATAAAAACAGAAGAAAGGCCACCTTCGGAGCAGAGGTATGATAATTATAGGCATTTTCCTGATATTGATAGGAAGAAAGAAAATACACGATGTAAATTAGAAAATTGTAGAGGACAATCAAAGATATATTGCGCTTAATTTCAGGTTCATTTGTGTTTCGTAAGTGGCAGAAACTGTTTCACTGGTTTCCATACGCGCTAGTTTGACTCATTCGCATAGAAAGTAGTATTTAGTTCTCAAGTTGATTTGTTAGAATGGATATCATGAATAAAAGGTTGGTAAAATGAATACGTTTTTGAAACAGGACTTTTATGGGCACTTCTGTCCCCTCTTGTGAAATTTCTATTAGTCATCATGTCCATCAGAATGGACATGTCATATTTCACAAAAAAAAAACATAAAAACGAAAAGAAATCTGATGAAAGTTCAATAAAATTGCCCTATAATTTCTTGTACTCAATTTCTGAATTTTCTGATATTTAAAAAAAAGTGGTGACTGAAAGGGTTAAGATTGTAAATATACACTTCCCCAAGAAATTAACGCACCACTAAACTTAGGCAAAAGTTTTCGTCAAAACTACTTGCCCGATTAGGACCTTTGAAGGCATGTTAATTTTCTTCTGAACGTTGGTGTGTTAACTGTACGCGGCTAAAAACCTCTATTTTATAAATACCGGGTGCAGCATTTACAACCTGTAGGGAGGAAAAAGTACGAATAAAACAAATATTCGTGGGGATGCTTGAAGACTGGCTTTAAATCAAATATTCTAAAAATGAACAATTTGTACAGGCCAGCCTCAACTCACCTACACTGTAGGTTGACGGACTAACACCTATCAGAAAACAACTACTCCCTTGGCTAATACCACGGAGGGCATTGGATTACATCCAACAGGTGTTAGTGTGGGATTCTTCACAGAATGAATTCCACATAAGCTCTTGCTCTGCTAATAATATACATTAGGAATATTAAATGACGTACATGCTCAGCCTATCCATTTCAGCATATTTTACTTCAAATACAAATCCCCTATACAACTCATCCGACAAATAATAACCACATATACTGTGTGACATGAATAGTCGATTGAACAAAAAAAATTATGAAAGTTATGTAAGAAACGAGATGAAAATAAAATCTTTCAAGGGTATTTGTCGCTGAAGATATAAAACAAAAAATGTAGATTCGACAGGACCAACCTTGCATTGAGGCCAATGAAGCCCATTTCAAACATCTATCGTAGAAAAAAAAGTGTTATTGATTGTATTTCATATCTGTTTTTCATTGCATTTTTCGTGTAATCGACTTCTTGTGTATCACTGTATATATGGGTAATATTTGTAGGATAAGTTGTGAAACACCCTGTATACGACTGAAAGTAGATAAGACAAAATACAATTTTCTGTACGAGCCTCAATAACAATGCTATACAGTAACTTCCCAAGCAGAATATTGACTGTATTGGGTATCATTGCCTACTTTTCATTCCTAGATAAAAATAAAGATGTTCATCTTACCTCAAAAGATTCTACATTCATCGAACCAATAAAAATCATCATTCAATACAAGTTCATTATAGAGGAATTCATCCTTGGCACATACCATGTATATACTTCAGCATTTTCTGAGAACCAATATGGAACATATAAATGGTGACCTGTAACATGTGCGTAGAATATTCATGTTCCCAATGATAATAACGAATATGCGTTATAAAAAGGTATATTCTGGATATATTCTGATTTTGCAGAGAGAATGTGGAAAAAGTCAATTTGAAATTCATTGACGATGAGAGAATATCGTTCCAAGAAAATAGGACCTACCGTTTCAGACCTGAAAAATCAGTGGGATCACCTAGCGACCAAGTGGTTGTTCCAAATATACCACTCATCGTAAGTATTTGATTTATTTTCCATCTATAATGCATTTGTTTCATCATCATTTCTGCAATCTGTCACAAAACTGCAGGTATTTCTTAATAATGTGACATCGTCGAAACGTGGACTATTGTCTCGATTCAAAAACTTTTGTCAGTGGTATTTCACTATAAAATCCTCTGCCTGGAGTATTGGTATCTGGTACCTTTCCTGTATTACCTTGTTGACTCAATTTTCTTCAACTTCTCCACTGGTCTGGTTCTATTGATAGAGTTTCACTGCTTCGACTTGCCAGTTCATCTCAATTTTTCCAGCTTGCTTTGCTACGATCTACTCATTACTTTGGGATGTCAGTTCAATTTTCAAAAACTAGGAATACAATATTCTTTCCACTTAATTTTCTGTCTACAACTTACTATCACTAATTTCAGGCAACCATTATATCCCAATGACAACTGATTTGAGAAAATTCTTTTTTTGAGGTGTGTGCATTGGCACTGGTGCAGTAGTCTTATGTTTTAGCTGCTTTCAGGTTTGAAAGTGACTTACTATTCGCCCAGAAGAGGTAGAGGTCGGGAAACAACTTTGCCAACCTGGCACATTCCTAAATGCGTCTTCTTATATCATTTGAAACGTCATTCTGTCCATCGCAATTCGTGAAATGATTGGATCTCCGCTAATGTGTACACACCAATTCATTTATACAAAGCGATCCATCCCAGACACGATATTCCAGTTATCGAACATTATCCAGTACCAAACGGACTGAATGGGTTAAGGTACCCAGTTTCTTCCTTGAATACAAAAACCTTTCGAATGATTCATTTGCTATTTTCTCATGTATAGCATTCACAAATGACTTTTGCAAAAAACGACACTATTGACATTGGGAGCGTCATGAAATTTGTCTACGTGCAATGGCTACTTGAAAAAAAAATGTGTTGAAAATAATTTTAAAAATGATTATTCCTTGTTCATTTCGAAAAATTATCTCGAATGATTGTGAATGAAATGATAGTGTACAAACCTCGGCAATAGTTAAAATTTCTCTCATGAAAAATTGCTCACCTAGACTTTCTCGAGAAGTGATACACTTTCCGCCTCGACATGTCATATACTATTACCACAGCAGTTGACCTCTTTTCATTCGTTCAATGCGTTGAAATGTAGTGGTTACAAATTACTAAGTACAAAAATAACGAATGAAGCAAATGAACCAAGTAGTAAAAATTGAAAAAAAATTGAAATGTGAATAACTAGCGACCCGCCCCGACTTCGCATTGATAAAAAATGGTTGAGAGATAGACATATAAAAAATAAAAATGAAACAAGGGAAAAATATTCAAATTGAGAAAAATCAAAGTAGTGAATTATAAAAAAAATTAATGAATGAATCCAATTAGAAATGCATATTCGAATGCTAATTTGGGAATAAAAACAGAAAAATATTTAAATTATTCAAATATTGAAAATAATTTATGAAAATAAATATATTTTCATTGCCATAGTTTCGAATGACATCTGGTGATACTTAGTAATAGATGATTCTTGTGAAAGTGTTAGACACACTGTTAGTAACCAATAAATTTCCATAGTGGGGGTTTGAGAGACTTATGGAAATTATGTTACGTACATTGTTTCCATGAACAGTCCAAGTGCCAAGTGCAATGCATTTCAATACCCCTTGGATACATTTTATACCAAATACATGTGGAAACGGTCTTTTCCGCACTAGCGATCAATCCATTAATTGAAAAATGTGAGATTTTCAGCCTCGTTGATAAACGGGATGAATATAAAACAAAAATAACTGATATGCCTTCTTATACATAACTCGTGTAAATGGTTCAATAAACCGAAATCAACGCACTTTCCTGCCTCTTTGCCTTTATTACCAACATTCATTTTCGCACAGTTTTAGTTCAGAGGACTCCTAGTCATCGCGATCCTGAGAGGAAAAGTCGCCTCGTCGAGAGGATGAGGCCGTTCCAAATATTAATCATGAACTCGAAATGTTCGGAAATATATGTAAAGAATGATGGCAGAAAAGGAGTAAAATCTGTTGATTCCGAATCATTGAACCATTTTAACGAGTTGAATGAGAGCAAATATCGTTTAATCAATCCAAAGGCACCCATACAAACATTTTCAGGGGGCGGACCGGAAGCATCTAGGCCTATACCTTTTTATGTGTTTTACTTAGTTCTAACTACTCATTCGAATCAGTATAACGCACAAGAATGACCTCCTCGTGTGTGAATCGGTTCAACAAAGTTCAAACAACTGAAATTCAACTCCGACTGTAAAAAAGTTTTGTGATAGGAATGGTCGGCCATGAATCAATCATTGTGTTGAAAACACCAGTTCCCAATGCATGGATACCCTTAACGGTTTGACCGAAGAACGCATCGCATTTGGAAGAGTACCATTCTACATACTCGTTAATTGAATTGAACTGGTCGATACTTGATGAAAATCCATTTTCAACAAAAAATATCATCATATCATACAGAAAACTAGATTGGGTGAATAACTTAAATATGATTACGGCGTTTATTAATTATTAACTTTTATTCTATCTGAATTGTATGTATAATTGGCATTATCAATAGCCAAATGAAGATATTCATTAATTTATTTAATTGCGAAATTAACGATCAGGTAATGAATTTTAATGATATACAATCAGAAAAAATCAACTGAAAATGATTTTTAAAAATTTCACACTCAAATTCTCAATATGTGATTGATTTGAAGGACCAACCCCAAGTGGCTTTTGTCAGGTAGATATTAAATATTGCAGAAACTCACTGGAAATGAAACAGTTTTCGGTTAAAAACGAAATTTCCACTCTGTCAATTCTAAAATAACCTTCTTCATACTTTTATATTCTCATATCGCTTACTATTATTTTTCTTCTCTAAATGGAGTCTTTAAATAACAATATATTACGTAGTTGGTGCAGAACAACATTCAAATGGAATGCCTAAAAGAAGTTTCTCAACATGACAATTGAGTTCCATTAATACTATCTGTCAATAATATAACTGGTGAAATGAATAGAATTTGAATGTATATGATACCACACATATAAACCCTGCTTTCAGGCATCGACATAATTCAATCACAGGGGTTCAATTTATTTTATTCTTTATTTCAGAGCGGTGCAGCAATGATGAAGAATCAAAATTTCTTTGCGCGCCTAGCTTTTTCTGCAACATTAAGGGGATGGGATCTTCATCCTTTCATCACATTACCTGCTCATGATTTCATCACAGGCTATGACGATCGCCTATACGAAGCCTCCAGAATAGTATCCAATTTCAAGAACGTGGAAACTCCTGAAAAATTTGCATTGCTGGCAGCGGTTAGTATACTATAACAACTATACATGAATTAGACTTACATGATTATTTTTGAAAGGACCTATGGTTTTTTCAAGGGGATAAACTAACATACGATTGACGATACTCAGTGAGTGATATTTAGACTATAGAGTTCTGCTTTGGCACACGACCGGCGAATTCTCCGGCCGGTAAAACAGCCGGCCGGCGAGAAAGCTGAAGAAAATTACCTCAAATTCAAATACAACCTGTCACACGCACCGGCGCCGGCTATTTTGCCGACCGGCCGCCGGTAGATAAAATATTTGGACGGCGAACACACGGCCGCCGTTTGGTAAATCAACCGCCGTAATCGTTTCAATACATTGCAAGTATATGTGACGACACACGAACGAGGTTTATCAAATAGCCGGCGACGTGAACAGAGGATTTTCGTATCGTGCATGGTGTCATGTAAAACGTGGACAATTTTAATATTG
>JAVJAQ010004042.1:31003-94478 GCA_032362365.1 Zygogramma bicolorata | reverse complement strand
TCCCAAGTACGTACATATTGGGTCCCTTTCGCTTCAAGGGGTATTGGGATTTTGAGAGTGATCACTTAGTGTATTCAAACATATATCAATATTGGTAATGCAATATTCATAATGAATTATTCCTAAAAAAATTTGGAAAAATTGAAACATCGACATGTGGTGAATTTAAATACCAGAAAATTACATACAGAATTTTTTGCACAGCAAGTTTGATATTCCAAAACCGCCATCACATGAGACAGTGATCCTTTAGTGTTTTTTCGAATATATTTCCATTGTTACTGAACTTTCCAAAATTTTAATATTATCTCGAACAAAACTAACTTGAAGTCATCACATCTATAGCACCCAACTCCTTCTTAAAAACAAGTGTCTCCGTGCCGTAGAGCGTAACAGTGGTCGACAATAATATCTCCATAGGAAAGGTCGAGAGTTCAAGCCCCGCAGCAGCCAGGTCTTTTTCCAGGTAAGTATTCGGTTAGATGGTTAGTACACGTGAATGAGTAAAATTTCCAACTTGACTATTTGGTAAAAAAGAAATGAATAATCCCGAATATGAAAACTTAGATTCATTAAGTGATATCATATGATATAACATTACGTTGTTTTCGAATATTGATCTAATATCGCCGAATGTTCACATTTTTTTGTGGCCACTATTGATATCATCTACAATATAAGGCTAATATTCCCGTAATATTGAACCAATATTGGTCAAATATGTTTGTTCTACTTGGGATAGCGCATACAGAATGGAAAATGTACGTTTTCGGAATGTCCCAAACAGTTCCCCTTTCTGTACATTTCAGGTCCTGTGTGGACTAGAAAAGTACGTACCTGGGATTACCGACTATGCGGAAACGGTAAGTCGCAGGGAGGTCTTATGTACGTCTGTCGGAGACAAAAGTACGTCCTAAATACGTACAATGCATCCTCACCGTACATATGCAGTACGTCCACTGGACGTACTTGTGCTATTTGGGATGAAGAGCCAATAAAGACTCGAAAGCTTGAACAGAATAAAGAGTTCACTTTTTCCAATTCCTTGTTGACTGCACACCCGAATATTAAAAGGATTCTTCTTTAACTTAGACAGTCGTCTAACCTTCTCACATTATATATATATATATATATATATATATATATATATATATATATATATATATATATAAATAATCTAACAAATCGGGTGTATTGAAACGTTTCAAAGCGGTCACATTCGTGTCGAATTTCTCTAAAAATAATTGCAAACTATCGGGCTGATTATTGGGATAACGACAAAAATTCATCAAACAATCTAAGTAAAGGTTAACGAAAGATTTTTTATCATCGGAAGTGTCCTCTAAGAGTTTCCATATTAGGTCATAATTATCAGGGATAGATTCATAGGCATGGCATGTTTCCAAGGCTTCTCCTGAAAGACTTCCCAGAAGATACTGAAGTTTTTCTGCTTTGCAAAAATTGTTTTTGGTGGCCTAATCAGAATTTCCATCAGGATAATCAGAATTACCAATGTCTCTGCCATTCCGACAGAGACATTCATTTTAGCTGGAGAACATCTCTAATCCCAAAAATTGATTATTCACTATCACATAAAGAATGCTCATCAAGGGATAGAAACAAGTATTGATGATCTCAGAAGACGATTCTGGATTCCTCATATTGGTAGAACTGTCAAAAAAGGCATAACACAATTCAACCATGGGACTTTTGTCGTAGGAATGATTACTAAGTTATCAGAAACCATTTACAGCTACTGGAATCGACTATTTCGGTCCATTTCAGGTCGAGATTGAAGGAGACTGGAAAAGCGTTACGGTGTCTTATTCACCTGTCTGACAATTACACCTTTTCCAATTGTAATTCAGATAATATAAGATGTTATTCAGAAAATATCAATTGTAATCCAGAATAATCAAATGTACTCAGAAAATATCAGTTGTAATTCAGATTGATCAAATGTAATTCAGAAGATATCAATTGTAAATCAGATCTGTCAATTGTAATTCAGGAGATATCAATTGTAATTCAAATCTTGTCAATTGTAATTCAGAAAATGAACGATATGCAGACGTATACGTTTGATCAAGAACACAAAAGGCATTCAGTACTGGCACGACAATTCTGAGTACACTGCGAAAACACCAAGAGGAAAGAAAATTGATATGTACTGATCTACTGAATATACAGGTACAGGATACAGGGCGTGTCTCATCGAACTGTCATTCTGACTTCGAAGTGAAGGAGTGAAATTATCGAAATATATTTCATTTGAAAGTTTTATGTATGCACATCCATAGATATTCATCAACGAATTTAGGCTTCTCAAATTGTTTTCCAATATACAGGGTTCTGATTGAAAACGTAGCATATAAAAATGTTTTTCGAATGAAACAACCCAATTATTGGGAAAAGGAATACGAAGTCTATGTACTACATATGTACATAGTTTCGTATGAAACAACCTAAATTTCCCGAGAAACAAAAGGTTTGGAAAAATTGTGTCTGAACTCCCCAAAAAATTGGGTATTTTCATTACGCGACAATTCTGAGTACACTGCGAAAACACCAAGAGGAAAGAAAATTGATATGTACTGATCTACTGAATATACAGGTACAGGATACAGGGCGTGTCTCATCGAACTGTCATTCTGACTTCGAAGTGAAGGAGTGAAATTATCGAAATATATTTCATTTGAAAGTTTTATGTATGCACATCCATAGATATTCATCAACGAATTTAGGCTTCTCAAATTGTTTTCCAATATACAGGGTACTGATTGAAAACGTAGCATATAAAAATGTTTTTCGAATGAAACAACCTAATTATTGGGAAAAGGAATACGAAGTCTATGTACTACATATGTACATAGTTTCGTATGAAACAACCTAAATTTCCCGAGAAACAAAAGGTTTGGACAAATTGTGTCTGAACTCCCCAAAAAATTGGGTATTTTCATTACGCAGAATGAAAATTAGTGATGAAATTTTTCCGAAGCTCATGTTCCTTTGATCTATTTTATGCGTCAAAAATGGTCTCGAGTATTTTTAATTCGAAATAGATGACCATATTACTTATGCATGACAAAGCTGCAAAATATTATATAAATATTTATATTATATGCAGTGTTATCATTAACTTGTTAATAATGATATCTTCATTCGATTATCATTCCTACTTAATAATATAAGATGTTATTCAGAAAATATCAATTGTAATTCAGAATAATCAAATGTAATTCAGAAAATATCAGTTGTAATTCAGATTGATCAAATGTAATTCAGAAGATATCAATTGTAAATCAGATCTGTCAATTGTAATTCAGGAGATATCAATTGTAATTCAGATCTTGTCAATTTTAATTCAGAAAATGAACGATATGCAGACGTATACGTTTGATCAAGAACACAAAAGGCATTCAGTACTGGCACGACAATTCTGAGAACACTGCGAAAGCACCAATAGGAAAGAAAATTGATATTTACTGATCTACGGAATATACAGGTACAGGATACAGGGCGTGTCTCATCGAACTGTCATTCTGACTTCGAAGTGAAGGAGTGAAATTATCGAAATATATTTCATTTGAAAGTTTTATGTATGTACATCCATAGATATTCATCAACGAATTTAGGCTTCTCAAATTGTTTTCCAATATACAGTTTCAATCGGTACTGATTGAAAACGTAGCGTATAAAAATGTTTTTCGAATGAAACAACCTAATTATTGGGAAAAGGAATACGAAGTCTATGTACTACATATATACATAGTTTCGTATGAAACAACCTAAATTTCCCGAGAAACAAAAGGTTTGGAAAAATTGTGTCTGAACTCCCCAAAAAATTGGGTATTTTCATTACGCAGAATGAAAATTAGTGATGAAATTTTTCCGAAGCTCTTTTGATCTATTTTATGCGTCAAAAATGGTCTCGAGTATTTTTAATTCGAAATAGATGACCATATTACTTATGCATGACAAAGCTGCAAAATATTATATAAATATTTCTATTATATGCAGTGTTATCATTAACTTGTTAATAATGATATCTTCATTCGATTATCATTCCTACTTAGTTATATAGCTCAATTAGTTTGAATATGTAATATTTGGGTATTTTTTGCTACTATTCGATTCAATAATATAAATTAATGATATTTATTCATACAACACAAAGAATATACAAAAAATTCACAATTATAATGGACATATATGTAGAGAAAATAACTGATACACTGCGGCTGCCCCAAGCAAGAACACAGTCATTGTATTTCAGTGAACATGTGGGAAAATGGGCGCCGAACTCATTTCATTTCTGTTTCGGAAAATCGATTTTATCATATGTTCTCCCCAGGAACCACGCCTAAATTTCCCTTCATTATACTTAGAACCGATGTCCTTTTCAACCTTATTTGAATATATAATCTGAATTACATTTGATATTTTCTGAATTCTAATTAACAAATTCTGAATTACAATTGATATTTTCTGAATTACAGTTGACTATTCTGAATTAAAATTGATATCTTCTGAATTACAATTGATATCTTCTGAATTACAGTTGACTATTCTGAATAACAACTCATATTTCCTGAATTACAATTGATATTTTCTGAATCACAATTGGAGGTGTAGAGCAGTACATGTTGAAATTGCTCATTCTTCAGACTCATGAATGATAATAAAAAGATTCCTAGCAAAACGTAGGACAATCGAGGTATGTTGGCCTTTTTAATGTTACGAGTGTCCATGGAGCGAATCGTGAACTGTTAAAAGATTTGGAAGATTTAGAAATGGAATCTCTTGTGAACGACATGGCAAATAGGGGTATGAAGCGGAAATTTAATTCTTCTTCGGCACCGCATAAGATCGGCAGTTGGGAGAGGATGTTAGGCTGTTCCAAAAAATCACTTATGGCAATCATGAATATCTATATACATAGATTATTTACTGAAGTAGAATATATTGTCAATAGCCGACCAATGACACACGTTTCTAGAGGTGCCCAAGGTCTAGTCATTATGACTTCGAACGATATTCCGATAGGAGAGAGTTCCGAAATAATTGCACCGGGTGTTTTCACTGAACACGACATAGTACATAAAAGCCAATGGAGAGTATCCCACAATCTTGCTGATATATTTTGGAAAAGTTGGCTCCGTGAATATGTCTCCACTCTAATCAATCGTAGAAAATGGAACAAGGATGAGCCAAGTTTGTGAGTTCGTGAAATGGTTGTCATGAATGATAACAATACACCACGGGAAGTTTAGCCTCTAGGAATTATTCAAATGTCTATGAAGGTTCAGATGGTATAGCAGGAACCGCAGAGGTTCGAACGAGGAATGGAAAATACGAAAGACCTATTCGAAAGCTGCATCTACTCAAAATATGTGCCAACAATGGGAAGCAGCACCGGGGTGGAGAATGTTTTGGAAAGGAAATAGTTGTCAAAATGGTTAAGGCTTTCGCGGCCGAGGTTATTAGTATAACTACTTCTCTTCGGGCTTGAAGGCCGTCGTTCTTTGGAATTTCTTCCTGACGTTTCGCTAGCGCGAGTGGCCAGCTTCTTCAGAGGCTTATTCATCTCCGATGACTAAACAGTTCGATTTCTCAAGGCGTATTTATATTGATGCAGGTAGTCTGGAGTGTTAATTACTTCTGTCGGGTTCGGGGAATAATCATCATTATTAGTTGCCGCACTACCTGCTGTGATTTCATTATTTATTCTTGATTTCTTCAGAATCGGATTCCAAATTCTGTTTAGAGTCAACGCTTCTTCCTTTCTGTTAAAATTGTCCGTATGTTTTTGGATCTCTATTGCCTCCCGTACCAGTCGGCTATGGTAACCCTGGTTGGGGGTAATCAGTGTTGCATTTTCGAACAGAATCTTGTGGTCGCCCTCACTCAATCACAGCAGGTAGTGCGGCAACTAATAATGATGATTATTCCCCGAACCCGACAGAAGTAATTAACACTCCAGACTACCTGCATCAATATAAATACGCCTTGAGAAATCGAACTGTTTAGTCATCGGAGATGAATAAGCCTCTGAAGAAGCTGGCCACTCGCGCTAGCGAAACGTCAGGAAGAAATTCCAAAGAACGACGGCCTTCAAGCCCGAAGAGAAGTAGTTATACTGGAAATAGTTGTGTTTCGTTCGAACCATTCTGTATTTCATATTGTTTCTGTCACATTTTGACATTTGAATGAATAAATTGTTTTTCGAATTGCTGTCACTTCCTCTCTAGAAGTGATACAGTCACTGAAATAGTATACAAAATATGGTGTCCATATCGCACGAGGACGAAGTTTGAGCACGATGCCGTAGGCAAGTGCTCAAACCTCTGAGGGCGATGTAGCCGATATCCATGCGAGTTATACAGATAATTTTTTCTTTGACCAGCTGAATACTTCAGAACTCTATTTCAAGTATAATATTGATAATCAATTTTAGATATAGAGTATTTCTTCGATATTTATGAAAGAATCAAAGGAAAGAAACTTCATTTAATTCAATATTTAATTTTTACGACGACATACTCGGCTTACTCTGAGAAAATCGGTTTTGGTGATATTCGAACCAACTTACCCAACTAGGCCATTTGGACTGTACAATTGTTGTCTCTATGGTAACCATGTATTTTGTTCTCTGTGTTTGATGGAATTTATATCCTACCTTGTGTTGATATGGTATCATAACGATTCGGTTGACTGGAATCGCCTACTTATCCGTTCAGTAAACTTTGAAGAAATGAGCACGGGTGGGAGTAAAAAAAGTAGTTTGCTTCACGACATAGAGCTGCTAAGCTTCCTTTATTGTTGATAACTCTTGTTCTTTTATATTACTGCTACCTATCAATTTTTTTTATGATTAGGAGTAGCTACTCAGTAATCTCGTTCCGATCGGGATGAAAATCGATCCCACGATCAGCGTTGGTTCAATATCTAGTATCGAGTGCTACATTGTATACTGAGATGAAAGAAAAAGAAAAAAACATGAATTAATGAATGAATAGGAGAAATCTATTTTAATGCACAAAATGTTATCTCCAATTCAATACCACACACTTTAGCCTCGTTTTACAGAAATTTGATTTTTGTGTTCAAAATAATGTCAATTGAAGTTCTCACCTTCTGAAGAAATGAACACACGATATCGTAGATACATGTGTTCCTCAATTGGTATTTAGTTGCTTCTTATGGCCTTTTTCGCTATCATATATCAGTTTTTTTCATCTGTATCATGAAATACCCTGCAGAATATTATTAACTCACATAAAAAATCTATTGATTTTATTTTTGGTTCCATTACATTACATTAAATATAAATTATTTACATTTCAGATCTTGGAGCAAAACATTTTGAAAATAATCAATCACATTCTTTAATTCTTTATAGTAATCAGATATTTTCCGGTAGTGTCCTTTTTTTTGGGGGGAGTATTCGGAATTGGGATGTTCACTAACAATCCCAAGGGGCACAACGTGAGTGATTCTTGACATAACATGTTCTACTTCCGTATTATTTCAAACAATACGGAAACAATTTTGCTTGAAAAAGATTTCAAAAAACGTGTTTCGCTGTATAATCCAGACAAGAAGAGAAAAATATTTGTAATTAATGAAGAGCAGAAAATAGAGATAGTATCCAATAAAGATTCTGGTAGAGAGTCAGATTTTAGTGCAGAAATATTATGTTACTTTATTTATACTACCCTGAATATTCGTTCAAAAATAAATTTGATATTTCATTTCAGGGTTTCGACTTTAATTACATTTAATAATGTTCATACAGTTCGATTGACCATGCAATTATTCAATTCAGAATAACATACATCTGATATGCACAATTGCATCCAACGATAGTCTTCTCCATTTCTTGATATTATAAATATCAGAAATTTCTACTTCCACTGACTACTACAATATGAGTATCATTTTTAGAGTCTGGTTGTTACTCGAATATAGACTCATTATTCTGGATATTAATGGGGCCGTTTTACAAAAACTTTTATACATAGAACGTTCAAATATTGAGCAGCGATAAATAAATCATTCTAGATCAACGTTCTTCTATAAGAGCACCTACTCTTCGAGCTTGTCGACAACTGGTGTGATCGGCTAACATTCTTTTGAGAACTAGAACTAGAGAAATAAATGTGATTATAGAAGTTAGTAGGCAACCAAACTTCAGGGCGATTTTAATTTCATCTACCGTGAATGTCAGGAAGTCAATCAAGTCTTTGAAGTCTTGTGGTAGGTCATCTTCGCTCAGAGCCTGAAATACATTTGCACACTATTAATGTTTTGTTTCTGCCATCAGGATATATCATATAAATTCAGGTATTGAAATCAGCAAAATGATTAATGGTGATCCACAAATTTCCCTTGATCATGATCAAGTTTTATACTTTCAATTGCACACTAATTCGACCCATCTTATTCCTTGAATAGAAATTATGTAATCGAATCATTTCATCAGGTGTCATTCAGCTGTTTTGCACCACTATTGTTGTAGTTGTACTATGTTCATGTTATGATTGGATGGAAAAGCAATCTCTGCCATGATTTATAATTGCAGAAATTGAATTCCTTTCGTTTCTATTTTCTTACTTGGACCAACAATAAAAGCATAATTAATAATATATTTTTTTAAATGATAGAGAAACACATTTTTGGGTTTCGATGATTTCGGGGGACTCCTTTCATCTTTGAAGATTTGAAACCGCCCAGATAACATCAATAGACCTAATTTATTATATGCATAGCCCTAGACATATATACTTGTCAAAATGTCCAGCATAACCGAAGGCTGCAATACTCAACAAGAAATGTGCTCAGCATATACGTTGAAGAATATCGAATTGACAATTATGCAATATTCTCAGAATATTTCTGCACATGATATTAAATTATTTCAGGTAAATATCGCGCATGTATTCCAGGAAATGCTGAGCACATATTTGAAACAAATGAATGTTGTCCGATAACATGAGAACAGTATATTTATTTTACTGAAGAACTCAATGATAATAACGCATTTGCCGAACACTCAATCTCAGGGTTGTGGGATTATTTATTTAGAATTGAATGGAAGTAGCCATTATTTTGTACGTCAAGGTATCTCTTGGAGTTCTTATGAAATCATATGCAATTCAAGTTTAAAAATTATTCCGATAAAAGAAGGATATTGAAGGGAATGTAGTTTGCATCTAATTAAAGTGTACATTTATATTTCCTATAGAAGATTGATGTTGATTCATTGTGATTAGCTCACCTATATTTATCTGATATTGTATTTTTTATGTTTACTTTTCATAAAAATGATATGATATACATACCACTTCAACCCAAGCAATGAGTAACATCAGTTCATCTTCGAACATGTCCATTTCAGATATTCCATACGCTTTGTTAACTTGAATGTTCATCTGTAAATAACTTGCACCAGTCATAGTGAAACCCATAACTGGATGAACGGGTCTTCATCAGATTCATATTTTCAGGATTCAATCCTGTGACACCTTTGACAAGTATTGGATCAGCCCTGTAGAAATGAGGGTGAGAAACAAACATTGGTGTATCTGAAACAAATTTTAATCATAATTCATATATAGTCAAGCAAATAAGTATATTAAATGATATGAATTTTCTCAAAGAACAACAACGGCGAGATTGGACCAAAAATTTCAAAAATACCTAATATTGAAAAGTACATTCTGGAGAAAATTTTTTGCTTACTCATGAATCCAATGAAATTTAATTTAAAATAACAAATTAGAGCAACATTACACTGATGATATATCCCATGGGCTGTTTTCACTTCAATTAAAAGTTATGTTTTGATGGACAAACATAATTTCGAGGGATTTTATTTCTGATGACAATATAACACGAATTATTCCTAACCAAAAATTATATGTGAGCTTTGTTTGTACCGATCGAAAGTAAGAGGGTGACTTTTTGCCACCACACTGTATGAATGATATATCAAATCTTGAAACTGTACTCAAGATTCACTCGTCTAACAAATGTTTTCAAGACAATAGATAACGCATGATTCATTTGAAAATCATTGGTTCTCATGATTGATATTTGAGTGCAGATAAATGAGAAAAAAGTTGAAAACTCGGAGGTCATTCATAAACTACAAGCATATAATACTTTTTAGGGGGTTAAATGACCTTACATAAAGCATATCCAGAACGATGGTACTATTGACTGTACACAGGGAAAAACTGAATTTTCCACCGTTATTTTATAAAAGCTGAAAGTTCATCTGCGCGTGTCCCCAACAAAGGTGAAAACAATCAGCGACTGTGGAGTTTGGATCTTGGTTGCTTGGCCAGGAAACAGACAGCAAAGATTCTTATCCAAGTCATGTGTTTTCTTATATATTTCTTACGGATGTCGTAGCTTCAAGCGCACATTTTCTTGATTACTTATACATAACGTCAGAAGATGGCAAGCAATTCAGCAACAGATGTGAAATAATTTCATCAATATCTTAGATCATTCATATTTTATAAGTACTTTCAGGATTGGACTATTATTTTCCGTATAAACTTCTATTGTTAACACTCCTGTGAAGCTTCATCTTTCTGCCAATATTTCAGTCAAACCATTTTATCAAACTGACAAATAGATATCTGCACCTACTTTACCCTTCAGAAAATATAAATTTCTCTTACATTGACAAGTAAACAAAAATATCGACATTATAGGCAAGATGGCGTCACAAAAACCCTTCAAATACTGTCAAACGTAAGTATAATAATGATTTAATGAAGTTGAGGGGTGTCTGGCAGGAGGTTGAAACCAGAGTAAGTGTCTGGCAATGGATGATGTGATTTCTAATATCATTCCGAAGAAGATATGAAAAAGCTGAGCTTTATACTTCGACGAAAGTGATGTACTATTTTATACGCCTTTGCTACCTGGTATCTGAAGAAGTAACTATCATCCAAACTTCATAGTCGCTGATCGTTCTCACCTGTGTCAGGGGAATACGCAGAGAAACTTTCAGCTTTTATAAAATAACGAAGGTCTGGCGGACGCGGGCTCTTGCTCTATAACATTATCTGAACGGTTTTGTTCAATGTGATAGATACAGAAAAACTTAGCACGAAAACCCAGACTCTTACACAAATCAAACTAGCGAAAGCTGGGACGTTTTCGAAGTTTTCTGAAAGAATATTTTCAATGGTTTTTTCCGATTCCATTACTTCTTCTTGACAAAAATATATTACAGTTTCCTGAATGATTTTCACTCACAATGGGTTTACAAAACCGCGACACGTGTTTCGCTATTAAAATAGCTTCTTCAAACAAGATAAAATTTTATCTTGTTTGATATTTAATATTTAAAATTTTTCTGAGACGTTGTTGTTTTAACTCTATTTTTCAATGTGATATTTTTTTTATTCCTTGTATTATAAATATGATTATTGAAATTTATATTCAATTTGTGTTTATGGATATAAATCATGATGTTATCTCCGAATAATTGTCTTATATCCATTTTATGTGTTTCTATGTACAGATTTTCAATTGGATACAAATAAGACTCATTATATATCATTTTCAAAAACCGTTTCTGGAGAACTTCAAGATTTCTAATGTGGGATTTCATGACCCCTCCCCAAGCTAGAATCAGTTGGAATTACTCAAGACCGTTTATGGTACTAACACTAATGGATGCATTGTATGTCTTGGTCATATTGAGTGAAAAAATATGACCCAAAAACAAAACAAATCCATTTGTTGAAAAGGACATTATCTTTAGAAACAGATGTGAATTCTTAGTGTAGCACTCACCTATTACAAGCGTCTGTAGCAAAGTAACTCAGTTTATCCTGTCCATTAATTTGTTCGTAAACTCCAATTTTACTCGAATCGTATTTTCCGGTATTCATTGTGATCACTCTTGGATTCTGTCCTATTTTCTGCAAGATGAAAATGATTATTTATCAGCGTAAATGCTCATTTGTGATTTTTTTCATATAAAGTGCAAAATTTGTTGTGACGAGAGACGACAAAATGTTCGTAATCGGTGCTGGATATGTTTTGAACCAGAAATGTACACTTGATTATTGTCCTAATGAATTTTCAAACAATAAGATACATCAACAGCAATAAAATCGAGTGGCCTTACAAAAACTGAAAGGATTTAAATGAACTCGTTCCTGGGATTGAATATTAGACTCTTGTATATGTTTTTAAACACACGGCCTTTGAATTCGTCACTCATTTTGTCTCATATCACCGTCTTTTCTCAAATCGCCTATTCAATATTAAAATTGTCCACGTTTTACATGACACCATGCACGATACGAAAATCCTCTGTACACGTCGCCGGCTATTTGATAAACTTCGTTCGTGTGTCGTCACATACCTACCTATACTTGCAATGTATTGAAATGATTACGGCGGTTGATTTACCAAACGGCCGGCGGCCGTGTGTTCACGGTCCAAATATTTAATCTAACGGCGTAATTTTCTCCAGCTTTCTCGCCGGCCAGTGAAACAGCCGGCCAGACAATTCGATAGAACTCTTGTCTACGACAATTTGCCGGTCGTGTGCCATAGGTCCTTTCAAAAATAATCATGCATTCTGATCCATTAAAAATGTGTATAGTTGTTACAGTACTAACCGCTGCCAGCAATGCAAATTTTTCAGGAGTTTCCACGTTCTTGAAATTGGATACTATTCTGGAGGCTTCGTATAGGCGATCGTCATAGCCTGTGATAAAATCATGAGCAGGTAATGTGATGAAAGGATGAAGATCCCATCCCCTCATTGTTGCAGAAAAAGCTATATGCGCAAAGAAATTTTG
Source organism: Zygogramma bicolorata (assembly GCA_032362365.1). Lineage (NCBI taxonomy): Eukaryota > Metazoa > Arthropoda > Insecta > Coleoptera > Chrysomelidae > Zygogramma > Zygogramma bicolorata. Next base: position 81,639 of record JAVJAQ010004042.1, on the reverse strand, counting down.
ATTGTTGTTGTCCTAAAATTGTTCGTTTCCGTTAACCAGCTGACGAACGTCAACCCTCAGAAGTCGAAACTTGTGCGAGCAATGGATCAACGAGGCCTTACCTTTTAACGTGCGATTACCCAGCACGGTGGCCCGGCGAGGATTCGAACCCCGGCCTTCCGCTTGATAGGCAGATATGCTAACCACTACACTACCGAGACCACAATTCTTCATCATTGCTGCACCGCTCTGAAATGAAGAATAAATTTGTTCAACTTAATAAAAGTGGGTTTTTGTTAAACAGGAATGAGTCTTTCGTCATTCATATCAGAAAAAATGTAACCCCTGTAATTGAGTTATGTCGATGCCTGAAAGCAAGGTTTACGTGTGTGGTATCATATACATTCAAATTCCATTCATTTCACCAGTTATATTATTGACAGCATAGTATTCATGGAAATCAATTTTCATGTTGGGAAACTTCTTTCAGACATTGCATTTGAATGTTCTTCTGCACTAACTACGTAAAATGTTGTTATTTAAAGACTCCATTTAGAGAAGAGAAATAATAGTAAGCAATATGAGAATAGAAAAGTATGACGGGGGTTATAATACATATCGAGGCGGAAAGTGTATCACTTCTCGAGAAAGCCTAGGTGAGCAATTTTTCGTGAGAGAAATTTTAACTATTGCCGAGGTTTGTACACTATATCATTCACAATCATTCGAGATAATTTTTTGAAATGAACAAGAAATAATCATTTTCAAAATTATTTTCAACACATTTTTTTTTCAAGTAGGCATTGCACATAAACAAATTTCATGACGCTCCCAATGTCAATAGTGTCGTTCTTTGCAAGTCATTCGTGAATGCTATTCATGAGAAAATAGCTAATGAAACAGTAACGCGCTATTTTTAGAAGCTAGCGTTTTAATTATTCGAAAGGTTTTTTGTATCCAAGGAAGAATCTGGGTACCTTCACCCATTCAGTCCGTTTGGTATTGGATAATGTTCGACAACTGGAATATCGTGTCTGGGATGGATCGCTTTGTATAAATGAATTGGTGTGTACACATTAGCGGAGATCCAATCATTTCATGAATTGCGATGGACAGAATGACGTTTCAAATGATATAAGAAGACGGATTTGGGAATGTGCCAGGTTGGCAAAGTGTTTCGCCGACGTCGTCTTTTTCTGGGCGAATAGTAAGTCACTTTCAAACCTGAAAGCAGCTAAAACATAAGACTACTACACCAGTGCCAGTGCACACACCTTAAAAAAAGGATTTTCTCAAATCAGTTGTCATTGGGATATAATGGTTGCCCGAAATTAGTGATAGTATGTTGTAGACAGAAAATTAATTGGAAAGAATATTGTATTACTAGTTTTTGAAAATTGAACTGACATCCCAAAGTAATGAGTAGATCGTAGAAAAGCAAGCTGGAAAAATTGAGATGAAGTGGCAAGTCAAAGCAGTGAAACTCTATTAATAGAACCAGACCAGTGGAGAAGTTGAAGAAAATTGAGTCAACAAGGTAATACAGGAAAGGTACCAGATACCAATACTCCAAGCAGAGGATTTTATAGTGAAATACCACTGACAAAAGTTTTTGAATCGAGACAATAGTCCACGTTTCGACGATGTCACATTATTAAGAAATACCTGCAGTTTTGTGGCAGATTGTAGAAATGATGATGAAACAAATGCATTATAGATGGAAAATAAATCAAATACTTACGATGAGTGGTATATTTGGAACAACCACTTGGTCGCTAGGTGATCCCACTGATTTTTCAGGTCTGAAACGGTAGGTCCTATTTTCTTGGAACGATATTCTCTCATCGTCAATGAATTTCAAATTGACTTTTTCCACATTCTCTCTGCAAAATCAGAAAATATCCAGAATATACCTTTTTATAACGCATATTCGTTATTATCATTGGGAACATGAATATTCTACGCACATGTTACAGGTCACCATTTATATGTTCCATATTGGTTCTCAGAAAATGCTGAAGTATATACATGGTATGTGCCAAGGATGAATTCCTCTATAATGAACTTGTATTGAATGATGATTTCTATTGGTTCGATGAATGTAGAATCTTTTGAGGTAAGATGAACATCATTATTTTTATCTAGGAATGAAAAGTAGGCAATGACACCCAATACAGTCAATATTCTGCTTGGGAGGTTACTGTATAGCATTGTTATTGAGGCTCGTACAGAAAATTGTATTTTGTCTTATCTACTTTCAGTCGTATACAGGGTGTTTCACAACTTATCCTACAAATATTACCCATATATACAGTGATACACAAGAAGTCGATTACACGAAAAATGCAATGAAAAACAGATATGAAATACAATCAATAACACTTTTTTTTCTACGATAGATGTTTGAAATGGGCTTCATAGGCCTCAATGCAAGGTTGGTCCCGTCGAATCTACATTTTTTGTTTTATATCTTCCGCGACAAATACCCTTGAAAGATTTTATTTTCATCTCGTTTCTTACATAACTTTCATAATTTTTTTTGTTCAATCGACTATTCATGTCACACAGTATATGTGACAAAATGGTTAAGGCTTTCGCGGCCAAGGTTATTAGTATAACTACTGCTCTTCGGGCTTGAAGGCCGTCGTTCTTTGGAATTTCTTCCTGACGTTTCGCTAGCGCGAGTGGCCAGCTTCTTCAGAGGCTTATTCATCTCCGATGACTAAACAGTTCGATTTCTCAAGGCGTATTTATATTGATGCAGGTAGTCTGGAGTGTTAATTACTTCTGCTGGGTTCGGGGAATAATCATCATTATTAGTTGCCGCACTACCTGCTGTGATTTCATTAGTTATTCTTGATTTCTTCAGAATCGGATTCCAAATTCTGTTTAGAGTCAACGCTTCTTCCTTTCTGTTAAAATTGTCCGCATGTTTTTGGATCTCTATTGCCTCCCGTACCAGTCGGCTATGGTAACCCTGGTTGGGGGCAATCAGTGTTGCATTTTCGAACAGAATCTTGTGGTCGCCCTCACTCAATGCGTGTTCCGCCACCGCCGATTTGTCGGTTTGCCCCAGCCTGCAGTTCCTTTGATGCTCTTTGAGCCTTGTACCCATGGATCTTTTCGTGGTACCGATGTAAACCTTCCCACAAGTACACGGTATGCGATAAACCCCTGCCGCTGACAGTGGGTCTCTTTTGTCTTTAACCGACCTGAGGCTTTGCTGGATCTTCTTGGTCGGCTTGAAAACTGTTTTTATGTTATATTTCCCCAAGAGTTTTCCAATTCTGTCAGTGACCCTCGGGATATATGGCAGATATGCATTCGCAACTACCTGAGAGTCATCCCTGTTATGAACCGTGGGGCTCTACGGTCTCCCAAAGGTGCATAAACCCAACATGCCACTGAGACCTATAGTCAGTGCCCCAGGCTCACCTACCTATCACTTGGCAAAACATCTGGCCTCACTCCTCCAGCCTCATGTCGGAAGAACAAATTCCTACGTCAAGGATTCAACAGACTTCGTTGGTAAAATTAAAGGCTTGACCTTGGAACCGACCGACATCATGGTCAGCTTCGATGTTGTGTCCTTGTTTACCAACGTCCCACTGGAAGACTCTCTGAGGGAGATAGCCTGCCTGTTCCCAAGTGATATTGTCGGACTTTTTAGAGCATGCCTTACGGGAAGCTACTTTCAATGGAGGGGAAACTTCTATGAGCAATTGGATGGAGTGGCGATGGGAAGTCCACTGAGCCCAGTGATAGCCAACTTCTTTATGGAACGGTTTGAAGAGAAGGCAATCGACGCCTTTGATTTGAAGCCGACCTTGTGGCTACGCTACGTGGATGACACCTTCGTCGTCTGGAAACATGGAAGGGACGCTCTGAACCTTTTTCTGGACCACCTGAACGCTCAACACCCCAGCATCAAATTCACCATGGAAACCGAACAGAACCAGCAGATAGCCTTCTTAGATGTTCTGATTGAACGATGTGGCGCTAGACTAACCCACAAAGTATACCGAAAACCCACGCACACGGATAGGTACCTGCACGCACTATCGAACCACCATCCCAGTCAAAAGAGAGGAGTCATATCTACCCTAACTGAACGTGCTCGAAGGATTTGTGAACCAGAACATCTAGAGCAGGAACTGGAACATCTTCAAGTGACCTTGAGGTCGAATGGGTACAGTGTATCTGAGATCAACAGGGCCATGAAACCGAAGAGTCCCACGGTTCATAACAGGGATGACTCTCAGGTAGTTGCGAATGCATATCTGCCATATATCCCGAGGGTCACTGACAGAATTGGAAAACTCTTGGGGAAATATAACATAAAAACAGTTTTCAAGCCGACCAAGAAGATCCAGCAAAGCCTCAGGTCGGTTAAAGACAAAAGAGACCCACTGTCAGCGGCAGGGGTTTATCGCATACCGTGTACCTGTGGGAAGGTTTACATCGGTACCACGAAAAGATCCATGGGTACAAGGCTCAAAGAGCATCAAAGGAACTGCAGGCTGGGGCAAACCGACAAATCGGCGGTGGTGGAACACGCATTGAGTGAGGGCGACCACAAGATTCTGTTCGAAAATGCAACACTGATTGCCCCCAACCAGGGTTACCATAGCCGCCTGGTACGGGAGGCAATAGAGATCCAAAAACATGCGGACAATTTTAACAGAAAGGAAGAAGCGTTGACTCTAAACAGAATTTGGAATCCGATTCTGAAGAAATCAAGAATAACTGATGAAATCACAGCAGGTAGTGCGGCAACTAATAATGATGATTATTCCCCGAACCCGGCAGAACTAATTAACACTCCAGACTACCTGCATCAATATAAATACGCCTTGAGAAATCGAACTGTTTAGTCATCGGAGATGAATAAGCCTCTGAAGAAGCTGGCCACTCGCGCTAGCGAAACGTCAGGAAGAAATTCCAAAGAACGACGGCTTTCAAGCCCGAAGAGCAGTAGTTATACAGTATATGTGGTTATTATTTATCGGATGAGTTGTATAGGGGATTTGTATTTGAAGTAAAATATGCTGAAATGGATGGGCTGAGCATGTACGTCATTTAATATTCCCAATGTATATTATTAGCAGAGCAAGAGCTTATGTGGAATTCATTCTGTGAAGAATCCCACACTAACACCTGTTGGATGTAATCCAATGCCCTCCGTGGTATTAGCCAAGGGAGTAGTTGTTTTCTGATAGGTGTTAGTCCGTCAACCTACAGTGTAGGTGAGTTGAGGCTGGCCTGAACAAATTGTTCATTTTTAGAATATTTGATTTAAAGCCAGTCTTCAAGCATCCCCATAAATATTTGTTTTATATGTAACTGTTACACCCTACAGGTTGTAACAAATTTTATGCAAAAAACATGCTATAAATGCTGCACCCGGTGTTTATAAAATAGAGGTTTTTAGCCGCGTACAGTTAACACACCAACGTTCAGAAGAAAATTAACATGCCTTCAAAGGTCCTAATCGGGCAAGTAGTTTTGACGAAAACTTTTGCCTAAGTTTAGTGGTGCGTTAATTTCTTGGGGAAGTGTATATTTACAATCTTAACCCTTTCAGTCACCACTTTTTTTTTAATATCAGAAAATTCAGAAATTGAGTACAAGAAATTATAGGGCAATTTTATTGAACTTTCATCAGATTTCTTTTCGTTTTTATGTTTTTTTTCGTGAAATATGACATGTCCATTCTGATGGACATGATGACTAATAGAAATTTTACAAGAGGGGACAGAAGTGCCCAAAAAAGTCCTGTTTCAAAAACGTATTCATTTTACCAACTTTTTATTCATGATATCCATTCTAACAAATCAACTTGAGAATTAAATACTACTTTCTATGCGAATGAGTCAAACTAGCGCGTATGGAAACCAGTGAAACAGTTTCTGCCACGTACGAAACACAAATGAACCTGACATTAAGCGCAATATATCTTTGATTGTCCTCTACAATTTTCTAATTTACATCGTGTATTTTCTTTCTTCCTATCAATATCAGGAAAATGCCCATAATTATCATACCTCTGCTCCGAAGGTGGCCTTTCTTCTGTTTTTATTTTTTCATTTGGCCTTTCAATTTCACTTGGCCTTTCAATTTCAGTTGGCCCGCCTCTTTTCGGAGGGTCTTTGTGGAGAATTAGGTGTTGTGCAATACTCATCCTGAATTCACACAAATCTAATGTTTGGTTTTTTCGGATTCCTAGTTGGAGGGCTCGTTTTTTCTTATTCAAGCCACGAATTTACTGCTGCCATATCCAAAGCATGAGTAAACATGCAAACTGTCCATTTTCTGGAGCGTCGATAAGACCGGTATGTACTCAATAAAAAATCTTATTTGTCAACACCCCCCATATTTGCGTTGTACAATTATATAGACTCTGGGCGAGGGACATCTTTATGATTTTTGGAAGTCTTATCCCACCTCTTGCAGGTATCTGAATTCCTTCCGCTACAAAATTTGAAGCAACCAATACCGATTTGTTATCATACCCCTTTGTGATTACTACACCATCAGTACCAACAGCAACATCGTAACTGCCTCTACCTTTCAGTTTCAAATCCTTATCGCTTGTCAGTTTCACCCCAGCAAATCTGTTTATTCGTATGGTTCCTACTGCCATTATAGATTTGCTATTCAGATATTGCAACAATTTGTAGGTGAGGAAAAATTATTGAAATATAGCCCGTGGTATTTGCCATCGATTCTCTCGGCTAACTGCAACACAGTCCCAGCGCCTTGTCCAAATTGAGAATACATATCTTTCCTTTCAGTTCCAGACCCCTCTGGTATAAGATGGAGTTGTAAAATAAACCACTTTGGTCTGCTAGGACCCATATTTTGATTCCCCACTTTTTGGGTTTATTTGGTAGATATTGTTTTATATTTATTTGGCCTTTGAAAGGAATAATTTGTTCGTCCACACATAGATTTGTTTCCAGTTTGAGTTCTGAACAACGGTTTCTGATTGAGTTATAAATATCCCTAACTTTCCAAAACCGATCTGAATTATTATCTCTTGCTGTGATATCAACTAAATGTACTGCATCGCTCAATTTGGAAAAACGGTTGAAAGTCATGTTATCTTTTACCATAGAAATGCCAGTAATTTGATTCCGGTACATCCCCGCCCTTGAGAATTTCAGATTTCCCATAATAATATGAATGCCTACAAATTTTCTTGAAGTATTTAACCCGCTATACTCTCCGAAGCGACATAATTTGCCTAGGTGAGATATCTGTTTCCTCGTAAAATGAAGCAAATTGAAGTAATTATTTTTATTCTGTCGCTATTCATCATTTTGATTCTTACGAGATTTTCTCTGATTGGTTTGGCTTTTGTGAAAGTTTCTAAAAAGAAAGATGTTCACAAAATTACTATTTTTTTCATTTTTGGGTTTTCAAATTGTTTTCCTATCGCAATAATTCGTCGGCTTGCTTCGGCGAGGTCCGATCTTTGATTGAATCTACGAGATTTCAGTTGGGAGGTTCCGAAGCGGGGAACAAAAATCTCAAATGGGAATTTTGGAATCGCGGAGAGAAGATCAAGTTTGAAGGCCAAGTAAGGGATTTGTTGTGGTAGTCCCGTTGTGTTTTTTTGGAATATAATACGTTTTTGTGGTATCAACCGGATCTGGAAAATTACAAATGTAATTTTTTCGATGAACACGTTTCAGGCTGCATTTCCTGAAAAAGGGTCGATTATCCGAATCCTGAAATCCAAGTCCGTTTTTGGCAACCCTCAAAACTCTCAAAAAGATAAGCCGTTGAATTGTTTTATGCAAAGACAAATTTTGGTTGTGAAATTTCCAATAGTACAATAGTACTTACTGTCTTTCTAGGGTTTATGGCTATGGATTGATGAATTTGGAATCTTTATATTGATATTGGAAATATCTCATGACTAGTGATCAGAATTACTGAAAGGGAGTTTTGCACTACAAGAGTTCCGATAATATTCCGTATGGGAAATTTTATTCGAGGATTTTCATACTTTCCGTCATTCATGTTCCTGTGATCGTCTATTCAATCTAAATTCTCGTACCTGGTACGATGCCGTTCATCACAGGATTGAATAACATCTGAACCGCTTGAGTTTCCAGAGGACATCCCAACAACTCAATTTAAGGAATATTCCAGGCAACATTTATTCTTTATCAATTAATATTTTTTAAATTTAGAAAACTTCATCCTTCGAAAGGAATGTTAGTTAATTCGCCCTACATTACATATGATGTGCAGCGTAAGCATAGTATACTATGGTTTTGCGGTAATTAAATGCATATCTGAATTTTTTTTATCAGAAGATTCCTGGAGTTGATACCTACATGACTATATAACTATTCTATTCATTATCTTGTATGTGCTTATGCACCGTATTCTCAAAAATACAACCTTGATCTCATTACCTAATATTAAAATTCAAACAGCACTCAATGTATAATTTTTTGTTTAAACATCTACCAATGCATATATATGATACACTTATGTTTTCACAATAAATCGACAAGGTACCGGAACGTTAAATTTGGGTTTGATTTCTCACCTGTAACTCACAAGAGCCCATAACTAACTAATAGTAAATATACCTATATGTGAAGCATGTCAAGCTCCCCAAACCGAAAGGCATATTATAGAATCATGTCAACTTTATGATGTATATCGAAACCAAGCAGGAATACAAAACAACATTTCATTGGCATTATACAAAGATTCAATATCCATTACAGCTCTACTCAACTTTTGCAAAATAAGTGGTTTGATTAACAAGCTGTAATATCAAACAGATAATCCAGATAGATTATCGTCATATATAGTGGGTAATGATCCGAGCAATCGATGCCACTTCATACGAAACACAGCGACTAGATGTCCATTCTCATCATCATATAAATGCTGTGTGGTACTCAACAACTTTCTGATATAATCGAACCCATAGTGCTCTTCGGCGAAAAGTTGCCGTTTGCGATGTATCACTTTTTCTGATTTCTTCAAGATTTTGATTTGAATATTTTTTGAAACTTATAAGAAAAAAAGGTAACGAGTAAGGCGAAAAAATGGAGAGAGAATTAGAGAGAATAAGACACTCAACTAAACTCCATTTTTCAAAATGCTTAATTATTCGCTGGCGATTTTCATCCTTGTTCTTAGTTAATATGTGTCTCGAAATATATATCTAACTGATGCCAAGCATCGAAACATCCGCAACCAAAAATAGATGCATATAATCAATTTGTGGGAAACCATCTACTGAGTGGATGAAGGGATCTACCACGTTCTGACGGGAGGGGCAAATAACCCGAAACCGGTGTGCCCGTCTCAATTAATGAAAAATGATTCCGTGGAGAATCCTGCACCGACACCCGCTTAATATTATTCAATGGCCTTCGTGATATTGACCATGGAAGTTGTTGTTTCCTAACAGATGTCATTTCATTCAAACAACTGTTTAGGTAAGTTGAGACTGACCTGAATAAAGTGTTCTTTCAGACGATTTGATGAATATTATTGGAAGGCAAGAGTTACAAGATAGAGGACGAGTGTGTTGTCTGTGCAAAGAGCTGTATAGAAGATTGTGCGAAATCCTGTAGTTGAATGACTGAAATTGTATCATTCAAAGTGTATTGGGATCAATTACTGAAAAACTCGATTGATTTGCAGCAGAATTTGATGATCACTGAATTCGAGACTAGTATAAAGTTATGAGGTCAGGTTGAGAATTCCGGAAGAGAAAATCGATAAGAAACAGAAAAACTCACTCCTTTTCTCTCCGAAATGTCTTCACCCAAGTAGCACAAGGACATCTATTGGATGAACAACAGATATACACCTCATAATCAGAGCGGATATCTACTGGACATATATGTGTTATCTACTGGATATCCATATGAATATACAAGTGGAAGCATCAAAATTCAATTGAGCATTCTCGATCAATACCTACAGAAATATTAAATTATAATTTTGAGTTGAAGTAAATTTTCCAGAACAGAATTTGAGAATCGAATGATATTTGTGGCATAGTCGGTAGGATATTCAGGATTGTTTGTATTGAACGGACAGTTTTCGTTTCAACGATTAATCGTATATCAAGCAATTTGATTCGTCTGGTGGAGTTGTTAGTGACGAGGCGGCCCAAATCATGGGACACCTATCCAATCAAGGACCCGAAAAAACTCCAGTGAAACGAATTTGCCGAGATAGGGAGACGCATTGAGAAGATCTGCAAGGGAGACGTACTGGAAGACATTCATCGTGGTCCCCTTATAGAAGATTGGGATATGCTCGAAGTTATGTTCATTTTCTTGTGAGTTAAACACTTCAATGTCAGTTGAAGATTCATTTCATTTACTCGACTGTCTCCAGATCTTGAACTGACTCACGAACCAAATAAGCTAATATTAGTCCATATTAGTAACCAATTAATTAGAATCAAATCGATCTAATATCAGTGGGTGATCAATTAGATTCAAATACAATGAATCATCATAATCGAGTCTATCGAGAACCAATCTCAATGGCCCAACAGCTCAAAGCTGAATATATAAAGGAGTATTACTGAATTCGACGATAATTTGAATGAATTGAGTAAATAATAGATATCTCATCATGTGAGAATCACTTGTCATCACTTGTTATGATCAAGCAAATTCCAGATAGCTCTCCCAGTACTTGTTTGTTTTCAATATTCAAATTGAATGTAGTTGGGCAGACAGATTCGAAAATCATATTAACGAGACAAATCTTGTTTGAATGGAGATCTTGCGATGTTGAACCAGTTTCCCAATGAAAAACATCAACAGTTATGTGAATTTGGATGAAGCAACAGCTGAGGCGAAAACTCTGAAAAAGGACCTCATACAAAAGTTCGGGTCTCAAAAAGATTCTATCTGGAATAAACAAACCTTCAAGGACCACAATCGAGTGCATGAAACCAACTGTGCTTAGCCAGGCATTACAATATGTTGAAGAGGAAAAACATTTTCAATATTTTCGAAATAATTTTAATCGGAACCCCATGAAACCACCCCAAACTCAATTTTGGCAATAGTCACGAAGAAAGTCCATACATATTCTCAGCAGAATCAGTTCCATCAACAAAATTCATTTTCGTTCAAAATGCAAACTGCAAATATTATTTTCGATCATGAGCCAGCTTCCCGACCAAACCTATATCAATTCATTCATTCATTAAGACCGAATCGAATGCAATGTTTCCCAACCAACTCCCAAAACGCATTCAGCCAAATTCGAATAGGAATTCCCAACTCTACTGAACTGAACGAATCAACTCAAATTGTTTCTATGAGGAACAGTTCAAAGTTTTCATTCATCATATCAAAGTCAACCATAGAGAAATTTCATATCTGAAGAATACCGATATTAAATGACAGTAATGAAAATTTTTACCATTACAATGAATTCAACCACTATCATCAATATCGGTATAAGCATTCGATTGATTATGGAACATTGAAACTTCTGCTAAATGAAATTCTGCAAAAAAATATCGAATGGAATCACAACTATAACACAAACAATTCCAGTGAAGTTGCTTACGTCACTCCCAAGAACTCAATCTCGAATTTTTAAACGATTTCGGGTTCAGCAAGTCTCTCATCGAACCGAAAGTAGTCAAATTTTCACCCACGGTAAAGCTATAACAAATGATCCGCCGCGAACGAGAATCGTCTTCTTGTAGAAAAACCTGCAACCCTCGACACGAATCAGAAGTTCGATGATCGAAATGATTGCTTTCACAATACAAGAAATTGATTTCAACATTTGACGGACTCCAAATGATGTTTCACAAATCAAATCCGATCACCTAAATGCCAAAGGAAAAACCAAAATCATCGATCTGTGTTTTCTACTAAGAAGACAAGTCCTTGACATTAATCAGCAAGGTGAAACATTAAATACGATCTACTGATGAATCATATCCTTATTCTCAAAAATATGTGAGAATCGAATAACCGAATTCTAAAATGTATAGAGACATTAGCTCTCCTTGGTCTTATCCTGGTCCATAGGAACTTTCACCTTCTGTCAACATAAACATATATATTCACAGCTACGAAACGCCTGGTAACTGCTTTTAATATAATTATTTCAAAAAATAGTTCCATGAATCATCTATGATATACCCTATTACGATTATTGCCTAATGTTGATCCGTCCAGAAATGTTTAACATATTCTATCAAAGAAACTTGATAAACAATTGGCTATCGCATAACGAATTCCGATTATTCATCTTGCATGAGATGGACAATTTTGTATTAGCAATCGAAGTTATCAAAGGGGACCTTACGTGAAGAAAATTTTCGAGGGCTCAACAATAGGTTGGTTGGTGAAGCCAGAAAAACAGTTGATATTCTGATAAAAATTACAGCACAAAACCCCGATGAGATTATAAATTTTTCTGAAAAGAAGTACGGCCGTCCTGCACTCATTTTGGATGATTTGTTACCACAAATAGGTAAATTATCACATGTCGAAAGTCTAGAGTCATTCATGAATTTAGCGTTGTTCGCAATATTCCATCAGTTTTGGAAGGAAGTTTTACTTCATTCAAAGATTCGAAATAAATTTCCAGTTTTTCATGAAAGTACCTTCTCATTTACTGAGCCAAGGAGGGAGTTATTCAACTGAGAAAAAAACGAAAATTTGCAATCAACATGAGCATTCATAAGGAAATTGTAAGGATTTTGTGTGTGCAACTGTCAAGCAACGCTGTAAGATGGTTCAAAAAGTTAGCTTGATATCTGTTATATGAAACTTCATCATGGTATATGTAAATTTCGAAAAGTGTGCGGTATTATTACCTGCGAAAAGTTTCATAACCCACTTATACACAAAAATCTTTGAAACCACTCGGAAATTACAAAAGTGACTACAACAAGAAATGACGTTGATGATAACATTCTGTTGAAGGTTATTCCCGTGATGCTGAGTGGACCAAATGGCATTTCCGGAGTTGTAGCCCTGCTGGACGAGGGAAGCACTGCAAAATTGTTATATTTCGCGAAATTTTCAGAACTATTATCAACAGGTCCAAACACACTATTTATGTTTACGCACAAGCGGCATATTTCAATATGATCATCAATCCCGAATTGTTCAAGCCGAAATTGCGTGGAAAAATTCTCCTGATTTCTATAATTTGAGAAATATTCGCAATATTCATGGGCCATTATTTTGTAGGAAAGAACTATGCAGAACTATCATTTATGTGTTGTCCAGAAAATGGAAGTTTACGCGATTCAGTCAGGAGTTACACGACGTTGGAGAATTTTTGAGTAGCGATAAGTAAATGAAAAACCATTTACGAAAATGAATCCTAATCAATAGCTAAAGTATCCATCAAACGTGATAATAGTCAATATTTGTTCAATCAGTCATGAAAACGAGATACTTCTAAAAGATATGACCATGCAAAGACTAACCTGTCTTTAAAATCGTTTGTTAAAGGGTGCGCTAATAGTTATTTATGTATCAAGGGAATTAGTAGGGCCTCAATTACTGATGGCAAATCAGGTACCGTTGATTATAATAGAGTTTTCTTGTTGCTAGGTTATTGCTATGTTACATGTTTATAAACAGAACTTTGTTATCAAGCTGTGTTTGCGGCATAGATTAAAGAAAACAGGAGATAGAACATGGTCAACTGCGCACTCTGCCAATTTCCCCTGATATTCCCACTCCTAAGGTCCGCCAATCAAATCGTATATCCCCACCAACGTACCGATTTGAACGATGTGCACGCTTGTCAAAGTTTGTTATTAAGTGTCAATGTCATGTGTTTCGTGAACTTTTTCGGCAAAAAATGTCACGGTGTGTTGTGGAGCGATGCAGATACTACTTCAGTTCAAATTATAAGAAGGATATGAAATCTGTTCATCTATTCCGGTAAGTCTGTTATGAGTGCGGTATGGTTTTGATGGGAGTGGCCAGGACCCCAGGGCCGTAGTTGTTTCACAGTCGAAGTTGACAATAATTTGTTTTCCATACCCCGAAAAATGAGACCAACGGGATAAATCGCGATGGTAATCCCATATCGTTCGAATATTGCGTTTTGATTTCCACAAGCCATCTCAAATATTGCGAACAAATGAAATAAATAACGAGGAGTTCCATCAGTTTGCAAATCTGAATTGATTCAAAAGTGAACAAAGTAATCGGTAACTTCATATAACATTCAGATAAAACGTAATGAGGTTACTCCTCTGCAAGTTTGCTCTTGGTTTTCACTCCCTGTGATGATGTAAAAAAAAACGATGAAAGTGGTTATGTCAAAATTTCTCAAAATGGACTTGGAAGTCATCCGAAAAAGAATGAACACGAAATCCCACACACATTTTAATACTTACAGCAATTTTGTGTGTGTTCTTTTTTGCATCTAGATATGACTGTTCTGCTAGACGAAATCATATCATAACATGACCTATTTCAGTTTTCCTAGCAATGTTGAAAGAAGAGGATTATGGAGGCGGGCTTTGACAATCGAGGCAAAAGATCTGCAAGAATATTCTCGTGTATGTCAATTACACTTCAGCATGAATTATGAAATGAACTATATAATCCAATTTTGTGTATATTATTTACTTTCATTCGTAATATTTTTGAATTTGCTGGCAGTAGCATACTAGAGGATTATAACATATAATTATAAAATGCTTAGAAAAATCGTAATGTACCAATGAATCATCAGTAGATTCCTAAATGAATTTGTAACCTAAGGTGAGTTTTATTTGACTTATATGAAATCCTATTCATTATAAAATTGCACGCCCCTGGTTGTGGGTATATGAACTATTCATTGTGAAAGTGTATGTTCCTGGTTATGGTTATATGAACTATTCAAAGTATATGAAATTTGGGAAAACCATCTTCATTTCAATGCAAATACGACTTTGGGCGAAATAACTGATATTTTTTCTGAATACTACTCTGTACCGCTCCCCACTCCTAGGCTTCAACTCTGAATATTTGGCAGGCTCAGCGCACATTGATTTGTATATTCATGTTCCATCTCCTGTTTTCTTTAATCTATGGTTTGCGGTAAAAACGTGTTTTCTACCACAAATATAATGGAGGGTATTTTGAAAAAAGCTGAACAAGCAAGAGAATCATTAATTCCATCGAAAAGTGAAGCCGTATACCAAAAAGAATACAATATATCTGGACTGGCTGACACGGAAAAATGTTATGCCAAAAGATGTCACTGAAACTGTATTTCTGGCATATTTTCAAGAACTGGTAAGGAATTTTCTATGTTTTCGGTAGATTTGGTAGTAATTGTGTTCATTCGTTGCAGTCAGAAACGTATAGTCCGAATTCTTCATGGACTAAATGGTCAATGCTAAAATCGATGGTGACTATACATGAGAAACGAGATATCACCAAGTTCAATGAACTACAGGCTCTTTTGAAACGGAAGAGTAAGAGTTATAAGCCGAAAAAGTCTGCTGTTTTATCTCCTAAAGATGTTATCAGATTTCTAAAGGACGCTCCTAATGATATTCATTTATTGCATAAAGTAATTTTTTTCTTATTTTCCTTTTTGTGTGTATTTATTTCCTTTTTTTTTGTTACAGGTTGTTTTGATTATGGGTTATTTTGGAGGATGCAGAAGTCAGGAACTTTTGAATATGAAGATATCGGATATAGAGGACCGGGATTCCGTTATGGTAGTGAACGTACCGGAAAGTAAAACTGGTGTATCGAAGAAATTTACAGTTGTGGATGAAAAAGAGTTCTCCGCTTTGCGTTTATTAAGACTTTATATGTCTTTGCGTCCTGAACGTATTGAACGATTTTTTTTGAGCTTCCGACAAAATGAATGTACATCTCAGCCAATTGGAAAAAACATGTTTGGGAAAATCCCCAGCAAAATCGCAATGTATTTAGGATTGCCAAACTCATCTTCCTATACGGGACATTGCCTTCGTCGCACTTCTGCCACTGCTCTAGCCAATGCAGGAGCAACTATAACTAACTTAAAAAGACACGGAGGTTGGAAAAGTTCCACGGTGGCGGAGGGGTATTTGGAGGATAGCATCGAATTGAGAAATGAAACGGCGCGTATGTTGTCTACTTTGCCATTAGAAGAGGCAGGTACCTCGACTGTAGTGAACGGAAGCTCCAGCCATACAAAAGAAGAAATTGTTTCCAGTGGCGGAAGTAATTTTCAGGGAACATTTCAAAATTGTACATTTATTATTTGTAATGACGTGAATAAATAAAATATGGTTCAGTTTTCATTTCATAAATATATATATATATATATATATATATATTTATGAAATGAAAACTATATATATATATATATAGGTGAAACAGAGTAGAAGTGAAGAGAAAGAGTATTTCGATTTAATTCGATTCAATTCAAAGATGTCAGAAGCATCTACTCACTTTATATATATATATATATATATATATATATATATATATATATATATATATATATATATATATATATATATAAATAAAATTTATAAAGATGAAATACAAAAACTGTGAGACAAAGGAAAGGCGTTTCCAGTGATTCAATTGCAGTCAGAAACTGCCAACATATTCCTTACCTCATTACCCAGTTAGAAATCCTATATCCCATCGAACCCAATAAGGTGCAAGTGGTATTCGACGGTGCTGCTAGGGTTCGTGGTACTACGCTTAATGATCAATTATCAATATTCAGTATCTTGTTGAGATTGAGATTCCACAGAATTGCATTTGTTAGAGAAATTCGCAAAATGTTCAATAGAATAAAAATTGCCGACGAAGATACATACAGTCTTTTTTTTGGTGCGATTTGAATACGAATTTTCCACAGAGGATGATCGCAATGAGCTTCCTCTCTTTTTTCAGCTTTTCAGCTTTGTGGAAAATTGCAATGCTAAAAGGTATTCTCAATCTCACTCCTGAGCGGTAGAAGCTATCAACAATCATTACTTTGATGTCTACCCAGATGGTGCAGAGACTGTTGAAGAGGCTTTCAGTCTAGATAGCGATGTTCATGATCGAGGGGGCTTTCAAATTCGGAATTTAATTTCAAATTCTCCTGAAATTCTTGAACGGTTACCCAAAATCCTCCTGGCCAATCAATCTAGTGCAGAAGTTGATAAACAAATTTGAGATGGAAACATTCTTGGAATGATTTGGAATTCATCGAAAGATTGCTTTCACTTAAGATTGAAATCTCATAAAGTATCAGACGAAATTGAACTGGTTCAAAAATTCCTACGAAACGTCAGGTTCTCAAAACGACAACGTCTACATCCTACCTAATCGGTTTATTGTCTCCGGTAAGTATGAAAGTCAGTATACTTGATAAAAATATTTGCCAGTTATCGGTTGGGATGATTATCTTAGCGAAAATATGTTCAAAAAATGGCAGCTTTGGTTGGCAGAACTGAACAAAGCTATGACTACTGGAATTCCCCAATGTTACTCCCGCAATATGGAGAATGTCTTGTCCATTAAGTTCACGTTTTTTCGGATGCGAGTGAAGATGCTTACGCAAACGCAATATTTCTACGGTTGAAATTTGAAAACCATATTATACTGGTAGCTTCGGCTGGGAGAGTGGTACCTATAGAAAAAATACTACTACTTCTGCAAAGTATTCAACAACCCCTAAACTAGAACTGCTTGACGCAGTCATAGGGGTTAGAATTTGCACATGAGTCATGATATATTTGAAATTCAAAATTGATTCAAAGTGTACCCCTGATTTGATTCTCGAATAGTTTCTTTTAGAAAATATTCCTTCCTATTTGGCAACAGTCAGTCAGTAATATTTTAGAGAAGAGTAACATTAGCCAATGGAAATGGGTACCAACATCTCAAAATCTTGTGATCGACCCGCGCACGAGCATGTTCACTCAAGTATAAAGGCCTAAACAAACCGATTCTAAGAAATCGTCCTATGAGTTGACAACACCTGTTGGATTGAAACATCCTGCTGAATTGTTTGATTTATATTTACAATGATACTAAAAAATAAAACAAAAATACATAATTTGTATTTTCAAACTCCAAATTCAAACAAGCGGATATATCCCTATATATTTTGATAACCCAAAATACAAAATTTAAGACTCCTAATGGAGTTCCCACAAAAAATAACAAAAATACATCAAATATAAAATATTATTTTCCTTTATAATTGGGATGGAAGTGGACACAGTTTGAAGACGAGTTCTCACAGTTGCCACCGGTACCACGCATTCCTTTCCTGGGTGTACTGTTTCAATAATACCTGATGGCCATTGGAAAGGAGGAAGTTTATCCTGAAATGTTATAACAACGATCATGCCCTCTTTGACAGGTTCAGTTTCCGTATTCCATTTTTGACGGGCTTGTAGAGTTGCACCATCTTATCCAAAAATGTTGAACCATTTTATCAAGAAGTTTATAACGGTTTCATAAATCCAAATTTTAAAAAAATGCGGAAGGTAATGAATTCAATGGCGAGCCATATAGAAAATGTGCAGGGGTCAGAGCGATAGGGTCAGTAGGATCACTACTAAGCAGACATTGTGGTCGACTATTTGAAAGAGCTTCCACTTGCGCTAAAACAGTATAACACTTTTCGTAACTCAAAATGTGCAAACCAATAACACGGATCAAATAAGCTTTCATGCATTTAATTTTCGAGTTCCAAAAACCCCCAAAATGACTAGCACACGGTGCTTTCCTTTTCCAGGTTATTTTGTTTGAATTCAATTCTCTCTGAAATTGTCCATTTAATTTTGCGATATAAGAAGTTCTTCTATTTCATTCAATTTGTGGTCTGATTTGCTGACAACCTCTTATATGGAGTAAACACACCAGTATAAAGCCACCTTAGGTCTGAGTGTCTGAGTTACTCGTTCCGGCGGCAAATCAGACACATTTAGGATTGATTTTGAACCGATAACTGAACTTCCAGATGCGCTGACGAATCGACTTTCTTGCAGACACAATCCACTTTGTTTGACGGAAAATGGAGTGACATATGTGCGACCATACAATTTATGATACAGGTCTACTTACGAAATAACAAACGTGTCAAACCTTGGTAATAAAATTGTGTGTTGATAGTCATGAGACAATTTCGAATTAGACAGTCGCTCACCATTCCTAATGAGGTTATTTTCTATGGAAGAAATCGACGACCACTAGATTTAAGCTCTTTATTGCCTTTCAAAATGGTATACTCTGGTCAGAAATTATTATATATTATAATTATATTATTTTCGTAAACCTCAAAATGTACACGACGATGTGTAGTAGTTTTGACCAAGACGAAAAGGAATTGATGGCGCTATAAAGGCAGTTTCGAAACTGAACTGACGTTTTTGATACACTGGATGGGCCACTCTGAAACCTTGGATCCCAACCATCACCTCTAGAAGGAAAGTCACCTATATTTGAATGAAAAAAGATCCTTGAGCAAGAGAGGTTCGACAGGTCTCCGAATTCACAAAAAAGGGGTGGGAATTCTGTACCTACTCGTCGAGTCATTCGTGTATATATTGCCAAGGGGGGAACGATTGATAACAATTCGGAAGAGCATCGACCGTGAGAGTATCTATAGAAGAGAGACAAGCCTCCGAACCTTCTGAAAAGTTCCAATGAAGTGAGCGAGTCTGTGAGCAAAGAATCACCAACAAGACGAATTGCCTTTCTCTGAATAGAATCGAGAGGCCTCAATGGATGTTTTGGTGCCAAACTCCACACATAAGAACTGTATTCCATGAAAGATCGTATCTGAGCCTTGTAGATCATTAGAAGCTGACGAGAAGTGAAGGATTTCTTCGCACGAAATAGAAATCCAAGTTTCTGGGAAGAACTATTAGCGATCGATCTCACATGTGATTCCCATGAGAGATTATCACTGATCCTAATTCCTAGCATCGAGATAGTTGATTTTGAAGGGATAGTTACTCCTGACATCTGAATATTAGATGATGATAGATCGGCTTTTCTTGAGAAGAGACATGCCTGGGTTTTCGTAGCATTATATTCCACCAAGTTCATGTTAGCCCATTCTATTATTTTAACAAAGTCGTTAATTTTATTGACGTGAATGTTTCCTTGACTTTCTGTTATTCGAGCTGGTATGGGGACTCTGGTAGAGAAACTGGTATGAAGAGTACTGTCGTCCGCAAAACTATGTATTGAACAAGATATTTTCTCGATCAAATCATTGATATGAAGCAGACACAAAGTGGACGCCAGATCTGAACCCTGTGGAACACCTGCATTCATTGGAAGAATATTACATGATACTCCATCAACAACCACATATAGGGACCTATCAGACAAAAAAACTCTTTAACAAAGCACACAACTGATGAGGCTGACCATAAGACGGCAGTTTAGAAAGAAGACCGCGATGCCAAACTCGATAAAACGCTTTTGAAATATCGAGTGCGACAGCTACCGTTTCTTCGAATTTCTCGATTGAATGCTACTAAATATGAGAAACATAAGCCAATATGTCACTGGTTGATCTTTGATGGCGAAATCCATCCGTATTGTCGATCATTAATTATTCTTGATTTCTCTAGATATTTGAGAGCTTCATATCGATTGCTTTTTCCATGACTTTGAAAATGATATAAAGCAATGCAATTGGTCTATGATTACAAGGTAAAGTTTTCTCCACTTTTTTAGGTACTGGCTGAAGTCTTGTTGTCCTCCAGGACTTAGAAAAAACCCTCATGGCATATGAAAGGTTGAATAATTCGCAAAGTAATGGTGTCAATTCTGGGCCACATACTCTCAGAACAATTGCTGGGATTCCATCAGATCCGCAAGCCTTATTCATCTTCAGGTCCATTAAAATATTTCTTATATTTTGTTGGTGAAAAATTAAATGAAAGTTCTTCATCTCTTAGGACTGGAAGGAAAAAATGTGTCTCGAGCATGAGCTAGAAGTTTCGGCGAAAGTACTGCAGCACAAAGTTGACGAATCAGGGAAACTACTGATCAAATTATCCATGTACTTATTGCGATAAACAGGAATAACTGTTTCGGAAAAATTTTTCGCTTCATCCTGAGCTAATTGGCGGAGCGGAAAGTCAGATAAAGGAAATATATACATCCGAACGTAACACTATTGAATTCATTAATAGAAATTTCTGGATTAAATCTCCATAAAATCATTTGACACGGGCTATGAGTTGCAATGAATCATATTTAAAGAAACATTTTATTGAAATCTGAAACAATCGAAAATTGATGAGGATCGAAACGGGGTTGTTTCGCAGCTGGGGTCCAGTATAAGGGATGTCATTCAAAGAAATATTTTCATTACTTTTCATGATAGCATCATGAATTTTCCTACAATGGGTTGAGGCACTATCGGATCTGAATACACAATTGGTCGGATAAAATAGGAGGCTTTATCAATACACTCAGCGGGAACTAATGACATATGCCCCTGTCCAATGTAATTTTTGAGTATATCACTATAGGATTCACGCAAATTGTCTCGAAATTTTCTCTCTATGAAAAATAATTCTCTTTCAGCATAGAAGAAGTAATCACCTCATTTCAATGAATCATCTTTAAAGGGTAGTGGGACAGTGTATCGGCCGCTTCCGTCTCGTTGAAGATTTCCTATGAATATTTTCTCGCAAATTTCATCATCATCATCATCCTCAGGAAAGAATATTGCAATTAGGACAAAGAATAGGAAAAAAAATCTGTTTTGGTGACATTCGAGCCAACTACTATGAAGTGGACCGTCTCACAGGGCGCACCGCTTAACCAACTAGGCCATTTGGACTATACAATTGTTGCCCCTTTGGTAACCAAGTATTTTGTTCCCTGTGATTGATGGAACTGATATCCTACCTTGTGTAGATATGGTATCATAAAGATTCAGTTGACTGGAATCGCCTAATTATCCGTTCAGTGAACTTTAAAGAAATGAGCACGGCTGGGAATAGAAAAAGTACTTTACTTGGCTTCTTTTATTGTTGATATTTCTTTTTATACCTTATTATTGCTACCTATCAATATTTTTTATAGTTAGGAATAGGTACTCAGTAATATCGTTCCGATCGAGATGAAAATCGATCCCACGACCAGCGTTGGCTAATTCGGAATGTCTTTTTGTATGCGTATCTAGTATCAAGTGCTACATTGTGTACTGTGATGAAAAAACATTAATGAATGAATGAATACCATCAATCTATTTTGATGCACGAAATTTATCTCCAATTCAATACCATACACTTGAGCCTCGTTTTACAGAAATTTGGTTTTCGTGCTCAAAATAATTTCTATTGAAGTTCTCACCTCCTGAGAAATGAACACACCATAACATAGATACGTGTTTTCCTGATTTGGTGTTTAGTTGCTTCTCATGGCCGTTTTCGGTATCATATATCAGTTTTTTGTAACTGTATCATGAAATACCCTGCAGAATATCATTACCTCACATAAAAACATCTATTGATTTCATTTTCGGATTTATTACATAATATATTCCATGTTTACATTTCAGATCTTGGAGCAAAACATCTTAAAAATAATCAGTCACATTCTATATAGAATTCAGATATTCCCTTTTTTCTGAGTATTCGGAATTGGGATGTTCACTAACAATCCCAAGAGGCCCAAAATGAGTGATTCCTTGACATAACATGTTCTACTTTCGTATTGTTTCAAACAATATCTGTATAATCTAGACAAGATGAGAGGAATATTCGTAACTAATGAAAAGCAGAAAATGGAGATAGTAACCAATAACGATTCTGGTAGAGAGTCAGATTTTAGTGCGGAAATATTGTGTTACTCGATTTATGCTTGGTACCCTGAATATTCAATCAAAAATGAATTTGATTTTTCATTTCAGGGTTTCGACTTCAATTACATTTGATAATGTTCATACAGTTCGATTTCCCATGCAGTTATCCAATTATAACATACATCTGATATGCACAATTGCACAATGGTATTCTCCAATTCTTGATATTATAAATATCAGAAATGCCTACTTCCACTGACTACTTCAATATGAGTATCATTTTTCAGAGTCTGGTTGTTACATAGACTCATTATTTTAGATTTTAATGATGACGTTTTACAAAAACTTTAATATATAGAACGTTCAAATATTGAGCATCAATTAATAAATCATTCTAGATCAACGTTCTTCTATGAGAGCACCTAGTCTTCGAGCTTGTCGAGAACTGGTGTGATCGGTTAACATTCTTTTGAGAACTAGAACCAGAGAAATCAATGTGACTATAGACGTTAGTAGGCAACCAAACTCCAGGGCTATCTTAATTTCATCCACTGTGAACGTCAGGAAGTCAATCAAGTCTTTGAAGTCTTGTGGTAAGTCATCTTCACTCAGGGCCTGAAATAAATTTGCACACTATTAATATAATGTTTTTATCATCAGGATATATCATATAAATTCAGGTATTGAAATCAGCAAAGTGAGTAATGGTGATCCACAAATTTCATGATCAAGTTGTATACTTTCAATTGCACACTAATTCGACTAGTCTTATTCATTGGATAGAAATGATGTAATAAGATAATTCCATCTCGTGTCATTCAGCTGTTTTGCACCACTATTGTTGTAGCTGTACTATCTATATTCATGTTATGATTGGATGGAAGAGCAATCTCTGCCATGATTTACAATTGCAGAAATTTAATTCAAATCCTGCCTTTCGTTTGTATTTTTTTACTTGGATCAGCAATAAAAACATAATTATTGATATTTTATTGGAAATTGATAGAAAAAAACATTTTTGGGTATATGCTAGCCCAAGACGTATATACTGTCCAAAATGTCCAGCATAACCGAAGGATACAATACTCAACAAGCAATGTGCTCAGCATATACGTTGAAGAATAGAATATTTCTGCATATGATATAATTATTTCAAGTAAATATCGCGCACGCATTTCAGAATAAGCTGAGCACATATTTGGGACAATAAATGTTGTCCGATAACATGAGTACAGCATATTTATTTTATTGAAGAACCTTATGATAATAACGCATTTGCCTACCACTTGATCTCAGGGTTGTGGGATTATTCATTTAGAATTGAATGGAAGTAGCCATCATTTTGTACGTCAAGGTATCTCTTGGACTTCTTATGAAATCATATTCAATTTAAGTTTAAAAATTATTCCGATGAATGAAGGATATTGAAGGGAATGAAGGATATTGAAGGGAATGAACTGAAGAAAATAAATTCGAAAGAAGTATGTACCGTGTTGAGCAGGGTAGAAAGCATGGAAGTAGTTTGCACCTAATTAAAGTGTACATTTATTTTCCATATAGAAGATTGACGATGATTCATTGTGATAAGCTCAACTATATTTATTCGATATTGTATGTTCTATGTTTACTTTCAATAAAAATGATATGGTGTACATACCACTTCAACCCAAGCAATGGGTAACATCAGTTCATCTTCGAACATGTCCATTTCAGATATTCCATACGCTTTGTTAACTTGAATGTTCATCTGTAAATAACTTGCACCAGTCATAGTGAAACCCATAACTGGATGAACGTTTATACGGGTCTTCATCAGATTCATATTTTCAGGATGCAATCCTGTGACACCTTTGACAAGTATTGGATCAGCCCTGTAGAAATGAGGGTGAGAAACAAACATTGGTGTATCTGAAACAGAGTTTAATCATAATTCATATATAGTTAAGCAAATAAGTATATTAAATGATATGAATTTTCTCAAAGAACAACAACAGCGAGATTGGACCAGAAATTTCAAAAATACCTTATATTGAAAAGTAGTGGTAATTACAAACTATCACGAAAAAGTACATTCTGGAGAAAATTTTTTGCTTACTTATAAATCCAATGAAATTTATATATTTGAGGTCATGTGAATGAAAATAACAAATTAGAGCAACATTACACTGATAACAGATCCCATGGGCTGTTTTCACTTTAATTAAAAGTTATGTTTTGATGGACAAACATAATTTCGAGGGATTTTATTTCTGACTGGCAATATAACACGAATTATTCCTAACCAAAAATTATATGTGAGCTTTGTTTGTCCCGATTGAAAGTAAGAGGGCGACTTTTTGCCACCGCACTGTATGAATGATGATGATCAAATCTTGAAACTGTACTCAAGATTCACTTGTCTAACAAATTTTTTTAAGACAATACATAACGCATAATTCATTTGAAAATTATGGGTTCTCATGATCGATATTTGAGTGCAGATAAATGAGAAAACAGTTGAAAACTTGGAGGTCATTCATAAACTACAAGCATATAACACGCAGGGAAACACTGAATTTCCCACCGAAAACGGGAAACTATCAAAACATTATCTGAACGTTTTTTTTCAATGTGATAGATACAAAAAAACTCATCATGAAAACCCAGACTCTTACACAAATCAAACTAGCGGAAGCTGGGACGTTTTCGAAGTTTTCTAAAACAATATTTTCAATGGCTTTTTCCGGTTCCATTACTTCTTCTTGAAGAAAGCCGTATTGGAATATTCGGCCATCACTCCCATTTTACGATGGATAATTCAGTTTTCACCTTTATATATCTCATTGTTCCGCTGAAAAATGACGTCATAGTGCTAGAAGTTGGTTCATATAGCAGCATCGTACTGAACATGATTTTACCTACCTCAAGAAAGAAAGAGCATTTTTAACGAAGTTACTGCCAAAATTAAAGATGAATATTCACTATTTCCGTTTTTGGAATGAGTTTTCGTGAGTAAATCACAACCCCTACATATATTCTAAATTTCACAAAAAAATTCTGAGCAAAATATCGTGTGCATGTAGTTAGAACGTTCAAACTTGTTGCACTCAGGGCAAAAAGTTTTCTTTC
Organism: Zygogramma bicolorata; assembly: GCA_032362365.1. Taxonomy (NCBI): domain Eukaryota; kingdom Metazoa; phylum Arthropoda; class Insecta; order Coleoptera; family Chrysomelidae; genus Zygogramma; species Zygogramma bicolorata. The sequence goes on along the minus strand of JAVJAQ010004042.1, from coordinate 55,782 downwards.
GAGAGGTATGTTTACTATGCTGGATACCCTTGGCGCCAGGACCAGAAGTTCCATTCTCAACAGCTGTATGTGTCAAGAATGAGAGTTCATAATAAGGTCAATAATGTATACTATGTAAATATGCACTCACCAAAAGTACAAGCTGATGTATTGAAGATCCCTTTCAAGCATTTCGATCCGGATGTGCAATAACACTGCTGCTCAGGTTTCTCTTCTGGCGAATCGAATATATCTTCCGGTGATACGTAACGGTAAGCTGGTACCCTTCCATCTAAAATGGTGGTTTCATTTTCAAAAACTAACGGCATTCTTCGGCACAGCTCGGGAAATAGATAGTGAAGTGTCTTCTTCTGTTGAACTTGTATAGGGGGATACACGGCACCATCACCACTTTCCACGCTGAAGAAAACATTCAGGACTAGGTATTAATTTGTTTATTTATTCGTTTATATACGCAATATGCAAGCTTCACAAATTTCTCCGAATAATACAATATAATAATAATAATATAGTAATAAAGTTTATTCAAAATTCATAAAAAAGAGCATATACATCAATTTGTAAAAAGGTGAATAAACAGTTCAATTATACCCGCGAAGTTGAAAACTTGTTGCGGGAGATACGAATTACATTTATATATAATATATTTGATAAATTTGTAGAATTCAACAAAATAATATTGAAAAATTTACTAATTTTCTTAATTGAAGGGAGAGATTTCATGAAATAAATTTCGACGTGATTCTGGAATCCATTTTTTAATCTGCAGTTTGAAAGATACTAATAACTTGATCATTTTTATATGATTTGGAATCAAATCATAGTAGAATGGCAATAAATATTTAAAATTTTTCTGAGACGTTGTTGTTTTAACTCTATTTTTCAATGTGATATTATTTTTATTCCTTGTATTATAAATATGATTATTGAAATTTATATTCAATTTGTGTTTATGGATATAAATCATGATGTTATATCCGAATAATTGTCTTATGTCCATTGAATTTATGTGTTTCTATGTACAGATTTTCACTTGGATACAAATAAGACTTATTATATATTTTTTTCAAAAACCGTTTCTGGAGAACTTCAAGATTTCTAATGTGGGATTTCATGACCCCTCCCCAAGCCAGAATCAGTTGGAATTACTCAAGACCGTTTATGGTACTAACACTAATGGATGCATTGTATGTCTTGGTCATATTGAGTGAAAAAATATGACCCGATCCCAAAAACAAAACAAATTCATTTGTTGAACAGGACATTATCTTTAGAAACAGATATAAATTCTTAGTGTAGCACTCACCTATTACAAGCGTCTGTAGCAAAGTAACTCAGTTTATCCTGTCCATTAATTTGTTCGTAAACTCCAATTTTACTCGAATCGTATTTTCCGGTATTCATTGTGATCACTCTTGGATTCTGTCCTATTTTCTGCAAGATGAAAATGATTATTTATCAGCGTAAATGCTCATTTGTGATTTTTTTCATATAAAGTGCAAAATTTGTTGTGACGAGAGACGACAAAATGTTGGTAATCGGTGCTGGATATGTTTTGAACCAGAAATGTACACTTGATTATTGTCCTAATGAATTTCCAAACAATAAGATACATCAACAGCAATAAAATCGAGTGGCCTTACAAAAATTGAAAGGATATAAATGAACTCGTTCCTGGGATTGAATATTAGACTCTTGTATATGTTTTTAAACACACGGCCTTTGAATTCGTCACTCATTTTGTCTCATATCACCGTCTTTTCTCAAATCGCCTAAGTTAATTCCTCAATATTAAAATTGTCCACGTTTTACATGACACCATGCACGATACGAAAATCCTCTGTACACGTCGCCGGCTATTTGATAAACCTCGTTCGTGTGTCGTCACATATACTTGCAATGTATTGAAACGATTACGGCGGTTGATTTACCAAACGGCGGTTGATTTACCAAACGGCGGCCGTGTGTTCGCCGTCCAAATATTTTATCTACCGGCGGCCGGTCGGCAAAATAGCCGGCGCCGGTGCGTGTGACAGGTTGTATTTGAATTTGAGGTAATTTTCTTCAGCTTTCTCGCCGGCCGGCTGTTTTACCGGCCGGAGAATTCGCCGGTCGTGTGCCAAAGCAGAACTCTATAGTCTAAATATCACTCACTGAGTATCGTCAATCGTATGTTAGTTTATCCCCTTGAAAAAACTATAGGTCCTTTCAAAAATAATCTTGTAAGTCTAATTCATGTATAGTTGTTATAGTATACTAACCGCTGCCAGCAATGCAAATTTTTCAGGAGTTTCCACGTTCTTGAAATTGGATACTATTCTGGAGGCTTCGTATAGGCGATCGTCATAGCCTGTGATGAAATCATGAGCAGGTAATGTGATGAAAGGATGAAGATCCCATCCCCTTAATGTTGCAGAAAAAGCTAGGCGCGCAAAGAAATTTTGATTCTTCATCATTGCTGCACCGCTCTGAAATAAAGAATAAAATAAATTGAACCCCTGTGATTGAATTATGTCGATGCCTGAAAGCAGGGTTTATATGTGTGGTATCATATACATTCAAATTCTATTCATTTCACCAGTTATATTATTGACAGATAGTATTAATGGAACTCAATTGTCATGTTGAGAAACTTCTTTTAGGCATTCCATTTGAATGTTGTTCTGCACCAACTACGTAATATATTGTTATTTAAAGACTCCATTTAGAGAAGAAAAATAATAGTAAGCGATATGAGAATATAAAAGTATGAAGGAGGTTATTTTAGAATTGACAGAGTGGACATTTCGTTTTTAACCGAAAACTGTTTCATTTCCAGTGAGTTTCTGCAATATTTAATATCTACCTGACAAAAGCCACTTGGGGTTGGTCCTTCAAATCAATCACATATTGAGAATTTGAGTGTGAAATTTTTAAAAATCATTTTCAGTTGATTTTTTCTGATTGTATATCATTAAAATTTATTACCTGATCGTTAATTTCGCAATTAGATAAATTAATGAATATCTTCATTTGGCTATTGATAATGCCAATTATACATACAATTCAGATAGAATAAAAGTTAATAATTAATAAACGCCGTAATCATATTTAAGTTATTCACCCAATCTAGTTTTCTGTATGATATGATGATATTTTTTGTTGAAAATGGATTTTCATCAAGTATCGACCAGTTCAATTCAATTAACGAGTATGTAGAATGGTACTCTTCCAAATGCGATGCGTTCTTCGGTCAAACCGTTAAGGGTATCCATGCATTGGGAACTGGTGTTTTCAACACAATGATTGATTCATGGCCGACCATTCCTATTACAAAACTTTTTTACAGTCGGAGTTGAATTTCAGTTGTTTGAACTTTGTTGAACCGATTCACACACGAGGAGGTCATTCTTGTGCGTTATACTGATTCGAATGAGTAGTTAGAACTAAGTAAAACACATAAAAAGGTATAGGCCTAGATGCTTCCGGTCCGCCCCCTGAAAATGTTTGTATGGGTGCCCTTGGATTGATTAAACGATATTTGCTCTCATTCAACTCGTTAAAATGGTTCAATGATTCGGAATCAACAGATTTTACTCCTTTTCTGCCATCATTCTTTACATATATTTCCGAACATTTCGAGTTCATGATTAATATTTGGAACGGCCTCATCCTCTCGACGAGGCGACTTTTCCTCTCAGGATCGCGATGACTAGGAGTCCTCTGAACTAAAACTGTGCGAAAATGAATGTTGGTAATAAAGGCAAAGAGGCAGGAAAGTGCGTTGATTTCGGTTTATTGAACCATTTACACGAGTTATGTATAAGAAGGCATATCAGTTATTTTTGTTTTATATTCATCCCGTTTATCAACGAGGCTGAAAATCTCACATTTTTCAATTAATGGATTGATCGCTAGTGCGGAAAAGACCGTTTCCACATGTATTTGGTATAAAATGTATCCAAGGGGTATTGAAATGCATTGCACTTGGCACTTGGAATGTTCATGGAAACAATGTACGTAACATAATTTCCATAAGTCTCTCAAACCCCCACTATGGAAATTTATTGGTTACTAACAGTGTGTCTAACACTTTCACAAGAATCATCTATTACTAAGTATCACCAGATGTCATTCGAAACTATGGCAATGAAAATATATTTATTTTCATAAATTATTTTCAATATTTGAATAATTTAAATATTTTTCTGTTTTTATTCCCAAATTAGCATTCGAATATGCATTTCTAATTGGATTCATTCATTAATTTTTTTTATAATTCACTACTTTGATTTTTCTCAATTTGAATATTTTTCCCTTGTTTCATTTTTATTTTTTATATGTCTATCTCTCAACCATTTTTTATCAATGCGAAGTCGGGGCGGGTAGCTAGTTATTCACATTTCAATTTTTTTTCAATTTTTACTACTTGGTTCATTTGCTTCATTCGTTATTTTTGTACTTAGTAATTTGTAACCACTACATTTCAACGCATTGAACGAATGAAAAGAGGTCAACTGCTGTGGTAATAGTATATGACATGTCGAGGCGGAAAGTGTATCACTTCTCGAGAAAGTCTTGGTGAGCAATTTTTCGTGAGAGAAATTTTAACTATTGCCGAGGTTTGTACACTATCATTTCATTCACAATCATTCGAGATAATTTTTCGAAATGAACAAGAAATAATCATTTTCAAAATTATTTTCAACACATTTTTTTTTCAAGTAGCCATTGCACGTAGACAAATTTCATGACGCTCCCAATGTCAATAGTGTCGTTTTTTGCAAAAGTCATTTGTGAATGCTATTCATGAGAAAATAGCTAATGAAACAGTAACGCGCTATTTTTAGAAGCTAGCGTTTTAATTATTCGAAAGGTTTTTTGTATCCAAGGAAGAATCTGGGTACCTTCACCCATTCAGTCCGTTTGGTATTGGATAATGTTCGATAACTGGAATATCGTGTCTGGGATGGATCGCTTTGTATAAATGAATTGGTGTGTACACATTAGCGGAGATCCAATCATTTCATGAATTGCGATGGACAGAATGACGTTTCAAATGATTTAAGAAGACGGATTTGGGAATGTGCCAGGTTGGCAAAGTGTTTCGCCGACGTCGTCTTTTTCTGGGCGAATAGTAAGTCACTTTCAAACCTGAAAGCAGCTAAAACATAAGACTACTGCACCAGTGCCAGTGCACACACCTTAAAAAAAGGATTTTCTCAAATCAGTTGTCATTGGGATATAATGGTTGCCCGAAATTAGTGATAGTAAGTTGTAGACAGAAAATTAAGTGGAAAGAATATTGTATTACTAGTTTTTGAAAATTGAACTGACATCCCAAAGTAATGAGTAGATCGTAGAAAAGCAAGCTGGAAAAATTGAGATGAAGTGGCAAGTCAAAGCAGTGAAACTCTATTAATAGAACCAGACCAGTGGAGAAGTTGAAGAAAATTGAGTCAACAAGGTAATACAGGAAAGGTACCAGATACCAATACTCCAAGCAGAGGATTTTATAGTGAAATACCACTGACAAAAGTTTTTGAATCGAGACAATAGTCCACGTTTCGACGATGTCACATTATTAAGAAATACCTACAGTTTTGTGGCAGATTGTAGAAATGATGATGAAACAAATGCATTATAGATGGAAAATAAATCAAATACTTACGATGAGTGGTATATTTGGAACAACCACTTGGTCGCTAGGTGATCCCACTGATTTTTCAGGTCTGAAACGGTAGGTCCTATTTTCTTGGAACGATATTCTCTCATCGTCAATGAACTTCAAATTGACTTTTTCCACATTCTCTCTGCAAAATCAGAATATATCCAGAATATACCTTTTTATAACGCATATTCGTTATTATCATTGGGAACATGAATATTCTACGCACATGTTACAGGTCACCATTTATATGTTCCATATTGGTTCTCAGAAAATGCTGAAGTATATACATGGTATGTGCCAAGGATGAATTCCTCTATAATAAACTTGTATTGAATGATGATTTCTATTGGTTCGATGAATGTAGAATCTTTTGAGGTAAGATGAACATCTTTATTTTTATCTAGGAATGAAAAGTAGGCAATGACACCCAATACAGTCAATATTCTGCTTGGGAAGTTACTGTATAGCATTGTTATTGAGGCTCGTACAGAAAATTGTATTTTGTCTTATCTACTTTCAGTCGTATACAGGGTATTTCACAACTTATCCTACAAATATAACCCATATATACAGTGATACACAAGAAGTCGATTATGGGCTTCAATGCAAGGTTGGTCTCGTCGAATCTACATTTTTTGTTTTATACCTTCCGCGACAAATACCCTTGAAAGATTTTATTTTCATCTCGTTTCTTATATAACTTTCATAATTTTTTTTGTTCAATCGACTATTCATGTCACACAGTATATGTGGTTATTATTTGTCGGATGAGTTGTATAGGGGATTTGTATTAGTAAAATATGCTGAAATGGATAGGCTGAGCATGTACGTCATTTAATATTCCCAATGTATATTATTAGCAGATTCATCAAATATTCTGAGAATATTGCTCAAGGTATATGATAACTTTATTATTATTCTCAATATTCCCAACGTATGTACTACGCACATTCATTGTTGGATGTTGAATGCTCTAAGAAGGATATTCTTCGGTTTTGATGAGATATTGTGAGAAAGGTATACCTAGACGCACTTCTACGGCACATGCGTAGAATATGTAAAAAAACTCCTCTTCGTTGATTTTTGATTTCTATCCTACCATAATACGAAGAAATAAGTATTAATTATTACCATTTTACATTTGTATCTATTCCAATATTACTACATACTTTTTCAGATTTTGGTAGGTTACAAACCCTGAAAATTACGAAGAACAGATTTATTCACCACAAAATAATGAGTTTCAAACAGTATGTAAGTACATTGTTGTTATCTGTGGAACTGAAATGATTTTTCTAATCGGTTATGAAGAGAAAAAGTCATGTCACTCGAAAAGTGGCAAGTGTCTGAAGTGGCGGACGAATATCAAAATTGGAATCTGACCCCATTATTGCGTGAATAGAAAAAGTGATTATTTTGGTGCCCGCGGTATTAACGATTGAAGTTTAAATGAGTACGACAAATTCAATTTCTAATTTATTCACGTAACCCCATTTCTAACAAGTGATAAAAAAAAATTCTGAAAGTGTCAAAAACTTAGATCGTTGTATCTTCATTACTATGCTTATGATTCTACTTGTACTGGCTTCACAACAATAATATATTGTGTTATTAAAATATTACTTTCACACATGCTTTATCAATTCTACAAAGGTAGAAACTGAAATACGTCGAAATATCTCATCAAACTTGATAACACCTTTACTGTCTAGGCTGAAAAAGTGGTGATCTTCAGTGACGGCGGCACTTCAAGTTTATAAATATCCGAGCTTGCCGAACAAAATATAATTTTTTTCCATCAACACATTTATAACACCTGTAAAGGAAAACTACTTACTCATATGAGTAGGGTCCAATGTCTTCAACATGTAACTTCTCGACTAAACCTTTTTGATATTCCTCAACATTGGTGTAGTTGAAAAGGTGTACTTTGTATGTCAGCTTTGGTGAAGGATTTCTCCACATTCTGAAGGAATCATCGTTATTCGTTATTACCAATTGCTGGAAGATAGAACAGAAAATGTTAGTGCCTACACGACACATCTTTGCTCGTGGGGATGAGACTTCGCAAATCCTCAGGTCTCGCAAGTTTCAACGTGTGAGGATTGTTCAATTATAAAAAGACGACGATGTGGAGCTTGAGAAATGAATTACCATTGAGATCTTTCTCTGAGTGATAAATTTTTATTCAGAATATTATTCGAGTATATTGAATTGAAATTCCGAAACTAAAATGAGGTTTGACGATAAACAATACGTATTTGAAAATTAGTGTCCTAACTTTTAATGACTCAACCCAGTTGCTCTGGACTTCGAAACTAAAAAAAACAATTAATAAATTTTATTTGATTTGGTGTCTTGCCAAGGATACGAAACCACACAGAACGTACATGATGACGAAAAATGTCATTTGTTTTGTTGGAATGGAAGGGATTACACCTGTGAAATTAACCTCAAAAAGTATGATCAAATATAGTTTTGTAGGAATTTCGCTGCTGAGAACAATCAATTAGGTTTATTGAATTGAACTGGCCGATACTTGATAAAAATCCATGTAAGCAAAAATATCACAGTTTTCTGTGCCATTCTCACCAAGAATGGATTTATAAATCCACTATACTTGTTAAAACACGTTTCGCGGTTTTGCTAACCCATTGCCAGTGAGAATCGTACAGAAAACCAAGATATTTTTGTCGTTCAGGTTCAATTCACTCAGGATTTATAATTTAGGATGAATCGAGAGAGTTCAAAAATGAATAACGTCTAGATTTGAAAAAATTGAAATTCTGTGATAGTTTCATAAAGAACTCAATACTCACCGAGAGCACATACTCGTCAAAGGCATTTGTGAACCAGATCAATGCGGTTGCAGAGCAGCTAAGCGAAAAAAGTAAGCACAATCCACCGATTACTGTAAATAGAAGAAGTTATTTTGGAACGTTATGCAAGAATCATTATGCAAAAAAAAAACGATCATTGTTGAATAATCAAGTTTTAATTTTTCCTCAGGTAAGTACTGGAAAAATTGTTTTTCATGCATTTTCAGTATTAACACCCAGTATTTCATGAATTTCCATAGTTCACTTCACGTGCAAATATAGCATTCTTTCAATATAATCATTACCAAAACGAGCATCTATTACGAGTTATATGAGTTTGGTGTTGGGTTATGGATCTCAACAGAGAAGTTTTTACAATTGCACCGAAGGTTTCAATTTCACCAATTCAGAAGTTTCCTGAAATTTTTTGATTTTGTTTAAATCATCGGAAGAAGGAACAATGAATAGGTATTTTATAGTGTCTATGAATAACCTGTTCGAAAGTATTGAATATTATGATTAAAATAAAAATAAATGGTGAAATTCGAATTCATTACTTTGTGTTTCTAGAAATCGTTAGTAATGAAACTAATTACTGAGGAAAACAAAATAATCACCAGATGGTATAGAAAACCGATATGTAGTTATCGTTTTCTTAATCTTTATTCATATCATTCCTATAAAATGAAAATAAATATGGTCACTTCGCTTGAAAGTAGAGTCGTTGAATTAAGTCATCCCAGCATACGTCAAAATTCTTTGATAAAATTACATGATATTTCGCCAGAAAATTCTTATTCCAACAATCTCATCAATAGTTTACTATTTTCCAATGATAATCAATCACGTATCACGAACATAATTCCAAACCCGTCTCTTCCCACCATATTCAGATCTCTACCATTTATTCATGAACTCACACCTAAATTAATCAATGTTCCAAAAAATGAAAACATTAAAATCACAAATACCATTTCTATCTTACACTTCAAAGTTGAATCTTCAATTTTGAAAAAACAGAAATCGAATATTGTTTATAAAATTCCCTGTCTAGATTGTAATCAAACATATATTGGTCAAACAGCTAGGAATCCCAATAGTCGCGTAATTTTGACACAGAAGCAATTGTAGAAGAAACATCAGTTCATGTGCCTTATCGGAACATGTGAATCGTAATGACCATCGAATGGATTATGAGAACACTGAAATCACATTTTTCTAGAAATGGTTCATTTTCTTAAAGCACAACATTCTATGAATAAACGGACCGATTTGAATAACCTCAGTAAGATATATACTTATCTATTACTTCTCAACGAAAAAAATATAACACCGTTAATCAAAATTTTCCGCCTTTGCGAAACAACTTGTCATTGTCATTTCATTCATGTATTTTCTGTTTGTTTTGATCCAATTTCATTTCAATCTCACGTAAGTAAGTACTCCATTTAGAAAATAACTTATATTTTTTATATTTGTCCCGAAGAAGGTAATAAACGTGAATGAACCAAGGGTATCGATAAGATATTTGTGCCCTGAGCGCGACGATTCAATAGTTCTTCAGAATAAACATTTTGGAAAATCTGAACAAACAACTTCATCTCGATATTTTAAAAATATTTCTCCATTCTGTGAAAGAAGATCGGTAACTGAGCAATAAAAATACATTGAAGAACTAGTAGGTATCTCAAAATATTGATTTGGAACAGTAGGGAGTTCTATCAGTTGTCGAACCTAATAATTATGAGAGTGGTATTTTAAAAATCAGAGAGCCGAACAGGCTGTCAAGTTATCATGCTGATTTGGCTGGTCAATCTGTGAAGGATTTCATTGGTTACATCGCGTTAATGATAGAGATTTTTCTGTAATATCTTGATAATGACTTCAACAGTGTCTAACAGTTCAAAATTCTGCACACGGATTGATACCCGAAATGTTTATTTTCTATACCTTTTTATTTTTCCCCTCATGGTCGCCAGAAAATGTCAACCATATGAAAATCTATCTACCATGTGGAGACTCCCGCACTCGCTATTCTAGAGCCAACTGGGACAATCGAAAACAGAGTGAGTCATCATGGATTGATAAAATTGTGTTATTAATCAGATATGTAAATGTATTATTGTAAGAACGGCCCAAGGAGCCTTATCAATCCAAAAATCTCATTTCTAATTGCATGACAAAGTTTACAATGATGTTGTTTTGTCTGGTATTCACTATCTTTGGCGAACAATTTGAATATTATTCAAATTAAAGATCAATGATAATAACAAATTACGCACTATTAGATCACTTTAAAAAAATAACTAAACGGTTCATGGCTGGAATTGAGAGCGAACTCATACCGAAATCTACAGAAATATTAATTCATTTTCTGAACTTTCTACCAAGCAGATTCATCAATTTTTTTCTGAATCAGGAGATACTGTGAATTGTGGGCGTTCGCACAGGTCTCGCTTCGTTCAATAATTGTTCTGGTAACTAACTCATTTTAATGAAGAACATTATGGTGAGTAACAATCGATATTTGTATCAAGTATTTTATATGTGCAAGAAAAAAATTCTTGGTCGGTCAAAAATGTTATTATGGCTCAAATTTTGTGGTATTGCTGAATGATGCAAGAAATATAACAACGTTTGGACGAAAAACAGTAGAAAGTCCGACGAAGATAATAATAATTGAATTGAAATGGAAATTGAATTTAGAATAAATATGTCATACTTCATTCTATACTTACTTAAATTAACTGTTGAACACAGCGGGAGACCGAGATTGATCAATTCCCACTACAACTATGGAAGAAGTATTTGTGTGAAACAGAAAGATGGCTATTGGAAAGTCAATATATATTCGTCAAGATAAGGAAGGTTAGTTTCTGAATTCTCGAAAAAAGTCAAGTTCACTGATTCATTCTGTCAATGTTGATGCTATTATCTATAATATAAACTATATGTGGAATACAAAATATAACAAAATTTGGTTGGAAAGCGAAAGAAACTCTGACGAAGCATTGTTAGATTCGATGATAATTTGATTTAGAATGAATATGATGAACCTCACATTATCGGTTGAAAAAGAAGTAATACTTGATTAATTCAACATGAGTCGATATATTTTTTGAAAAGTTTTTTTTTACAAATTTACGATGAAAATAAAGTGGCATCTCGAGGTTACCCGATGAAATTTCTGGCTTTATATCTTGAATAAAGAAGCTTAGAGCTGCATGGTTACACTGCACTGAAATTTAGCATTTTCTGATAAATAATTAGCGTTGAGCAATGATAATTAATTATGGCTGTAGGCGCCACGAGATATTGAAGTAAAAGTTCATCGTGTTTTGCAATTCTGTTATCGTTGCGTTGGTAAGTTTTTCGGTGCAACCCGTTGCACATCAGCTAAGAGGCAGTCATAACATTTATTTGATGGATTATTTCCCTCAATGCGACTAAACGATGAAACAGTTGAAGGCTAGACTGCTTTTACAGAGTTTTACAGCGATTAAATGCACTAGACCTTTTAACCGATTAAAATGTTCGAAATAAACCGGGCGTTTGGATCACTTTTCAGGTACTATCTCTGGTACTATATTGTTCCTGTGTTCGATTTTGATGTTTCCTGAGTTTACATGTTTTCTGGAAATAATCTTAACATATATCCCTCCTTCACCAAGTTCAATCGACCAAAATGCGTGCATTTCCATGATTTTCAAAATTTTGCTTTCAAGCAAATGCTTTCGTGTATAATAATTTAAAATAAAATCCCTCGACCTGCGGTCTCGGGATTTTATCAAATTATCATACATTCAAGTCATTTGCTAAGCGAAATTTTGAGAATCATGGAATTGCAGCACACATTTTAACCGATTAAACTTGGTGCACTCGGGATATAACCCCCGATTATTATCTCTTATTAATTGAAATGACCTGCAATTTCATCATTCTTTTTTTGTCGAAGAATTGATGTTAAAGTTTTTTCTTCAGTATATCATTCTTCCACTTTCCTTATATTAGGTAACAGCATTTGGGGACAATATTTGACACAACCAAGTCTTTTCAAACCATATACGATGAAGAACATTGAGCTACTTTTGGCATTTTCAAAGTCTTGATTGGTGATTTCAATATCTCTACAAATATTAGAAATATATTCCAGTTTTTAGGCCGGAATTGAAATGTGGAAAATAAAAGTCGTATAATGAATTGTGGAGGTATAGTTACTAAAATTCGGAAACAGGCGGTGTTTGAAGTTTCGAAAGGAGTAAAGTATTGCGCAAAACAGAAAGAAAGTATCAGATAGTCAATATATTTATCAAGGTAAGAAAATATCTTTTTCTACGACTATAACACAAAACTGCTCTATCTCAACTGTTCTTGATATAACAATGAGGTACATTGCATTCTCTTCAATTTCATTTCCATGCTTGATTACACGACTTCATACTCGTGGGAAATGAATATCATTTCTTGCGTCTCAAACAATATACTATTCAGATGATTTTAAACGAAAAGACAAGAGTTTAAAAAACCTACAAAAATCATAGAATATTAATTATTTTATATATTTACACGGAAAAGCCAGTTAAACAATAACAGACTCATTCCATCGGCTTTCTACAGCTTTTCTGAATGATAGTAGTGCTGATTTGTTGATTCAATCAGTCCCTTCACAGATTTGTTCCAACCATAACTTGTTCAGAAAAATGGGATACTGATGATATAATTTCTCCTGGTTCTTCGAACGTTGGCAAAATAAAGTGTTATAAAATCAATGATCCAAGAGGAACAAATATCACAATTTATGATTTCTTGAAGGAATCAAATTATCATTGATATGTGAAAAAAAATATTTCTTTTTAAGATGAAGTAATTCAAATATATTCTATATTCAAATCTTCTCAGGGCCTCAGAATTTCTTGTTAACCTCTAACGGAAAAAAATACCCAAATGAGTGTATTTTGTGAAATCTATGTATATGATATTTCAAACAAGAAACAAATTATAAATTAAACTACAAAATATACTAGGTAACGAACAAAATAAAGTATCCATAATATCAGTTCAGAATATTATCGAAATGGAAATTCAAGCCGTCAAAAACCTGCATGAGTGTTCTACATGATTTGTAATATTCTTGATATAATGGAAGGAATAAGAAATAGTGGAACTAATATCTATTGAGAACTAATAACTTTCAGATTCACAAAATCATATTTTTCCGCTGTTTACATAAAATAAAGAATAGGTTGAAACATTTGATTCTTGAACCGGTTCGAATCACTTCAATAAGAAGAACTCAATGCATAATAGGAACAATTAAAATTTATTGAGATCAAACGATAAATCGTGACATTTGAGATAACCTCTTGAGTCTAGACAAATGATGCAACGCATCTCAAGCAATGTAGGAAAAATTTAATTGACAGCAAATGTGGAAACAGACACAGCAGAAATGAGCGATAGTTCAAAACATCACGTGATGGAACCGAAATAGATGAAGGCTATTTCCCACGACTTTTCAAAATCATCTATCTTTATTGACATGAAGAAAGTTAAAATATTCGAAAACGATAAGCTTAAGGTTTTCGCTAAGGAAAGGTGACATGTAATATAAATTACCTACTGTTTGTTTATAGCTGAATTCAAACCTTTACATATGTTGAACTTGTTTTGGAGTTTGTATGTTAGTTTGTGATAGTTGAATAATAAAAATGAATGTTATTATGGAATGTGGGAGGTGACAAAACCTTCAATCTAGTATGCAGATACCAAAAAGGAGAGTCATATGTGAAACTGAAAAATGTATCATGCATGGCTCCAGTCCTCCGTTTCTACAATCGATGTGCTTTTAATACTAATGAAAATGTATCAGTTCCGGATTAGGTACTAATTGTGTCATCTCTTATATTATAATTCAAAATGAAATTGAATGCTACTGTGCAATAATTTTGTTGGCCGGGTCGAAATTGCAATTGAATCTAATGCATTTTTTCGAAAGACAAAAACAGTCTTAAGTTCGAGTATAGTGAGAATTGGTACCCTTAATTTTGTATCGATCTTCTAGATATGAGCATTGTTTTTTTGTGTGATATGAAATATAAAATGAATTACAAATCGGATGTTTGAAGAAAATTTCAGATTTGTTTTGATTAGAGAGGCCTATGTATTGCGAAACACATGTTGCGATTTGGTGAACCTTGAAATAGTAGAAATCTCACAGAAAACTGAATTACTGTTTTTCAAAGGCGATATCGTATGAATTCATGATGTATTCGAAAGATACACAGAAGAAAAAGTTGGAAATACAATCAAGTAAATTTTGGCACACAAGCGTTGAAGCCAAGTGCAGTTCTCTCCAATGTTGCCTATCCTGGAATGAGGATTCAAGAAAAAATCGGAATGTGTCTTATTAGACAAAATATATTTATTATGAAGAAGTAAGTCAATATCAAATTTTATATTCGAGATGTAAAAGCAATTTATTAAAATTGAGTAATATGAACGATAAGTTCGGACCAGTTTCCTGTACCTATACAGTATGTTAATTTCCCTGACAAATACCATGAAAAGCATTGAATTATATGTGACAGATGCCAGTGCAAGATTCTTCGCACAAGACATTTCCGTTTGTGATTATAATGCTACAAGTGCCACAATTCATTTTCAATCATTGGATATTGCGATATTTTCAACCCATTATTGTTATTCGAAACTTCTCCGGCATCTATATAGAAAAGTCTGTGGGTGACAAAGAGCATTAAGGGACAACTAGGTTAATCATCCATAATAATCTTTGATCAATCTTAATTCAAAAATTCTCCTGCACATATATCGAACCCAGAAAACAAACGCCGTCCAATAAGATTTTTTTGCGAGCTACCGTTTCACGGATGGTGAAAGAGTGTTTTTCATAATCATTCATGAGTCGGTAACAGAATATTTACCACAACTAAGGGACCTATTTCGTGTTATAGCGGTGCTAAGGCCTTAGATAATGCACAGGTCAGCACAGGAGCAATACTGCCAGATTCTCAAAGTGAGCTTTACCTAAAATTCAGTTAAGACGTTCTATTGTATCATATTAGTTACATTTCAATTAAAACCGATTTTCAAGTTTCAGCAAAAATGATATGGGATTAAATATGATATTTGAGACGAATATAGGGTTTCCTTGAATACCGTCGGTACCCGTACCTAAGGGACACACGTTTTCGTATGCACACCTACCAAATATTAGAATAAAATGTTGCTTAGAAAGTTCGAATCAATGAAGAAAATGACGAATATTAGTTTGTCTATGGGCAATAACTGTGTACAGATTTCATACAGACCTTCTCAAAAATATTTTTACTAGTATCCCTACAAATGATAATATAAGAACTTTCAAATCGCCCAAATCAAAATAGCGGCATTAGCTTTTATTGGAACATTGTGCTGAGCATTTCTAAGATAACGGATATATTCTGAATCTCTGAAACCAGTCACTAGAAAATCGAAAAGGAGTATATTTCAATGACTGAAATTTGTTCCTAGAAGTATCATACAATAATAATAATGATTTCGAATGATTAAGAAGGTTAGGAAAGTGCAGGAGTAAGAATAATTCGTATCGTTCAGGCATTGAAATTAACTCTCTTCGGAACTTTTTCTAACCAACAATATTACAATCATCTTCATAATCTGATGCTTTTATTTTGGTTTGGATAATCTAAAATTTCGAGAACATTATTTTTCTTCACATAAATAGTATACTGCTATTTGGAAACGTTGGGAGGGTAGCTAGGGAAGTGAAATGAGTATACTAACGAGTGTCGTCCGCACATGAAAATATGCTCCCCTACAAAACTCCACGCTTGCCGGATATTTGAAAATTTTTGTCATGAAAAGTTTATCATGAAATTTGTGAAGTAATAAGAAATAACGTCATTGAAATAAATTGAGCAGCATTCCGAAATAGAAGTACTCTCATTAATCCAGTCAATGGGGAAGAAGAAAAGCCTCGTCCTAGAAAATATGGTGCAGATCTGATTTGGAAATATATAATTGGGTTAGGGGCCCTGATGAAAAATCTCGTTTTTGACCCTGAGGAGGGTGCGCGCGATCCGCCATCTTAGATTGGAGGTACAATCGTTTTTTTTCATTTAACTCCTCAATGGTTGACATGACGGAAAAAATGTACCATCCACAAATTTAAAGAGGACAAAGTCCTTTACAATTTTTGTGCCCACACTCTTTTTCTTAAGTCTATCAGGTGGCGCGTTACAGCAAACGGAACATGGTGATTACAGAGAAGGCCTAGTAATGATGAAAGGTTAGCATCTTCAGGAGTGGAGAATTGATACTAGCACCAAACTGATATTGTTTGCACTTGACGCGCACTCGATACTTTCAATTTTATTTTCCTGGAGATGCTAAACTTGTTAGCAAAACACGCGTCGAGTATAGGGTCAGTGCTTCAGTGTGTTTGTAGCTAGCCGCTCGGCAACACGTATAGCTGCTACACGTTCCGTGAAGGAAAATCCCAAAACGGATGTTTGTTTCATTTGCAATCTGAGTTTTTAAGAAGGTGATGAACTTGTTGAAAAAATGATTATATAACGAATAGCTATTAAACCATAATTATCTAACGAAGTGCTACAATGATTATTTCTCAAAATGAGAAAAATGAGGACTTGGATGATTTTTTGGAAAAATGTTCAGGTCAAATCCGCTGTTATTCGCCATCCGTTTGACTTATGAAAAATGTGTTGAAAAAAACTTGGAACTTCTGTCGTCTTCAAATTTTCATACGACATTTTTGTTGTGAAATCAACCGTTAGGGAGTTAAATGAAAACAAACCATTTTTTGTACCTTCAATCCAAAGAGTCGTATCGCGCGCATCCCCCTCAAGGTCGAAAACTTACATTTTTCATCAGGGCGTTCATCTCAATAACATATTCCAAAATCAGAACACATCACCCTTTGTAGGGAAAAAAAACCCATTGACTGGACTATATAAATATGGAGAGAGTTATATTCAGGCGAATCCATACGACGAAGATAAACTCTTGACATTACAAGTCACGCCACATTCCCTATTTGTTTTTCTTACGATATTTCGTGAGTTGCACGATAATCTTATCAGATAGTTGGTAGTTCCGTTGAATGAAGACACTTGTTGATGGTTGCTTCGAAACAAATATAGATTGTCGATCGTACGATTTTTAATGATATGAATTAAAAACTGAATATTGTATCATATTTTGAAAGAGTGAACATAGTGGAAATTCAAACTTATTTTAATTCAATACCCAACAATTTGCAGCTTCAACAGCAACACCTATACGCATTCGAAAATACGGAGTAATGAAGGATTTATATACCACTATTTATGAGTTTTATCAGCTATGGTTCTCTCATTTTGTCATTCGCATTTACACTAGAAGCTTGTTTTGAGCATTTGCGCATCTCACCTACCCAGAAATATTTCTTTTCCGATGCGCTTCGAACAAGCCTTACTTCCATATACAGAGCTAGTTAGTCTGTTGGTTCTGTTGCAAACAGACACAATTTTTTTGAAACGAAAGATAGAAAAACTGATTTTGAATTTGAATATAGGTTGCCAGGTCTCCATATCTCACCAGTACAATATTGTTTCCAATTCGTGAAATCATTTTTAGCTCCAAGTAGCAAAGTTTAACAATAAAGTGATCACTCGGAAGCGCAACCCTTGACAAGAAACGCTGAGTCAGGTAATTTGAATTTTCCTTCATACTTCACATTCTTTCTGTAGTGTTATCAAAAACGTATTGCCAAGATTTCGCAGATCTATCGATAATTTTGACATTCCCAACAATATTTTTGAAGGAAGACAATATTTTCATGTATCTAGTGGTTGTGTGGCAACGAGAATAACTCAAGAGGAGTTCATTAGTGTACTTCAAGGAATTGCTCATTTATTCACAACCATATATGTAATGCTGTCGTTACAACGTCATTGAAGGTTGGGAAGTGTCACATTACACACCTCTACTTCCCGCCCTCATTTCATCTATTCTAGACTTTATCTATCATTCATTGACTTTATCTGACATTTATTTATATTGGTGACAATTGTATACCCCGTAGTCACGGTAACAATATATCTACTTGATTATTTTGAGAAAACCGCGTTCTTGGTAATTTGTTGTTAAAAGTAATATTTCAGATATGTTCTGAACAAAACAGATTTATTAATTTTAATCGAAATATGATGGTTGTAAATGAAATAGTATACAAACCTCGGTAGGAAGTTTCATTCCTGTCTCGAGATCATAGCTAACCTCGACGCCTTGCGTCTTGGTTGACTAACTGATCTCCGACAGGAATGAATCACTTCCCACCTTGGTGTGTAATATACTATTGAATACCAAGGGGGGGAAATATTCTTCCTCCCGCGGATAGTTTAATACCGACGCGAAGCGTAGAGTATCAATCAACAGGATGCGTTTATAGTTTTTTCTATTTCCATTAAGGGCATCATTTTTATAAAGTTCCAAAAATTATAATGCGTGTACACTTATGAGGAAATATCAAGTGAATGTTGCGTCGTCGACATCTTATTGACAACACTTTGTTATATATTTGTTCCATAGTTTTAGCCGGGTTTGAATAGAAGTTCGTCGATTGTAGTGAATTAAGTTACCCGTGACATATTTTCAGTAGTTGAATCGAAACAGTTTTTCGTTGAGAATGCGAATGAACCTAATGTAGACGAAGCAGTTATGGACGTACTATTTTTTTTCAAAATCAACCTCCAACAAACGAACGGAAACAAATCCAATCGAATGAAATCTCAAAAAACGTGAGATACTCACATAACACTCTTCTCGTTTTGATTTCGTGTCCCAAGAAATTAGTCTTCTTAGGCACCAATTCAGCGTTCATCTTGCCCAAAATTTCTTTAGTTAAAGCGGGTCCTTTCACGAATATTTGGTTGCAGTTCTTCTCGAGATAGGACCGTTTCGAGTCTGATATTTTTTCAACGTCACTGTTACGTCGAACCGTTTCTAGATTCGGATACATTTTCGCATAAGTTACTAGGATTTCACTTCAAACGTAGTAGTTCAACTATTGAGATTTGTGAATGAATATATCGAATGCTAACCCATTTATAAGAAACGAGGTCTTATCTCTTCTCAAAAACACAGAAGTTATCTCACAACTCATTAAGATTGATAAGTTTCTTTTGACGAAATCACGACGGATCATGCCATGTTTTGTTTTTTCGTCTGGTAGACGCAAGACGAAATTTTTAGCGGTGGTTAATTACTTGTTTGGCTATTAGAAGGAAATAAGTTATTTACTCGAATTAACCAAAACAATTTGATGGCGTCTTTGATCTTCAGACTTCTACGGGTCGGTGTTGAATATTGCACTTTCTTGGATTATTACAGTTTCCACTTGTTATTATTTGTTACGGCAAGAAATATTTCCACATCATCTGAGCGTGGTGATAAACCCTGCGGTTTGGATGAAAATTGATATAAATTTGTCCCCAGGAGTACATTAGTTACTACCGAATAACTTATACTGGATATAAAATGATTTTGAAGTTGTAAATTTGCCGTATTCAGAAGATACCTTGAAAAATTATCATTATAAGAATTGAAAGTCTACTAGATATCAATAATGAAGAAGCTCACTGTACAGTGCTGCCAACTTATACAACTTTTGAGAATTTTTGTATTTTGTGTGGAATCAGTAGTACAGATCTGTTTTTTTCGAATGAATCTCTGTTTGTTTTCTTGTAATGTGAACATTTTTCAATTTCAGAAGATCTTATCAATAAAATCACAATATACGGTAAAGAGAGCGAAAGACAATAGTATTTATGGTAAATAAAAATTTATAATAACAAAATATCTTAGGAGAGTCTCGTTGTTTGAGTTATTCCTGTAGAAACTCGAATAACATCACTGATAAAAATTTTAAATAATTTATTCATTGACGCAGTTCAAACTTGGAACTTATGTATGCCAAATTAAAAAGTATTTCGTAAGTTTTATAATGATATAAAAAATTAATTTATTTTCACCCAGTAATATTATCACCCACACGCTCTGAAAAAATATGATGCAGAATATCACAAGGTGAAAAAGTCTGCTTTCACTGGAGAGTAATGTAGATCACTGTGTGAAGGACATCATTCGAAACAAGATTTTAAAATTCATATGTTTTACACGAATTTTCTGCAATCTCCTGTTGAAATGAACCTGTTCATTTTAATTCACATACCAGCATTGTGCAGTGTTTTTTTTCTATTTACTTTTTGTCTTCGACTGATAGGATATTCGACTTATCAGTTGAAATGATTCACCAAAGCATTAGTCATTGTCATTACTGCTGCTTTGCTCATTGGGCAGTTATGCTACTCTCTCTCTTTCACTACGCTTCTCAAATGAATTGAGAAATTGTATTCTATGAATGGATCACAACCCAAAAAAATAATATTATTTTTTTGGTGCCGGCGAATTATAAACTGATTCTAGATGTTTCTGATGTGCTGTTTTCAAAATGTCCTGGCATTTTCTCGTAGTAGCAGCTCTACTTCTTCAAATCCAATTTCAATTCCCCATATTAGGTACCTGTTATTGCCCATGATTGTGAAAACCGACCATTCTATACCTTCTGTATATTCCAACTCTCAAAGGTTTCAGTTCACTCTCGAGCCTTCGTAGGTAAAGTTGCTGTATTAGTTTGTGTACGTTTTCCGAATATTAAATTGAAGGTATGGCATCCACAAAAAAAAAGTTGTTCAAATCAACCAGACGTGTTTTGTTATACAGTTCGGTCCATAGGTATGGAGTACATTCATTTTCAGCGTTATTATGTATTTTATCAGAAAATCCTGAAACAGGTCAAGTTTTATTGTCAATTTGACAATGTACAGTATGACCCTTCTTGGGGTCGAGTGGCATCTTGCTCGAAAGGGGATTTCGTTATCTGTTCAGCAATACTAAGATTTTCATATTTGGTGCAATCATAACGGAGAAAATGTCTTATTAAAATTTTAAAATGTTGACACTGAATTGTGTATCCTTCGAAAAAATCTCAAACAGGTCGACTTCTATTGCCAAATTGAATTTGATTTGAATTGAAAAACACTTCCTAAAAAAATCCTTCATTCTACGTAAAATATAAAAATTTCACATCATCAAAACAAATTGTCTCAGCTATACTTGCACCAAATTCAAAAAACCTTGTATTGCTGAATAGAGATTTGCAATCCTTTTTTAATTAGGTGCCACACGATCCTCCTTCTCACTTGAAATTTTTGAGGGGATGCTCATGATTCAGAGGGGTGCAAGAAGGGGGTAATATTTTCGTAATGTTAATTACAAATTGACTAAAGCAATCGACCTGTTTCGGGTTTTTCCAAAGATACATAATATTCAGTGTCAAAATTTTTAAATTTCGACACATATTCACCTTCGTGGTTGAACCAAATATGAAAAACTCAGTATTACTGAACAGATAATGAAAATTCTTTCCGAACAAGATGCCACACGACCCCTCTTCTCATTTGAAATGTTTCATGGGGGGTGCTCATTATCAAGTGGAGATGCTCATTATCAAGAGGAGATGCTCATAATTCAGAGGGGGTGCAAGAAGAAGGTAATATTGTCATAGTATATGTACATTGTCAAATTGACCTGTTTCAGGATTTTTTGATAAAATACATAATATCGCTATGGATCGCACTGTATATGTGGTTAATACACTTTCAAAGGAAGAAGAAAACCTACTTTACTGCGTCTATTGAAAAACAGTTCTTCCTGGATAGAATAAGTCCAATCAGTCAGAAACTTCTCGTATAACTCAAATTTTGACTATCAAAAAATAATATGAACTGATATATATGAAAATACTTATCTGTTAACGTTTCGGAAACTAAATCTGCTTCCGTTCTCAAAACTTTTAGGCAAATATCTTTTCAAATGCAGATATCTTGTACAGACAATTTTCGTAATTGACAATTGTCAAATTATTTCAAATTTGACATAACATTTTGTCCTTCAAGAGGGGCAGCCATCTGCGATCCATATCAAGCGAACTCATAGATATGCATTCCTCACCAGACAGCATGATGAAAGCAGATTCCTTTAATTTTCGTTTCTTGTCATTGCTTCTTTTCGTTATAATTTTAGTGTCGTTCCATTCTACTGTGTGGTCTCCATCGGCAGTAAGAATGTGTTCTGATAATTTAGAACCACCTATCTCTCTGTTCCTGATGTACATCTTGTGTTCACTCTTGCACACTTCCAATGGTCGAGACGTTTTACCGATATATTTTTGACCGCACGAACAAGGAATTTGATGAATACAATTTTATGTGTTTTCTGTTGGGTTATTTGGTTTGGTATATGTGAGTATTGACCTTGAAGTATTTGTTGTTTTGAATGTTGTTCTAACATTATACCTGTTGCCGATCCGTTTTATCTTTTCAGGCAAACGAGGGACATAAGGTATAATGTTTGATACAGGTTGTGTATTTTGTGTAGGTTGTATGTCTTCATTGTGGACTGTGTTCGGATTTTCAATTCCTGTCAAAGTTTTTTCTATGAATTTTTCTGGATATCCAATATTAATTTTTATTTTTTCAGATTGTGGTAGGTTACAAACCCAGAAAACTACGGAACGAGTACAATTAATACTTGACTTGACTTTATGAGACATAGTTATGCACTTCATTCGAATAATAATGTCAATAGAATGCAGAGGATGAATTTGATAATAACTACATTCATTACTTGAAATAAATCAGATTTTTGCGTTCCTCAACATACTGGCGAAGAAATCGCATTATCATATCCGACTTTTGTAATCCCAAGTATATGAAAACGAAAACTTTAGATTCGGTGTATCACAAAACCGCTTATTATGAACAACGTTTCTGATACTCACTAACGAAATGGATGTGATAGCGAATTGAATGGTTTTATAGTGCTAAACTGGAGTAGCGGGTCAATATCTATCTAGACCCAGTAAGTATATAGTAATATACATGAAAATGTCTATATGGTTAGAATTCTCTATATGAATTTTGAAATGTTGAGAAAATTTCATTATTTCCTAAAATAGGGAAGCTGAAATAGTCATAGAGTGACAAAATAATTTCCACTCTATCTAATATAATTATGATAATTATATCAATAATGTGTAGGAGAAAATTAAAATTAATTTGAACGTTAACCAAAATAGAGTTCTAATTAAAATTGGTCCCCGTATTCGTCCATCTCGGAAACAACTTTGAAAAATATAGGTTCCCATGGGTATATAAATATGTACTTGAGATGAATCGAGTGCACACATTTGTTTTTGCAATGTAACTTTATTCCTCCTGAATTAATTGTCTCTCATCACTCGATAACGCAATACTATTTATTATTTCTCAATAATTGTTACATTTCTTTCCACTGATCATTCTTATGAGATTAACGCTGTTCAGTTACTGTATGAATACTTACATTTTTTCATCATCAGAAATCCAGAATTTTTATGGTTTATCGAAAATCTAGCTATAATTGAACAACTACTCAAAAATCATTGAACTGAACAAACAAATAAATATGATATATAATAAATTCTGGCATTTTCACGCATCCGTTCATATTAAATAATCAGTTGATATATAGTTGTGGGTGTATATTACGTCATGCTAACATCGGTATTACACACTTGGTATAAAATGATTCACATGGTTTCATATTCCTTCAATCAGTAAACATCAAAATAGATGCCAACGGACATCTCTATATTTACCACTGATCCCTTTAATACCAGGCAAATATTTTTCGAAAATTTGACAGTTTCAGTTAGAGTATATTGAATAGCAGTTTTTTCCAGTATCTGGATTGGATGATGATATAAATAAGTGATTTTGTAAGATACAAAGAAATTCCGAAGCTTTCCTTAAATACAGGAACACAAAAGTAAAAAAGATTTGTTGAATAAGAAAAAAGAATTATCACCCAGTCGATTGAAATGCTGAAATCAATTGAATTTCATTCTAGTTAGATACAAGAGCTGAATAATATTGAGTCAGAATCGACATTAATGTAAAAAAAATTCTACGCATTCACTTTTAGACGTAATTCTCACATTCAATGATGATAATAATATATCTAACTGTAAGGTTACCAACTTGCATGAAAATTTTGATCACTGTGCAGTTTCGTGTACTATTGGAGACATCTCCCACAAAATTAAAGTTAAGTTCATTAAGTACCGCGACTGGAAAAACTTCGATAAGGAACAATTCTTACAAATCTTGGAGATGATAGATTGGGAT
>JAVJAQ010004041.1:0-71931 GCA_032362365.1 Zygogramma bicolorata | reverse complement strand
TCAGTATCTTCCTCTCAGACAGAATTCGGCCTCTTTTTTTCCTTCGAGTGGGAAGCTTTGTAGTACATTGTCAAGTAAACGGAAATATTGACATTATACTGTAGATGGCGTAACAAAAACGTTTCAAATCCTTTCAACACAGGCATTGACCAACTAAATTTCTATAAACAATGCTATTGATCTGTACACTGAGCTAAAACACGAAGCAGAAATAGCCCAGAAAATCCTGATTTTCTCTAGGGAGAATCCCCGATTTACTAAAAACGATAAGGGTGTTTGAGCCAGATCTTTGCAGGGACAACAAGATGAAAGAGTAGAAAATGCTATTCTGGGTAATTGACTCAGATCTTTGCGGTGGAAACAAGAAGGTGAAAGAGTAAAATATACCATATTATGTGATTGCGTTGCATACTTGTCAAGTAGAAGATTCATGCTTAGCGAGTACCAACATAAGACTTGAATTATTAACACCGTTAAGGATGTATGTTTGGAGGAAGGATCAAATGGTGTGGAACTATACACATCCTCCAACATTTCTAGATCCCAAAATCCTCTGGAGAACTGGGTTGAAAACTGGAAATTCCGATCAGAGATGAAAAAAGTTAAATTAAAATTGTTCAAAACTGCTGCCATGTTTGAATTACAAGGCCAATTTGTTGTTCCACGCATACTTAGAAGAACTGGTGATACGCAACCAGCCCATTACGAAGATACATAGTGTTGGACGGACCACAACCAGCACAACCCAGGAATGATTGAGAATCTGAAAAATTTGATACGAACTCAATTTGTTTCGGGTTTCATGCCCTACAGCACCGTATACGGTGCCTACAGTTTGTGTCCTGCGCAAATAACTACTTGAAAAATAATGTGTCACGCAACTATCAACATTTTCATGCACTTAGTCTGAGATACGATTATTCAAAGTTGCGGAAAAAAAAAACTGCCGTAATTTTATCAATATTTCAATGAAATTTGAGGAGTGGTATTTGGGGGGCGCTCTTTCCGCTTTCTCAATAGAAGGCATTAGGGTCCCTAGGACCTTCTTTCTGTTGCTAATCGAGCCAACTGTTTAGCTCATTTGAAAAAGTTAAAATACGGAAGGTCTTCTGGTGCTTTTTTGAGAAACAATCAATCATAATAATAGAAACATATCAAACGATAATTAGACTAGTAAAGAAGTTCTTTCATGTTCGAAAATGCACCCAAGAAGGGAGGGTGAGGAAGAAGCATTTCTGAAAGGAAAATTCTACTTTTCCAAAAAAAAAAACGCCTTGAAAATCTCGACAGTTTATTTTGTAACATCCTGTGAAATGAATAGATGCGATATATGGCGGCCATAATCAAACCAAACAATTAGGAAGCACACATTGAAGATATATCACATACAAAATATCTCACGGAATTCGTACAGTTTGTTCCTCAACTAACAGCAATCTATCTCGCGTTTATGTTTCGAAAGTCAATCGAAGATCTAATCGAAGTGGGATTAGCGATTGTTGAACGGAAAGGATATTAATCGGAGTTAAATTGACCTCATCGATAGGATAAACTGGCTGAGACACCCTGAAGCTCAGATTAACTCACATCATGTAGATGTTTCGTCATATGACGTCATTTTCCTGATTACTCGAACGAATTTCAACTAATTGAATATTTTAAACACTACTTATATAACGGGTGACACAGACTAATGGTACACCCCCATTTTTCTTTTTTGTCGGAGCTATTTTAACGCAATTTAAAATACGCGCATAAAGGACTTTATGACTTAATGACAAGATTTCTTCGACTTCCAGTTATTCCAGAAAAGACATCATCGTTTGTTTTTCATAATTTTCTGCATCCAATGATACCCCATAGTTGATATTTTGATGATGAATTAAAAAACATGATTCTGTCAGGTAGCCTCCAAGATTACCTGACTTAAACTCTCTAGACATCTCCTCGTCGTGGATAGAAGGGGAAGTTATCATGGAACAAAAAACACCTTTTGGCGTTCTGATCAATAGTTAATTATTGAATTCGCTGTTGGAGATCGTAGTGATAACAGAAATAAGGTGAAAATGCTATGAGTTCATAGCAAAAAATTTGGATATTCAGCTAATTTCTAGAGAATATCGGCAAAACACAGTAACTGGTAATCGGTTATACTCGGATCGATATACCGTACGATATGGTAGGGCTATAAATTACTTCAAGCGCCTTGAGGAGCGGATTTAGACTTGTCATAAACACCTTGGTAATTCTTTATTTCTTTAGCAATTTCCGTTTTTTAAAGACATCAACGTTTAAATGAATCATCAATGTAATTTAATTGTTGCAATCTACATTATGATCTCAATCCAATGATGATGAAAATTGGAAAAATGGGTTGGAACACGTGGCTCTCTGTTCTTTGGCCTGCAATATCTCCGTACTTAACACCTTTAGACGCTTGAAGTAATCTCTAACCCGACGATATCGTGTGGGTTATTGCTCCTTGTATAACCGGGGTGGAAGAATTGGGGGGGGGGGGGGCGACAGCATAAGTTTTTTTCAAGCGGTAAAATTGGATATTACAACGTGTACTTCAAGAAAATTGGTTGAAAATTTTCAAATTTCATAATATTTTTTTTTTGAGGTTGCAAATTTATCATTCATGTAACTACGGAGCCCGCGTATATTTTTCTGCGTGCTCTCTCTCATATTGGCCATCCGATTCAACATGGCAGGGAAATTTCTCCATTTCCGCTTGTGCAGTAATATTGCATGAAGTCTCCAGAGGCCGCTTGTCCCGCACTGTACAATACGTCATCATTTAAGCGGTGTTTTCTTGGTACATTCCTATTGAATTGTATCCCTTACCAAAAAAGGCGTCACTTTTTCGTTCAATTTATAATCTTCATGTATATTTTAACAGCTGATACCACCATGTTTGATATTGTAACCTGGTTCCAATCCAGATTTTGGCATTTTATGTCGAATTGCTCCCAACAACGATACCTCGTGGAAAAGACTAGGTTCAAATCCAATTTAGGCAGAGTCGTTTTTTATCGATTTCCACGTTAGAATATCTCTCGAACCAATATTTTCCTTCTGTTTGGAAGGATTGAAGAATAATCTGCCGAAAAATCGAACAATTATTCTTCAGTGATTGACATTTGATTCCTGATAAAATTGCTTTAGTGCGGGTGAGCTACTAACTTCTATACTACTACAACCTTCAATATTCCGTTTCCAAATTTCACTTGTTTATGTACAATCGTTCCAAAGATGAGAGGAGAGGGGGGGGACTTTTGAGAAGAGAAGAATATACCTACCTAATGAAGTGTGCAAGGCTGATTAGGTAGAGCTCTCACATGTTTTTCGGTTGTCAAAATTTGTAGAATTTTTGGAAAGGATAGCCGGTAGCCATAGCGTTGAGTAAATCTTAAAAATTACATTACTGATTTCGAAATATAAGCTTATTACATTATATCTTGAAATTAATTAATAATGTTTTCTCCAATTATTGACTCAAATGAGTTATGCACTTGAATTGATAGGTTCACACCAAAATTTTAAATAAGAATTACCTCATCGCCAGGCAATACCTCACTAATTCAAAAAATTACTCCTTCATGCATTTTTACTCTATTCGAATTTCTATAAAATTTCCGAAACTAATAACAGACTCCGATAATGTATTACAAGACAAAATAATTCGAAAGTTTTACATATTCCATTAATCATATCCCTAATGAACGCCTCGGTAAACGATTTTACACCACAGCAATTAATTCCACAATTTCCCATTCACACCTTTCTTCAACGCAATATTCTTCGAAGCTAGACGAAGCTGTTAAGTCATTCGAGATTTATTGGGATCTTTCGAACTCTCTTTCGGAATATATCGAGTTTTATGGCATAATGAATGCCTTTCTGTAGAAGAATTATTGAAATGAATTATGAGGTAATGAAATGTTAATCTATCAGATTAATGTATTCTTCAAATTAATTAAATTCTTTCATCGACATAGATGTGAGGTGCAATGAAGCTTCCTTCAAGATTATCTGTAAAACATGAACCAGAAGTACTGTTTGGTAGTCACTAATCTGGGGTGGATGTAGGTTGTTATTTCTTCGTAGGTTTTTGGGTAGTAAGGTACCTTCCACAATCCGAAAAAATCAAAAATTAATTTGGGAATCTATACAGGTGTAGAACGGGAAGATTTCTTATCTACCCCTGAAAGTTGCTGCGTTAATTGAAAACACTGTTTTCTAAATGAAACACCTCCTAGTATTCGGCAACTTCTAGTATAACGTAAATTTTTTTCCTTCGAGTACGTTGATGCGTGACAAAACATGAAAATCTCTACTATACGTGAAGTTTCCTTTCACAAAAATGCAAGAAGGTAGTATACATTGTAACGATCTTTCCTTGGGTTCGTGTATTAAAACTCCAAAGAACACTTCACTTCTTTTATTACAACTCTTTAACCCAATACACAATCACTCAAACTGCTCCGCTAAGTATCCAACACTCTGTACTAAAACACTCTGATGAATTCTTTGTAATAGAAATTCTCTACTTCGACTTTTCCACTCAGCAATACCAAATTTCTCTCCGATAAAAACTCTGTGAAACTCTCCGCCTCTACACTAAGCTGTATAACTATCTGAATAACTATCCGAATAACTCTGCTGCATCGGATGAATCGCTTACGTATATATACCTGTGTACGCCCACGGAGAATCTTTCAATCAAATCTCGGGGATCGAAATTTCTTGGTGAGCCGTGATCCCGCAGGTAACAATCTTCCTTCGACCCCTCATACTAATTTGACAGGGCCGGCGCTAGGAGATTTCGTAACAATATTTTCATATACACTGCGCGTCCAAAGTCCGCCCTCCCTACTGACTTTCGAACCACCTGGTTTATCTCAACGAAATTTGGAGGGCTGGAATAGTAGATAAAATCCTATTTTATCAAGGAAAAATGACAGCTCAAAGTTTTAAAATGGCGGCTGACCGACATCTCGGATCACTCTTTTGAATGTATATTATTTCACGATCGGTAGGGCATTATCACTGAGAATTCAACAATACCAGGTATATCAGGTGGTTCAATAAACAGTAGGGAAAACGGACTTCAGACGTGCACTGTGCATTAGTTATTATATTTTTGTGATAGTTAAATTAACGTTATACAGGAAGTTGCTGACTTAAAGGGCTTGTTTCATCTAAAAGCAATTTCTTTATTCAACGCAGCAACTTTTTAGGGTAGATTAGAAATAGATCCTTCTACACTCGTACGGATTTCCATATTAGTGATAATTTTTCAACTCAAAAAAAAACAGAAAAAGGGATAAATATCTTTCGAACACAGCAATATTCGAAGATGTAAAAATCACTCTAACAATAAGTGTTAAAACAGCAGAAGTCAGAAAGGGTTGGAGTGTATTTGAAATATACGTACATGAAACGGTCTATATTAAAAAAAACGATAATATACTCTAAATAACAAAAAAATAGTTTTTCGAATAATGCGAAGATTGAGAACAGACGCGCGATTCAAAAACATTTCTCAAACACATTCGTCGACGATTCTTATGTCTGAATTGCTCTAACGGTATTTCCGTCATAAATAATACTACTAGCAAACTAAGCAGTAACAATACAACTAATACAATACCCCATAAATCGCTTACAAAACACTAAAACATCAAACACTTATTACAAACTACGCTCTCTACTAGACTTCTGCTCTGAACTCCATTGAGTTCTAAAATCCGCTCTGCTGATGAAAACAGTATTCGAAGAAAGGAGTTCTGTCTAGAACATTCAGATCTTCGTTCTGCGTTATCTACGCCGATCGAGGTCAGTTCGGCAACAAAGAGCATTGCCACAACAGAAACACTCCACTCCAGATTAACTCACGAAGCAATAGAAATTGAAAAGCGCCCTGAATGCATCAACAAACGAGACGACTCACGAAGGCTTCCCAATCCCTGGAAACCAATACTGTTCCATCGAACCTACTTAAATCATCCCTACATGTGGTCAAATACCACTTTTATACCGTCGGAGCCTCATATTATGGTTGTAAACATGAGATTTGGGGATTGAGAAGATTCAGACCCGGCATCAAGTCACGCAAAAGTCTCTATAATGGCTCTATGGTGGGAGCCGAAACGTCGAGACAATAACGATTCCAGACGCGGTTCAATCGGAATTTCAAGTAATGATATATATTTGCAGGTTACGGAAAGTAATAGACGAATTCTCCAATCTTGACACATCTTGACAATTAAATTACATACACTCAACAGATTGCTTATCTGAATTTCCCATTTTGTTATGTTAATTATGTTTGTTAATGTTTTACTCATGAATGTAACAGTTTTAAAATTTTGTATGTTGTATTGTTTTATGCATTGTATACTTTTAGTATTTATTGACATGCCATAATTGTATTGCTATATGTAAAATGGTGAAAATATATCTATCTATCTACCATTGAATTCAAAGTTTTGTTTACGACTAATACATAATATAAGTATTATACTTATGGTTTCTGCAGTATAATACCATATATTATTCCCTCAGGAAATATTGGCGGGGGATTAATAGTAATAAATTTCTCGAATTGAATATTACCTTAGAAACGATATAACCAAACTCCAAAGCGTCACTGTATCGTGTATTCGTATTGAGATGAATGAAACTGTCAAGTCATTTATTATACAGCGATTAAGACATTAATCGATTTATATCAACGGCCACGTTTTTTCGGGGCAGCGGGTACAATTTTTTTTATTCTTTTAACTATCACAAAACGTGTTTTTCAACAAAGCCACTAATCATTTATTACATTATGCCTAATAATTCGTTTAAAATCCCGTGACATTGCGCGGTTTTGTCAGCGCTTGCAAGTTCTGTTTTTACTATGGAAGTAACATAAGTTATAATTAAGATTGAACAACAACTTGCAACTCATAGTTGGAGTTCACAGTTATCAACGTAGTCACACTTGAATCGCAGGTCTCCAAACTAGTCCAATAGGTAATAAAATGTAAAGATTTATACCCGAAAAAAAGCCACTGTGTAGTAAGGAAAGGAGTCATCGGTATACGAAGTCAGTCTAGGGGTACAGTTCAGTGACAGGCTCAACAAAAACTCAAAGTATATATATATATATATATATATATATAAGTATATAGTTCCATACAAAAATACCCAAAATTTCTGAACTGATTGTTATGTTGTAAAATTAAGCTTTTGTCAAATCTTATACAAACCCAATTTTAGAATTATCTTTGAACTTTGTCGTTTCATCATCCACATTTGTTTCTGAACCGTCTCTTGCGAGGGAGGAAAAAATACATTCCTCGATATATTTTTTCTAATTTTTCAGTACATATTCTTCGAAAAAGTAATGAAATTGAGTGATCGCAATTATCTCTAATACTCGAAAGCCACTGATTTGAAGAATCAAGTTTTTTTCCCGAAACTTTTTCAAGTCTCCAGGCAGCCCTAGAAGTATGAATGATTCGTGTACCAAATGTTCGATTGTTTCTGTAGTTACCTTTCTATCCGTTGCGTTATTTTTATTAAAAGAGAACTAAAAAATGAGAAACAATGGACGTAATTTTAAAAAGCACCAACCGCGAGGAATACGTCTAGGAATTGATGACATTAGATCGCCAACTTCAATGGATGAATCTGAACTATGACAAATAAAATTCCTTCATCTATCCAACGAACCGACGGAAAAAGACGATTCAGTAGAATCACCAATAATTTTCGAAAATAGCGAGCCATGTGGGTCAAAACAAACCAATAACGCAGAACGACAACAGCGAAGCTGTTATACTTCCTAGAATCCCCCTGAAACGCTGCTCGTTACGTCAGTTATAACCAACCATTAAACCGAATTTTTCCATCCACCCGATGAAAAAACTTCATATATAGTCCGGATCCATCAGGCATCAACCACAGCAGCTCCTCTACGACTTTCCGTTTCGAACTCCTCTAATTCGGAAAATCTAACGGACAACCGGATTGAGGCTAGAGCAAAACAGAGCGGGCAATCATTTAAACTGGGGTAAGGACGAACAGGATTTAATTATGTTTGTCGCTGATATTGCGTTCCGGGTATTCCGTCAGGATATAATATCGTATAATGGAAGTTTTAACTGCGTCGGAACAATATGGTGCGCGGAAAATACGGTCCGAAACGTCTCATGGGAGATGATGTATCGATGACAAGAATGAAAGAGAACTCCTTGGAGGTTGCGCTCAAGTTTCTCGATTAGGTATGAAACCCCACGCGCGAGCATTATGTTGTTGCAAATTCGATTTTGATGGCAGACCTTGAATGAAATGATTCGACAGGAGTTTGAAACTGAGGATGAAATGAGGGAACGCGTTGTTAATCTCCCTTTTATTGATTTTTTTTTTCTCCTTGACCAGCTGCACACTCACGATCAGTCTTCCTAGATCGAGCGGCGGTGACTGAGTTTCTGGACAATTTTTCAAAATATGTAGTCCAAGAGACGCAATAGAGGTCGATCTTCACCCATCTGTGTATCGGATGGAACATCCTCTTTTTCATAGGATTCCATAAACAGACGAATACGCCTATAATGGCTTGCCTGTCAAAATGTGGTCCAGACTATATAGAGTGAGATTCAAAAATTTCCACCATATAGAAAACTTTTTTACTATGGAATTTGTCAGAAAATCTTATTCCTCATAAAAGTTGGTGTATTTGCAGAATACTTGCATATGAGTTGTCAAAAATTTAAAATTTCCGAACGGTGAGCAAGGGAGAACGAAAAATTGAATTTTGTTCGAGAGTAAACTACCCTGGATGTGATTCCAAATTTGAATATCGATTTCAATTCTAAAAAACTCCTTCGAATGAAGTATTTGATTATCTCAACAATGAGATGGGGGCTTACTCCTGATCAAAATTCTTTTTTTTCGTTTTCCCCTTTACATTGGAAATTTCGACAACTCATATGCAAGTATTCTGCAATACACTCATTCTATCGAGGAATAAAATTTTCTGACAAATCGATAAGAAAAAACTTTTCCATATGGAGGAAATGTTTAAATCTCACTGTATATAGTCTGGACTACATTTTGAGAGGCAAAACATTTTAGGCAAATTGGTCTATTTATGAAACCCTATAAAATGTATGTTTCATCCGGTAAACAGATGGGTGAATGTCGACCTAAAGTCCGTCTCTTGGACTTTGATACCTTTGATAGGGAAAATACTTTAACGCTAAAAGAGATCTTCAGGTGCTAATTCAGAAGAAATTGCGTTTGACAGATACTTTATTGGTGTTTTACAAGATTTGTTTACACACATATCAGGCATTGATGTATGTATAAAGAAGGCAAAGTCAGTATTTGGACTATAAAAGCATTTTTGCAATCATTTCCATAGCCGAGACCTTCTATTATTTTGAATGCATTTCTTTGTGAACCAGATATTCTGGTAGCTGATGGTGCATGACCCCAAGATATAAGGGCATACCCAATTTGCAACTGAATGATAAGCTGTGAAAAGAACATTTCTTGTTACCGTACTCGTTGTGGGAATATTTTCAAATAGTACGCCCCATGAATTTTCGTAAATTTAACAATGAAAACTATTATTTTAACTCATAATGATTGTGTTTACCGTGAATTTAAAACATCATCTGCTGGATTTTGACCAAAGTCACGAACTCCAACCACAATTATTAGGAAGTATCAGGGATACCTCAATTCCTCTGAGTTTTTGGTGGATGGCAGCATGCATTGGGGTTATTGATTTCTCGCTTTGCATTCCAGTAATGGTAGTAAGAGTATGGATTATTCATCTATTGGTCCATTCGGAACCTACTCCGGTTTTCATTGATTGGACCAATATATCAAAAATGCTATGTTAAATACCGGCCTATATATTGAGAAGAGGCAATGATATTGCACTAGATATTTCAAGAGCGTTTGATCGAGTTTGGCAACGGGGTCTCCTTTCTCAACTGCCGTCTTATGGTTTGCCTCCTTAGTTGTGTGCTTTGTTGAAGAGTTTCTTGCTTGATAGGTCTCTGTATGTAGTTGTTGATGAAGTATCATCTGATATTTTCCAAATAAATGCAGGTGTTCCACAGGGTTCAGTTCTGACGCCCACTTTGTTTCTGCTTTATATCAATGATTTGCTCGAGAAAACATCTTGTTCAATACATAGTTTTGCGGACGACAGTACACTTCATACCAGTTTCTCTTACAGAGTCCCCATACCTGCTCGAGAAACGAAAATTCAAAGAAACATTCATGTCAATAAAATTAACGACGACTTGGTAAAAATAATAGAATGGGGTAACATGAACTTGGTGGAATTTAATGCTACGAAAACCCAGGCATGTCTCTTCTCAAGATAATCTGATCTACCATTTTCTAGTATTCAGATGTCAGGAGTAACTATTCCTACAAAGTCAAGGATCTCGATGCTAGGAATTACGATCAGTGATAATCTCTCATGGAAAAACGATGTGATATCGATCGCTGAAGGTGCTTCCCAGAAACTTTCCATTTCGTGCGAAGAAATACTTCACTTCTCGTCAACTTTTAATGATCTACAAGGCTCAGATACGACCTGTCTTGGAATATAGTTCACATGTGGGGAGTTCGGCACAAAAACATTCATTGAGGATTCTCGATTCTATACAGATGAAGGCAATTCGTCTCGTTGGTGATACTCCGCTCACCCCTTTGTAGTGAATTTGGAGATCTGTCGAACCTCTCTTGTTCAGAGATCTTTTTTCAATTGAACAGCTGAGCTTTGGAACTCCTTTCCAAAAGAGGTTTTCCTGAGGCTTACAAACTTCAAAAATTCAAAGTGAATGCTAATTCGTATCTCTGTCCCTTGATTCACGCGTTATTCTTCTTTGAACATCACAGGGCTTCCCTTTCGTGTGAATCTGCATATAAAAAAAATACCGTAACCTTTTTTCTACAAGGATCATTGCTATTTTTTTATTCAGAGGATGGAGAAACATGGTCATTGTTGAAGATAAAGAATGCAAAGAGACATGCATGGTTTTCCCAGCGTTAAATTCCACCAAGTTGATATTACTCCATTGTATTATTTTTGCCAAGTCATCGTTGATCCTATTGACGGTAATGCTTCATTGATTTTTTGTTTCTCGTGATGGTATGGGGACTCTGGGGAAGAGAAACTAGTATAAAGAGTACCGTCGTCCGCAAAACTATGCACTGAACATTATGTTTTCTCCAGCAAGTCATTGATATGATGCAGAAAAAAAGTATTTCCTTCTGTTTTTGAAAACTCAAACAATGATGGTACCGGTGACCGCCACGTTCTTTCGTCTGAACCACGAATCGCTGCACACGTTCATGAATTCCATCATTGCCAAGTGGAAGAAAACAAACGAAACGCGACGCATCGGAGTTTCATTTCACGGATTGCCGGTCGTCTTGGTAAATACTGTATTATTAAACCGCAGAGACCTTGACAACAACATCAAGGCAGCGTCACTTTCACTTTCCTATTCATACGCGACCGTACGTTCGAGTACCGAGTGGCATGATGGCCTGCCAGTTTGTGCATCGTCGTAACCGACATCGTTATCGAGATGATCTCAACAGATTTGGCATCGCATCCGACTGGTGAGGTTGTTTTTGGATACTCAAAAGACAAGCCGATGTCCTGAGCTGTAGATTTCCCGCACTTGAATAGAGCTGGTGGACACCTAATGAAAATCCATAGTAGGCAATCCAACAACCAACATGGCACATCAAATTTTTTCATAAGCGACCATATGTTATTTCCCTTGCGTATTTCGCGTTTGAATTAATTGTCGATCATCATTTGTGCTTTATCTGAAAAAAATACCTATTACGTGGAAATGAGTGAATCTCGTCTTGACGGAGATGAAGTTGGATTTCACTATGTTCCCAATTGCTGCTTTCGATTTTCGAATGTGTTTCCCCAGGGCTTCTAATTCTGACTTTGCCATTGGTTGAAAAATGACAAGTGTCAAATTCCACCAATAAAGATAGAATTAAGAGCTCCGGAGCAGTACCCTCTCAAAACCAAAGCACAAATTTTGTGAAAAACATGTTTTTAATGAATGAGTCGACTATTATCATTCTATGAATACACTATCATATGACATTGAAGGGGGCCTGAAAATTATTGCCTGACCGCCCAGTATTATTATTATTTTGCAGTGTAGGGTTCCACAGCTTTTATTTGATCCAGTATTTTCAGAAAATACAAGAAACATCAACTGCAACTTTTAGTGTGTGAATAGTTTGTTTTTTTATAGGAACAAAAGAACTTCAACAGAATCAAAATTTTCATAAGGCTCAAAACTTTCATAAGCCTCCATCTGCACTTGGGAATGAAAGCTGTGACTCAAAACCAAATACGACAGAATAGAATCGTATAATTCGGCTCAAAAATATTCAATGCGTAAGTTCTACATTATTGATTGATTTCAACTTCTTTTTACATCTGTAACAAAGACTGATCGAAATGTGAACAGAAGATTCAGATTAATTTGCAAGTATACCTTTCACCAACTATAGTCTTTATATTCCAGCCAATGGGGGTCAAAAAAGGTCTCTACCATGCAAAAGGTGGAGTAAATCTGATTTTGGGATATGATATCAGGCGAGGTCCGCCATCTTGGATTGAAGGTATGTAATTTTTTTTCCGATTCAACTCCTCAACGGTTGACCCCACGACAAAAATGTTCAATGAAAAGTTGAAGTGGCCAAAATTTCATACAGTTTTTGTAACTTTTTTTCGTAAGTTTTTCGTAACGGATGGCGAGTTACAGAGGACAAAACGTATAAATTTTAGCAAAAAATCGTCCGAACCGAATCTTTTCACGGTTAATTTTGTAAAAATGAATTACATTGTGTTACTGGGGTTAGCTATTTATATATTTCATAATATGAGGTAGTGCAACAACTACCTGAGCAGTTGTTTGCTCCGATATGGAATTCGTCTGTTACTGCTACTCATTCTAATTTCTCAAAAATAGCCCGCTTTTCAGTTTATTGTAGTAAAATCATTCGAAATAAGTAGTAGTAACAGACGAAGAGGATGCCGATTGTAAACAAAGCGATTTCCGCCTCCTCATGATTTGACGCTGTTTTTTGTCGTGGGTGAAGACGTATAACTTCTGGTACTGTTGACAGCGTAAGAATCGTCGGAGGATATATAACATCTATAGAGTAGGCCTACTGAGGATACCACAATTGAATAAACGATGAGATTGGAACCTTTGGTGTTAAAGTTATAAAATTTGTATCAATTTTCTTCTCCTGAAGATGCTAACCTTGTTAGCGAAATGCGCGTCGAGTGCAAAAATATCAGTTTGGTGTTGGAGTAATTGATCTTTAGGAAAAGTTTCAAACTGCAAACTGCTGCTTTACTATTTTGCAAAGAAAATTTGAGAAATCAATTACTTGATGATATTCAACTAAAAATATCCAGTGAGAAAATTCCCTTCAAACCCGAATGTAAGAACCTGGGCCTGATTATAGACACAAAATTAAAATTCACAGAGCACGTAACCAAGAAATTGAAAAACGCATACTCTTCCTTGAAATTGATCTACTCTCAAAGAATCTGGATTCCGCTCCAAAAAAATGTTATGTGACTCACTTGTTCTCTCACATTTCAATCACTGTGATATCGTATATGGCCCTTGCTTGGATAGTATTGACATCAAGCTTATACAAAAAGTTCAAAATTGTTGCATTAGACTCATTTGTGGAATAAGAAAACGACAGAGAATCAAACATAAATTCAAAGAAATTAACTGGTTGAACATGTACAATCGTCGCATTCTTCATATGGCTTGTCTGTTTCATAAAATAATTACTTTCAGAACACCTCCCTATCTTTTTCGTAAATAATGTTTTAGAACTGATTTGCATAATCTGAATATTCGGAGAAAATCACTTCTCACTGTGCCACAGCACTCAAAACAACTTTTTTAACGCTCATTCAGCTATTCTGTTGCAACAACTATCAGCTACA
Source organism: Zygogramma bicolorata (assembly GCA_032362365.1). Lineage (NCBI taxonomy): Eukaryota > Metazoa > Arthropoda > Insecta > Coleoptera > Chrysomelidae > Zygogramma > Zygogramma bicolorata. The sequence continues at coordinate 57,893 of JAVJAQ010004041.1, read as the reverse complement.
TCCTGATGAAGTTACCTTCCTCACTCGACATGCCACCCTCATCCTTCAAAACAACTTACAAACATTATCTATTGAACAATCAGGCATGATTTTTTTTCTCATCACCGATATTAATATTATTATATACTTTTCTTCTACATTTCTATTCAATCTACTTTCACTTGTCTTTAGCCTAGTTTTGTTCATCTGTTCTCACTTCTATGAACTTCCTTTCTTGTGTACTCAGCTTGTGTCTTCAAACAATTTCAATAAACCTTTACTTCAGGTTGCCGTATTGAAAGTGTATTTTTATATCTCTGTGAGCTCTGGTAGAAGAACAGAAACAAGATGCATCTTATTTCTGAACCAGCAGCCATTTATTTGCCTGTATTTGCAAACCTGGTAAATAATAAAAAATTTATTATTATTATTAAACACAGTTGAAAACAACGCGCTGTCAGCTCCATCTCTTGTTGGCGTAAAAATGAGTTAGGTTTGTATGCACTCAATGTAATAATTATAATATAATATTATATTATAATATATAAAAACGAGAACTTTGACGATTTTCTGGAAAAATATTCACGTTTTGTCCACCAAAATTGTAGGTCCATTTTATCTCCTCTAAATTTGAATTGGACATTTTCGTCGCGGGGTCAACCCTTGAAAAGTAAAATCAGAAAAAAAATCTTCCCATCCAGGAGGGCGAATCGAGAGAACCATCCCCAAGGTCGAAAGCTTGGCTTTTTTATAGTTTATAGAATACCAAAATCAGAATTAAGTACTCCACCATTGGCACGGCAAAAACCCCAATCGACTGGAGTATAGATTCAGCGCCAATCCACAAACTGTTGAACAATAAATTGTGTGTGTGTGTGTAAGGTATACTCATATTGATGTTACTTTTATGGAACACCACCTCCAGATCAAGCATTTATTCAGTGGTATTATTATTATATAGGAATTCGATTCTAGTTAGAACCATTGATTTGGTAGGAATTCTATTACCATCGTAGCATCGGTGGTTCAGTGGTAGAATGCTCGCCTGCCACGCGGGCGGCCCGGGTTCGATTCCCGGCCGATGCAACTTTTTTTCATCGTTTTTTAGCGGATAAATGTTTCCTACCTAGATTTTTTTAGGAGGTTAGTAACTTACTACAATCTGAAAATGTTATTCAATCAGTTATAATTTCCTTTCGCCATGTTGCCACTGAATCTGAATTATTTAATCTTCTATATATATAAAAGAAAGTCGTGTTAGTTACACCACTTATAACTCAAGAACGGCAGAACAGATTTGGCTGAAAATTGGTAGGGAGGTAGCTTAGAGCCAGGAGATGGACATAGGATACTTTTTATCCCGTTCGACAGCGTTCCCGTGTGACTTGACATGAAACGTCATCAGTCACTATAAAACGTGGTATAACAAAAAAGAATCAGACTTGGAATAACAAAACGCAAATGACAGCTATGTAATTGACGTGAAATGACAGCTATGTAATGACGTTTAACAAGTGGATTGAAGTGAAGTATATATATATATTAATAAAATTCGCACACCATGTACAGTTCGATCCAACTTGAGAGATAGGATAGTTTAAATCTCAAATTATAGTCGCAATTTTAATTTATTGCTAATTATTTGTCTGTTATTATTTGACAGTCACAATTATCTGTTAACTCCAAATGATTCTAGCAGATGTCGATACCTTTCGACTGGGTTGAGTAAGTAATCAATAGATGGCGCTGCTGAGCACATCAGTTGGCAGAACAAATTGAATCAAGAAATCCAGCTCAAAGAATCAGGACAGCAGAAGGTCATGCACAACCACAAATGGTTTAGATTTGGAAAATCCATGTTTTTCTCATGGGCAACTATATGTTGCGTGTTCACGTGTTGGGAAACCGTCGAATCTATTTGTGTTAGCTAAAGACAGGTTAACCAAAAACATTGGTGCACCGATTGGTGTTAAATTAAATTGAAATTGATAGTATTTATAATTCAAAAAAATAGATATTAATGTTTAAAAGTTTAAGACTGTCTGCCTTGCCTACCTCATTCATGAGTTTAAGCGTCACATGTTATTTACTGTATTATACTGTAATATACTTATATTTGTTATAAAATTAAATGGAAATAATAAATCTGATAAATTTTTATTTTGTACCTATTGATTTCTGCTTAATATCAAGTGTAAGAACATTTTAATTAATTGTGTTCAACGTACTTCCCCTTCAAATCTCAATCCAGTGAATTTGTATACCAACATCAACATTTTCGTCTTTGTTCGTAAATAATTTCATTGTACTAAAGGGTTATAGTAGTAGAAAGTCAAATAAGGAGATCACCATATTTTTTTACAAATACCATCTGTGTGAAAAAGCATAGTGGACTCCGTGACTGATGTTCTCTTATTGTTCCTCTTAGATTGTTTACTATAATGTAATATAACAGAAACTTTAGCCACAGCAACGCGTGGCCGGGTCAGCTAGTTAGTTATAATTTCCTTTCGCCATGTTGCCACATACTCTGAATTATTAATTTCATGAGTTTGAAATATCAGCAGGGCTACAAGCGATAACTAATAGAAATTTTAATGAATATCAGAACTAATTCATGAATATTTCTTGTCTGAATTATATATGTCCATCTACACAATGGTCATCTTCTCGAAATAGAAATTCACATTAAAAAAGTTTTTGCGGTTTATCATCATTCATCTTCTTCCATCAAGAACCAATTTATCAAAAATATATATTAACAATAATATTCCAGGCCTTCATCAACGAACCACTCAAGATATATTTACATTTTTCTTTTAGTGACGCTCGGTGTGTTTCAGCTTGGCAACGCCTAAAAATAAACACTAGAGCGGTATTTTCAATAAAACGCATAGCAAAACATTCTCAATCTGAAAACCAACAACACCAATCTATATCAGAAAACGATAACACCTCAAATATAACTAGTTGATAGATTCATTTGTTTCAATGCAGGCAATTGAAACCTGATCATTTGTGTTTGTCTACGGTTGTCACACATTGATTTTGTCTCGGTCAGTTTATATTTTCTCATTTCATATTTTGTCTTATGTTGTGAAATAATAATATGCGATAGCTGAAATTTATTGAGGTATTTTCTTATCTATTTTGATTGAAGTAATTCGTTCCTGAAGTAAGCATGATCTTTTGAAGTGAATATGAATAGATAAAGAACTTGAAACAAGGTGTAATGATCAATGCTCTTGGTGAACGTCGATCTGAGGGCCGGTCATTGTATACTCATGTATATGTTTCAAATTCGTAAAAAACTTCATGAAAAAAAAAAACAAAAAAAATCAGTATTTAATAACATTTTTTAGTTTGATATTATTTTTTTGTTTTCTAAAAACTCACCAAATATGAGTCAACTTTAGGCGACACCAACTTACCTGAAAAGAAACAAAAATAAAATCAGTATCCATCAAAGAACTAGAAATCAAAATTCAAGGTCGTTAACATGGATCTATAAGCACGAAGTTATGGTGAGGTGATTCAGAGTTGGCCTATTTCGTATAAAATCTACCAACTGCGCCTCACCGAAAGAAAAGTTAGCGAAAGTATACCCGATTTCCGCTTCTATCATGAAGAATTGGGCAAATTTGTTGGACTACACTCCACTTTGAACTCTGCTTGAATTACCTTTCGATATTAGATAATTACTCGCTTGAAAAAAATATACTCCATTTATCCAGCCGGTTGATGGTCTTAGGGACTTAGTCCAAGGACACTCTCACAGTGCAGTCTGAAGACCCTATGACCGTGGGAGATTGAAGCGGATTTTCCGCAAAAGTTTTGTCCCATTCATTTTTTTTGTACTGTATATGGAAACTTGATCCACGAGTCTCATGACTTTCTGGTAGGAAAAATTGTGTGAGAAATTCAACATTGTTAGTCTCAAACTCAGATCTATTCACTTTAATCAATACGGATCTGCAACAATAGCGCCAGTAATTTTTTACTCTCCAAGAAGGTGCTTCGAAAATTGCCGGATTGCCAGTGAAATCGGAACGGCTGAATTAACTGGACAGTATTCAGGAATATCGAAACATGAGAATTGTCTGGCCTCATGTCTATACGCCGATCGATCCAGGTATAGATCCTTTCATGGAATCAGGTGAATTTGATAGTGGATGCAAGAGATACCATCCGGTATCCAATATGCACAAAATACTCGATAATAAAATGTGATACTTTTATAAACTACATATAATATTTCTCTAGAAAAATCGATTTTCGCATATGATGGTTGGGCAAACATGTCTCAAAACGTGTCCTCTACAATTTCAGGTTACGATGGGAGCGACCCGAATATAGATAACGGAGTTTATCGATACTAGGTCATTGGTATTCCTAGGTGTGTTCGAGTATTTCTATGTATGCACCCATATCCAAAACAAGCGAACGTGCCTTGGGCAGTGAACGTGTTGAGTTACGATCCGACACCGGGTTCTTAAAAAAATATTTACTAGCTTTTTCGTTGGTCCACTCCCACAGAGTATATGTCATAGAGCAAGTGGTAGAGAGAAGGTGGACAATTTACTCGAATTCACCACACAAGACACACATAATGCTAAATAATCGTCCATTTTGTATACTCCGGGCATACTCAACGAAATGAACGCAGATCATTTTGAATACCGTTCATTAAAATCGTATTATTCCGCATAGACCTACTGGGACACTATTCATTAGATACAAATACACTTCATTTGCGTATAGCTAGAGGGCATAATAGACCTAACAAGATGTGATATAGCTTCAACAAATATTCTAGTTAAGTATAGGTTTGATTTCATTTCATAAGTAATGCATAGCCGAAGCTAATTTGAATGCCGATAAATAATTCCAAGGAATTGATATTTAATATAACCTCAATTACATTTTGTATTATTTAAATATTCACGACATACTCATTATATTAATAGTAATTGGATTCATTAAGCTGATTTATGGAATTTTGAGGAAAAAACTCGAAAGTCAAGAAATCAAAGAGTAAATAAATGTGACCGTTAATGGGATAAATACATTATATATAGGCAAAAATATTCTCTCCATAGGATTTGTAATAGATTTTTCTGTGAATCGATTGAAAATATTGATATATTTAATGAGATTTTGGAAAAGGACAACATTTCCATAAATTTGGTGGTTTTAGGTCAACGAAAAATATCTGTAAGGTTATATTATTACATTACAGCTGACTTGAAATGTCACTCGGAATTTCTTAACAGCAATAGATTATATTCTGGTGAAAAACTCAGCCGAGTGAGTTACGATTTTATTTATTGTTATTTTTTATCGATTTGCAGAAGAATAATAATATGTATACCTCGTAGAGAAAAAGCCACATTTCCGGATTTCGCGCTGCTTGCCTTACGCCTGGACAAGCAATCTTTACAGTCATCCGGAATGTAAGGCTTATCCCACTGGGTAAACAATATACTATTGTAGCGCTATCGAATATTGAGCTTGTGAATATATTTTTCATACTCATCACTATGGTATCATGGAAAACAAATAAATATCACAGTTTCCTGAAATGGGTTCCCAAAACCGAGACACAGATGGGATTATTGCCTAATTTACTGCAGGTCTTTGTAATGGCCTTTGGTTGTTACAGTTGCTCGATGAGACCTCTTGATATTGGCCCCTCCTTATAGATCGTAGCTTCTGATTTCTCAATCCTGCACCTAATGTGTCATACCAGTACGGAGCATGTAGTGAGGTTCTCTTCTCTGGTAGAACTATGGTTTACTCTGCCAGTTTCAGGAGTCACTAATAGACTGCGATAACTGTGCTATGTATTCATAAACAAAACCTCACACATTTCATCAAACTTGCAGTTTGGTAGAAATATCAATTCAATATCACTCAGAATATAGAAACGCTTTGCCAGCAATTTTTCCACGGCACTAGTATCGTGAATAAAGGTTTCCAATTCTATCATGACCTAAGTTCCTTGTATGATTTGATTGTATTTGCGAATGAAAGTGCTCATCATTTTTTCATATTCCGGTTTACCGCAAGAAAAACCTTCGTGTTGGTTTGGATTGCACAAAGAAAATCCTGTAAGAAATATTGTGCGGATAAAGGAAAAAAAAAATTGATTTGAATCTTCGACTGAATGGTGTAAAAGGGTTTTCATGTCATTGGGATTCGATGGAACCTGGAGACCAATTTTATCCATGAAAACACTATTATTGAACAGTTCTCCGCGATTTGATCCATTTGAGTTATATAGTCATTGTTTTCAGTTTTTATATTTCTTTCTATTTGTATACTAGATTAAATACAGTCATATTCAGGTTTAGCCATATATATATAGTTTTCTGTCATGTTTCAGATGGATAAAGTCGATTAATTATTATTTTTATTATTTCCTACTTTTTTTTTTCTTTGAACATTCCGGAATTATGGGCAAATATTCAATTTCTTCCACCACAAAGAGGAATTTATCCACCCACATGGAGGTTGTTATTTATAAAGTTGCGTCAACATTTCTCAAGGAGCATTTCTTAAAATATGTCGTATGTGCATTCAAGAACTCAATCGGCTTCAGCTGAGTTCGCTAACAATGCCGTGAAAATCTCGACATGATTGTGAATTCCCGTCAAGCGGTTTATCATATTATGGCGATACTCGTAAAAGAAGGATGTTTTCACCTCTACAGAGATGTAACAGACGCAGGAAAAAAGAATTATCTACTCCTACTTATAGTAGACTATATATAGAAGTCGAATAAAATTTACGTGAATAGGCATAGTTTCTACTACTTTGTGGAAGCTCATAAATTTTTTTTCAAGTTGGAAGAGGGACCTTGAAATAACTCGTTTGATTGGTCTTTCGAATCCCTATCGAACATTTGTTTATTTTTGATAAATTGACAGGCCGTTCTCAAGTTGATACAAGCTCTATTTTATTTGAGAGAACCTTCAAACAAACGAAAAATAATTTCATTTGGAATATAATTGAAAAACCACTTCATTTCATATCAATAACTTCTAATTAACCTTCAAGATAATAACGTCCAGCATGGGCATGATTTAAAATTGGTAGAAGTTTTTTATTCCAGGAGTTGAGGCTCCGACCGTTGAAAATCATTATTGAAATAGGTAACTTTGACAGCTAATGGTTAGCCAATAAGTTCTTGAAAAACCTTTTTACGTGAATTTTGACCGACTTGATGACTAGGTCTCTTGAAAAGCTAAGAGGGGAAGGGGGCTTTCTATGTCTGCACTGTGTATTGTCCAGTAGCCTATGAGTTTTATATATTTTGCCCTTTTTCGAAAACAAAACAGCAACTGTTCACACGAAAAGTTTTAGTCGAAAGTTGCAGGAAATGTAAGTTCACATGAAATGATCAGTGTCAAAAATCTACTACTAGCACTATCATATAAGTAGTGGAAAAAAAGTAGCAACAAAAATTTTCAATTAAATTGCATTATTTTACCAAATAAAGCCAGGAAAAAATAAAAAACAATTTTCCGAAATTTTGGTGTCCATTGAATATATCGCAAAATATGCTCACTTTCAAAAAGTTTCGAGAGGAATTATGAAGGTCACATTAATTCGTAACTTGTTTTAAATTAAACCAGATTCTAATCTCATAATTTCTGAGACCCACATGTTGAGAAACGAATTTGCAACACCTTCTATAATCGTACAAGCCTCCCCCACTGTTAAGCAGTTTTCAACACTGCCTCGTCTCTGTTCCAGTTCCCAACATTCACCAAACATTCTCAATTAGGGAAACCAGTCACAAAATAAATACTTGAATATCCCAGGCGTAAGTTGGGTTATAAAGAATTACCTAGCAAAGCTCTGAAGCTAAAGAAGGAAATGCATCGACTGGCTTACCAGGAAAAGCAATTTAAAGTTGGTACACACTTCAAAAGCTTTGTATATTAAACATTCCGGTGCAATTATGTCTCTCAGTTCGAGTTAATTAAAGTTGACGACTCCAATTTTCGAGGTTTCACACTTTTTGGAGGGATTAATTTTCTGTACTCGTTTACTCTTCCATAGCAACGTTCCGCACAGCATCATAATGGGTTATATCTTATACTAGTGTCCTGATTTCACTTTCAGTTTTGAATTTGCAAGTCGAATTTCTAAATGATAAAGGATTGGAACATTTGACAGTTCACTGTCATATATATTTTTATAATAAAGAAGAATTATTAGAAACACAAGGTGAATATGCTATATCTAGCAATACACAGGGTTCGATTCAGAGGCCAGTTAACCTATCCTATTTATGATGGATAACTGCCTTCATAATGCAGAAAATATTCAAATGGTATTCATAAGAGTCCTCACCCCCTCGATTTTCAAAGGAAAAAGATATCTTCAACAAAGTTCAGGCTACTCAGGAAATAATTCTGAAATCCTAAAGAAAGTCTTGGTATCTGAATCTCAAAAAAATTCTGGAACTCACGTTATTCGATCTCCTATACAAAAAATCCTATTTGAGTTTTTGGCGGTTTTCGGAGATACAGGTCTGTTTTGTTGTAAAACTTCATAATTGTTCACAGCGAATTTCTGTTGTTTCTAACACAAAAATTGTTTCCTTATTCTGATGATAACACCACACACGCCCTCATTTGCTTGTTTGTAACATTCAAAACCATCATTGTTTCAAAAAATACACCAGTCTACAAAAGTCAACATAAATATGTTCAGTTCTCAAAAATAACAATGAGGCCGACAACATTCCAAATAAATCAGTATTGAACTTGAATATCATGAGATCCCAACGAATTCTTGATGATTTGAAGAATGGTGAAGTTTTTGAAACAATCATGTTTCCTAAAAATGTTGAAAACGAGTAAATAGGGCGTGTGTTGGGTTTTGATGAAAAGAAGAATGACAGAAATATGATCTGAAAAATGGTAAAGTTCTACAACAAAATGGACCTGTATCTCCGAAAAAAGACATGACTGCCGAAACTTTCATTTGGATTTTTTGCAGAGGAGGTCGAATTACGTAAGTTAAACACAAATTCAGATGGTCATTGTGAGCGAAGTTTTACCGAAGTCTTTTATTTAAAAAGTTAATTCTCCATTTATTCTCAGACAATTCTTAATTTGAAATATTTTTTTATATCATTTATTCATTCAACGCTCTTTCCTCAAATTAAACGTTACATTATTTGGAGATAAATTTGGAGAAGCGGATGTTAGAACATAGAAACTGTTTTCATTCGAATTGACCTCTTAGTTATAGCTCAGAGAGTAACTTGCATTTCATAAGCAGACAGGAAGTTGACTCTGTGCGTTCTGTGGGTCAAACAAGCTCGACAAAAAAAAGAAGCAGAAGACTGTGGTTAAACCCTCAGAGCAAAATAAAAATGTTGAGAAACACGAAGATAACCACTTTCGTAGCAAATTAGCAAGAAACGGAATAAAATGACCTCCGATCTAACAAGCGCCATCTACTATCATTCCAGAAAACGTGCCATTGAATAGGTAAGATGGAAATGAAAAATCAGTTCAATCACAAAACGTACCGTTTTATAATGACACCTTAATTTGCGTTCCGGAAACTTCAGACAATCTACCCAACTAGATATTATGCAGGATCGAGTTAACAACACTGGTTACTGGATAAACCAAATCCCCAGAACAATCTACCCCGTTGTTGATTGCCGTCTCTCCATGGCCATCTACTCCATCTCCATGCGACGACTGCTGCACCGAATGGAAACTACACTGTTTACTTTGAAACTTCGAAGGATTATATCCACAATCGCAATGGAAACGAGACGACGTTTAATTAATTACTCTTTACGTTTTAACGGCTTACGTAGAAGTCGTCTCTCCATTTTGGGTTGGTGCTTCGTTTCCTAATCGAGTGCTTGACTCTTGACGAACCAGCAGGCACCGATAATTGAAAATATTGATTGTTTTCCTGATTCCGCGGATTTCTATATCCGGAGATCGTAATTAAAAAAAATCAACGTTGTTGTCATTTCAATTATGCTTTTATAATTGTTTCATTTAAATAACATGCTTTCAGATGAATTGGCCTCCCTTTAAGAAAAGTACCAATTGTCGAACACCAGGAAGTGAAAAATTATTCTGTTGGAAAAAATTAGGGAATGTCAGAAATTATGATACAGGAACGAGATGAAAGTTTTTTTTAGTTTATAAGTTATTCATTCATTGAACTCTTTTGTAGTTTTTCCCCTAGATAGATTATATCAGCCGCGGCATTCAATCTTTTACTTTGCTGCCTAGTAAAACAAATAACTTTTTTTTTATATGCAGATCCACACGAAAGGGAAGCCCTGTAATGTTCAAAGAACACCGCGTGAATCAAGGGACAGGAAATACGAATCAACATTTACTTTGAATTTCTGAAGTTTGTGAGCCTCAGGAAAAACCTCTTTTGGTAAGGAGTTCCAAAGGTCCACTGTTTCCTTGAAAAAAGATCCCTGAGCAAGAGAGGTTCGACAGCTTTCCAAATTCACAACAAAGGGGTGGGAATTCTGCACTCGTCAAGTCATCCGTGCAAACACCGCCAAGGGGGAAACGACGACCGACATCGACCGTGAAAGTATCTATAGAAGAGAGACAAGTCTCCGACCCTTCTACGATGTTCCAATGAAGTGAGCGAGTCTGTCAGCGAAGAATCACCAACAAGACGAATTGCCTTTCTCTGAATAGAATCGAGAAGCCTCAATGAATGTTTTGGTGCCGAACTCCGCACATGAGAACTGTATTCCATGACAGGTCGTATCTGAGCCTTGTAGATCATTAGAAGCTGACGAGAAGTGAAGTATTTCTTCGCACGAAATAGAAATCCAAATTTCTGGGAAGCACTTTTAGCGATCGATCTCACATGGTTTACTATTGATAATTATCATAAATTTACTCATGCTGTTACGGAACCAAATGTATATAATTTCACATAATTTTGACGTCAATAAAGAACTTAGAGGCAAGTATGGTTTTCCTATAAGATATGATTTTACAATACATTTGAATATACGAAAAGAGTTTTGCGTGATGTGTAACTTTCACATGGTCCCATTTCTTCCAAAACAAGTTGTTTTCTTTTTATTTACACGCACTTCTATAATTAAACCGGCTTTTCTCAATTACCAACAGCAACTACGACGGTTGCCCTTAGCAAAATCGAAATTAATAACCCAAAAACCACCACTCAGATATCATATGATGAAAATTCCTGAAAAGTACTAGAAAGCCACTATTTGGGTTTGTTTCGTAATTCATAGGTTATACTCGACTGAGAAATATCTAAAGCGGTTTCTGAGATCTATTTCGGATATTTTGGAAAATAAATACATGAATTGTTTATTCCGATTGTCTTTTTTCCTATAAACGAATAAATGCTAAATATTTCATATACCCAAAGCTGCTGAGCTTCTAGTCTTGATATGCATAACAAATTGGATCTAAACATAATCATCAACATTGTTTTTTTCCTACAATATATACCAGAAAAAACTTATATGAATCTCAATACTTCTTCACCCCCGAATGTTTCAGTTCTTCTCTCTATGTCCTCCATTAAAAATATGCCAATCTGGCAGATCCATATTCTATATACACTCGTACAGAGTTTCTTCCACCACCTAGCGACCTATCACATGATATCGTACTTCGTACTTGCACTGTACACTATCAAAATCACCGAAAATAAGAGTTATTGATATGTCCTTCGGTAACATTTCGTTTTGAAACAATGTTTAACCGTTATGCCTTCGTTACATCATCGGTAATTCAGGCGGTAGTCACTGAATGACTTCCAAACAAAACACCGTGCAAAGGTAAAATTGCATCGACCGCACCTCCAGATTCCACCATAGCCACACCACCAGCCATATCTACATAGACTCTTGACAAGAAGTTGCCCAGGATTCCCACAACGCACCATACCAGCGAAAGATCCGAAACAGTTAACACTTCCACCAAAACGGCTTACTAGTTCATAACTTTCGCCGTCGATAAAATACCGCCCTTAAAATCGAAAGAGTAGAATATAAGATATACTTCGATTTGGTGAAAAATATTTTGGATAGATAGAAATTCACCCATTTCTTATGATTTGATACCATACTTGCCTATGTATATTGTATTGATATTGAAGGTTTTCATATGTATATCGAATAACGATGGTTTTAAGGTGATCTTATAGATTAATTGTGTACGTCAAGGTTGGGTTTGAAAACAGCTTTAATAGCTAAACCCAGCCCATTCATCATTCTTGTCAAACAGACAATTGTAAAACATTCAATATGATGAATAAAGGCATGTTATTATTATTAAGTATTTCAAGTCTGCACATAAAAAATGAATGGCATTCAATCAAAATCAAAATAAATTTCTCAAATTAATTTATCTTCTATTCCTCATCAAGTAAGGTATTTTTTTCCATATATTTTGTGGTGAATAAATATTTTCTTCGAAGCTTTCTGGGTTTTTAACCTACCACAACCAGAAAAAAAATTATATTGGAATCTATGAAAGTTTGTTGTGCCTTGCATTATCTCATGATGGTGAATTTTTCCACATCCCATAGCACCGATGACAAAACCATCGCTGATTTAATGATTCCATGCGATTTCCATAGTTAATGAAGATGTATTATAGGTGGAAAAAACAATAACAATACGTGTCCGTCAGCTATTGTCAACTCCTACATTTCAAAAACAACGTGATGTATTTTTCATCGGCGAATCGATATTTCCAACACATTACTCTCTATGGAATTCTCGGAAACATTTATTTCATGAAGTGAATGCATGCCCCTTTCCTCATAACAGGGATATCTCATGTACGATAACTACTATCCTTCATCGTCGTGCGATGAAATATTCTAGTACCTATTATTAAGAGACATTTGTCATACGAGCGTACGGTAATGTCCAACAAAGAGGATTCACCGAATCACGAATGAGGGAAGCCGTTGGTGGAAACTCAATTTACGGACACCGTGAATTCGTCACGATCATTTGAATTTCAAATCCTCACATGTGTTGAGATGATTGACCGGATTTTACAAGCAACCCCGAAAACCAATCGATATACTCCAGGAAACAACACATTATGTGAATTTGAATAATGAAGATCGAGTTGCTACTGTATTCGTTTATGAATTCAATCACGCTGAGAGACAGTTGTTCAATGAGTTTTTTCTCTCCTGACTGATTTTTCTATAATATTGCTAGGTTCAACATTTGGCGAAGGCTCCTTTATGTATTTTGGAGATAATTCTTTATTTCGGTGGAGGTACTTGGAGAGGTATATAAAAAGCAGATCGACCCATGCACAGGAATGTGAAAGCGGAAGTGATCAATACAAAGCGAAATAGTCGAGAGATTGCGATATAATTTCATTCATTGATTGACTAACTTTTGGTAAATCCCATTCAATTGTTGAAAATATATGCTCGAAATCACAATACTATCTGCAAGACAAGTTGTGCACTCTACGAATTTTGTATAATCATGTTCTGAAACTACAGAATAAACAACAACTCATTGAAGTATGTCTCATCTGTCAAAGATTTGGGAGTCATATTCGATGAACAGTTGAAATTTGTTGAACACATTCGAACTATTTCAGTGAAGTCATCTAAAACTTTAGGGATCATACTCAGAAACTGCTCTGAACTGTCTCCCGAATTCATAAAAAGAGTATATCAAGCCTTGGTTCTATCTCCTTTAGAATATGCTGCTATTATATGGTCTCCACAATACCAGATACACATAAATACTTTGGAAAGAGTGCAAAATAAGTTTTTGAGATACTATGCTTTCAAAATGAGCTTTAGAATACTGGATCACGACTATTCGCCGATATTGAAGTTGATCAATCTATTTCCTCTCCATAAAAGGAGAGTCCACTCTGATATAATCTTTATTTTTAAGTTATTGAATGGTTTTATTGTTTGTCCTGAACTTCTCGAGCTTATTAACTTCAATGTTCCAAATAGGGTGCTAAGAAGGAAAAATCTGTTTTACATAGAATTTCATGCCACAAATTATGCTCAACATGCTCCTATTGGGAGAGTCTTACGGCTAATAAATGATTGTAATATTGATATATTTGGATCTTCATTATTAACTTTCAAAAGAACAGTAAGGAGCAAAATTTGATGTTGTTTTAATTGGTAATTTCCGTATTTTTAGTATTATTAGTGAATATCTAATTATAAGTTGTTTTTACAATGAAAAAGTTAAGTGTACTTGTGTATCTATTTTTGTAATGGGGTTTAACCCGTTTATCGAATAAATAAATAAATAAATAAATAAATAAATATATGTATGTATGAATGTATATTATTATATTAATTCATGATCAACGATAGTATTGTGATTCTGGACACATCCCAGTTACCTTAATGATGGATTATTTTTGCATTGTTTGTGATGTTGATAGTGCAGAATCTAGTATCCATTTCCATAATATATATATATATATATATATATATATATATATATATATATATTATTATATATATATATATTATTATATTATATTATTTATATAGTATCTACCGCAGAGTTATTCCTTAGCGAAAGAAATTATTTAATCTTCAGAGAACATATTTATTTCAAGAATCGATAAGCAGTCTTATAAATCCCATAACCAAAATTGATGTAAATTAATAGCTAGTTCTCATTAGTACTGCTTGAATGTCATTATTTTGTGGATTAATTCTTTATTCTAGCTCTTTTGAGTTCCTAATTCACCACATTCTGGGAAAATAGGAATTAATATAAGAATCCATAAAAGTGTAGAAGGGCACATTTTCAATCTACCCCGAGAAGTTGCTGCGATAGTTCAAAAATAGTTCCTTCTAAATGAAACACGTTCAATTAGTCAGCGACCTTTCGTATATCTCAAATTTTTCATATGAAAAAAATACAAGAACTAATAGATACTTATCGTTGACGTTTAGAAACCAAATCTGTTTCCGTTTTTGAAACTTTCATAAATATTCTCTTCTAGTTTAGTTTTGTGTTCGCTTTTCGTAAATGTCAAACTTTTGAGTTTTGATATGTCTGTCTTGCTATAATTTGAGTGTCATTCCATTCAACTGTATAATCTGCATTGCAGTGATAATGTGTGCTGATAATTCAGAACCACTAATCTGTCTGTTCTTGATGTACAACTTGTGTTCACTCTTTCGCACTTCTAGAGGTCTGAACGTTTCACCGATATATTTTTGACCGCACGAACAGGAGATTCGATAATTACAATTCTTTGCCATTTCTGTTATATTAGTAGGTTTAATGAGGTATTTGTTGTTTTGAATGTTGTTTCAACATTATACCTGTTGCCGATCCGTTTTATCTTTTCAGATAGTCCGGGGACATGAGGTATAAATGTTTGATAGATGATGTGTTGTTTGTGCAGATTGTATGTCTTCATTATGGGGTCTGTTATGATTTTCAATTTCAGTCAATGTATTTTCCATAAAATTATCTGGATATCCATTTGAGAAAAAGCTAGAAATAGTTCTCATTAGTTCATGACTGTTCAGAATTCATAGTACGAAAATAAACGATATGGTACGTGAAAGCATTTTAAAATTATCAGAAATGATGGGACGAATTCATGGACATAGCCACACAACTCACATAGCATAGAGTGCGCAGAAAATGCGTTACCAGATTCATGAAGTACGCCTCTGCTGGCACACTCTCGAAAGGATTTCTTCAGTTGAAATTGTTCAGAATCAAAAATGCAGGATGTCCAGAATATGGGCTGACGATTTTACAGCTATGAGTTCAACGCAGCAGAGTTTTATGCTTTTCAAGTAAAACCATGTAATCGTTTTTTGGCAACGAAGCTCACGACAAACGAGAGACAAGCACCACACTACCATGTTTCTCATTAGATTACCATTGTAGCCAAGCTACTGGACTTTTAAGATTTTGGCCAGCCGATCCGGAACAGAGTCTTAAATTTCAAACGTATATCTTTTGTCACTCCATTCTACTGTGTGATCTTCATCGGCAGTGAGTGTGTTCTGATAATTAAGAAACACATGTCTGTCTGTTCCTGATTACATGTTGTGTTTACACTTTCGCACTTTCAAAGGACGAGACGTTTGTTTCCCTGATATATTTTTGACAGCACGAATAATGAATTTAATAAATACAATTCTTTGAGTTTTATGTTATGTCAGTTGGTTCAGTGTGTGCCAGTACTGAACAAGAAATATGAAATATTTGTTTTGAACGCTGTTCTAACGTTGAACCTGAAGTTGCTTGGTAGGAAGTATTCCATCTAGAAGGAATGGTTTTGAATTAACGCAGCAACTTCTAGGGGTGAATTGAGTCTGTGCTTCTACACTGGTATATATTCCAATATTGATACTAATTTTTCCAGATTGCGGTAAGTTGAAAACCCAAAAAAAAACTACGAACAAAAAATTAATCCGCCACCAAATTGTGACTTTCAAAAAGTATTGCAATCGAATAAATATACCAATTTGCTCTAATTCATTTTCAGAGGAGAAAACCGGATGAACTAATTTTACAAACCATAACACGCCCCTCTGGACCCCAACTCGCCACTAAATATGTCCCCCTAATCCTCTGCCGCTCAAAAAGAACATCATGCTCCATTTTGTGCTCATCCTTGCGACACGATAATACAATATGGGCAAAAGAGTGTGCGAACACCCACGCGAAATCCTATCTGGAAAAACGATCCATGCACCAATCGACACTTCGAAAGCCTACACGAACGCACCGGTGCCTTTATCACGGCCAGCTGGACCGAGATTCGCATCCAGTAGGCCGTCGTCTTGTAGTCGCCAACTTTGTTTCCCGCATTAATTCGGTTTAACGCCCACGAATCGGCACGCGTGCAACGCGAGATCAAAGTGGGCTCTGCGAGCCACGACAAATTACAATCTGCCCATCTGACCGGATGAAATTTCGTACCTTCTCCACCTTTGCATGGAGCAGAGGCTAGTGTAATGAAGTTCGTGAAAGACTATGTGGAGTTATAATTTCTTCTCATAGATCAGACACTTGAATGAACAAAATTATATTGAAATACCCTCAAACGCTTTGTTAACAACTAGGAATCAGATTTCATCAGAAAAATCGGGATTAGAAAGTAATAAATGCAATTTATTAACATGAACATAACATAAAGACGTTCTATCTGCCTCTTTCCACTTTTTCTCTATCTCCTCTTCAGTTGTATCTCCCCCGCTTTCCTCTCTTTCATTTCATCTTTCTCTGAAAAAATTGTTTGTGTTTTACTATGAAACTCCCTGAGAAGTACCACTGAACTTTCTCTAGTGAACTAGACATGTATTTATTTACTCCAGAATAAAGAAAACAGTTTTCACTTCGTTTATGTTTCATAGGATATCTGAAAAAATAACAAGAGTTCATCTCTGAACTTGAATTAATTGTATCAATTCTCCTGAAGAAGCAAACTTTGTTAGCGAAACGCAGGTCGAGTGCAAGTAATGGCAATTTTATGTTGGAGTTGATGATCTCAAAAACAGTCCTAATTTTTACACGAAAAGATCCGATCTGATCGTTTATTTATATCCAAAATATATCCCATCCAAGATTATTCCTAAAAAAAACGCACGTCAAACAAAGAGGATTGTCACTCTGGCAAGGAAACCGATTGCTTTCGTTTCTATAGGAATAAGCAATATAAATTGAGAATTGAATAGAGTAACAATTCACGAGCTGAATTCTTTTCCTAGTGAATTTTCATGATTCATGAATTATTCAATTCAACACCCAAGACAATTAGCCAACCCTTCCCCGCACAATGCTCTGCCCTCTGGGCACACTCTACAGAGTGTTTTTTGAAGGGAGAGTATGAATAGAAATGAAATCATTTCCTCGCATGAAATGTGAATTCAAAAATATTGATCAAGTCTGAAAAATATTGAATAGCAATATAAATTGTTCTCACTACGAAATGTGAAAAGGCAACAGATTATATTATTTGCAAATTTTCAGAGTAGTAAAGAGGAATTCAAACTGCGGAAAGTCTAAAATAAACTCAATAACATCACAGTTGATCCACGAAAACATGAAATGAATTGTAAATGATACATGAGATTTAAAAAATGATTTTGAGTAACGTTGGTGAGATATCTCTTACTCGGCGCAGGTTATCATCCAAATGAGAACCTTCTCTTTGTACCCAGGTGCTAACTTTTACGTCTTCGTTGTCACTGCTATCTCTTGGAGTGTTGATGACGCATGAAAAAAAATCTATTGGTTCAACTCTAACTTGCTCATAAATACTGTCCGAGTGTTTGATAAGGAGAAAGGCAATCAAATGTAATCAATCGTTCCACCCTTGGCAATATCTACACGGATGACTCGACGAGTACAGAATTCCCACCCCTTCGTTTTGAACTTGGAGACCTGTCGAGCCTCTCTAGCTCAGGGATTTATTTTCCAATAGAACAGTTGAACTTTAGAACTCCTCGACTTCAAACTTCAAAAATTCAAAGTTAATGTTAATTTGTATCACCTGTCCCTTGATTCATGCGATGTTCTTTGAACATTACAGGACTTCCCTTTCGTGTGAATCTGCATATAGGAAAAAAAAAAAAAAACTGTTCCCCTAATAAAATTCATACACCTTGCCCAAGTATGCTACATAAATGTTTAAGTAAACTTCGTTTTTCAGTCTAAGAACATGATTGCATCCGATATATTCCTGAAAAAACAATAATTGGAACCCCATTAGCAACATCTGAAGAATCTTTGAAATATTTCCATACTTTAATGAAACCGCGAACAGGAATGTGATAAAATATTACTTTTCAAGGCAGAAAGATTTCCTCTAAATAAAAATGAATCTTACCGAAGCTGAAAGCCGAGTTGAGCTATTTCTCTAGGGGAAAAATTTGATCTTTTGCCACAATTCCCAATCATTCGAAATAATGTCACAAAGTGAACGAGAAAGGAATATTTGCAAGATTGATTTCAAAACATTTTGTGCACATAAACGATGCTTCATGATAATTCCACAAATATCAATATTGTCATTCTTTGTGAATGACATTTGCCTACGTAAAGGTTAAAAAAATGTTTAACGATTTATATCACCCTTCTTTCAATCCATTCGTTAATTCCTGTTATGTTTCACGGGGATTCTTGCAACTAGCAACCAAAGGATTACTTATTGAAATATTAACGACATTTACGATGATAATAATGGACTGGCCTTGAGTGACGATCGCGTTGAATTCTGTATTTTAGAAAATGGCTAATCAGACGATAACGTGCCATTTTTGGAAACTAGTGGGTTAGTAAATGAAGGGGTTTGTGGTTTCCAAGGGAGGAACTGTGGATACCTAGGTCTTTTCTGTCCTTTTGGTATTGAGATTATGTGTAATAACATGTCAGGGATAGCTCGTTTCATGTAACTGCGTTAGTGTGTACACGTTAGCGGGGATCTAAGCACTTAATGAATTTTGGTGGGCCGAATACGTTTCGAATAAAAGAAGAAGACGGAGTCGGTAAAGTCTTCTTCCCAGTGAACAATTCGTCACTTTCCAACCTGGATGTAGGTTAGAAATGAGCACATTTTTGAATGTTCCTAGATAAAAATGTTTACTTTCTATTCGCACTTGCCATACTCAATTTTCTATCAGCGGCGAAATGAGTTGCCGATTAACGCTCGGCAATCGCAAAAAGTATGCCGTTGCGTAAAGCGGAACAATCAAACATTATTTTCGTTAGCCGAGATCTAGATTTGTCACGCACCACGCGATATATTTGGCAAGAGCGTTCGGTCATACCGATAATTAACTCACGCTTATAATGTATTTAGGCAGAGCCGTCAGTGGTAATGACTGGTGATTTTTCTACTGCCCAGGCAAACGATATTTTCACCGCGATTCATTATGATTGCGAATTATATTTTAAAACCTATAATCATACATACTCCTACTCCGATGATTCGATCAATGTGTAACACATGCATAAGCATTTAAGGAATTTTGATCGAAATTCAGGAACCGACGACACACAAATTATTCTGACGAAAGTTATAGTATATTGAATATCATGAATGATAAGCACTTCACATCGATCTGGAAAAATTGTTAAAAAATTATTTAAACCAAACGATGGACGAGGATTTTGCCAAATTCTTTAAAGAGACAGGCCATCTGGATCAAACACCAGACGCAGGGGCACACTTGATGTTATGAAAATAGCTAAATCACTGGCTGCAAACCAATGAAAAGCATGTTTGTACGAGCTATCACCTGAGCTACCATCAAAGCCTCCCTTCTTGGTCAGAAACATATTCATTAGCTCTCAGTTACCGAGTCATCATAATTCTTGAGAATTGATGATTCGGTCCACAGTATGTTTTGAGAGGGATTTTAATTGTACTCCTGTTGTAGTTGTTTTCCTATATATTGCTTCTCAGGATATTTTTTTCCTCGAATTGTAAGACTTTATAACATCGAATGCTCCATCTAAAAAGCATGTGTTTTGACACTAGTAACGCTTGGACATCTCCACCTGTCATTTTCGTAATTTTGTTTTCTTGGTATGTGTTTAGTTGGTCGCGCTGGAAAACACAGCGCACTAGAATTCAAATACGAGTCGATGGAAACAAGAAAGCAGAGATGCGAAATAAAATCCTCTCTGAAAGAAATGAGTGTTCAAATATGGCATCAACACAAAATCCAAAGATTCTTTCGAAATGTATTCCATATTGCATCACAGCTGACGACCATTAATATTACAACTTCGAACGACTGCCTTATCGAATCAAGATATTCCTTTGAATAAAACATCTTTTCTCTCGAGCAGTCTCTCACAACACTCGATGACGAGAAACAGCTTTTCAGCGACGACACCACTTTCTACTTTGCCCAGCATTAGGCCTGTAATAAATTTAGATTTTCCTGATTACAGTCGGATTTTATGCGTGACATAAATTTCAGGATTTTGAATCCGATTACTTACGAACGTAATGGAGTTTCTGATAATGATAAACGTTTCGTAACAGTTATATCAATGATTCGGTATACGAATGGCCAATGCATTCCCATTCAGATAATTCTGAAGTTACGGCCAAACAGTTGAACAGCAATATTTATAGCTAGGGATTTGGTAGAATACTTATATTGGTGATTTCCTGCATAAATGGCCAACGAACGAATAACTTCAAAAAGCTGGGAAAAAAGAGGGTGATGGCGATGGATAGTATCGATATCTGACTTTTTGGGTAGGAGATATGATAGAGCTACTGGAATTAGGCATGCACTATTGTTAGTTTCAGATCAAGGATCATACCTTTTGATTCGCAGTTCGTTGAACAGAAGCTTTAAGTCTGGTTCATAGTGTGGAACAATAAACATGCAGTACTAGATGCATTTATAAAACTCCTAAACAACATATGGCTTATCATCAGAAAGAGAAAAAATCACAATATCTAAATCAGTAATCCAACCACCATCAATCAACGAAAAGTAGAGACATCGATTTGGCAGTCTGTCTCTGCAACAACACAGTCTCGGCAATAAACTTGGAAAAGGATCTCCAGAAGAAAAACCACTCACATGAGAAGATGTATCAGACATTGGCACGCACCAACTGGTATATTCCTGAAGAGATATCGAAACAATGAGTTCCTTCCCATCACTATACGTGAAGAGACTCAGGAAAAATCAAAAGAATGAAAAAGAACACTCTCTCGAGGTTCTCAGTGGGCATGTGGATGAATTTCTCATTTCATTTTCGGGAAATGTTTTTTCTTCTCCCAATGAAAAAAGGGTGTGAGATTCAAAATTCTCCAAAAGGCACTAATATTCAATAATTGGACATTGGATGTCGTCATCATTGCAAATTCATTGATCTGATACATAATCAGAATTTTCCACGATTCTGAGAATATATCTACTACGTGAATGTCAACAGTTTATAATATCATCAAAATGGGTTCATTAAATCATCCAACGGAATATCCCGTCCTCATGTTGACATTCGTCAACTGTTTTTCTAATTGCCAGCCTCTTCTGAACTCACCATCGTACGTGCTTCTAAGTTTATTATCTCAACATCGGGTCACAGAGCATCACGAGACAGACACCTTGCGAAAACTATAAAAGGCACGGGCGAACAACCGTGAGGCAGAGCTACTAAACCTTTGACCTCCGGCAGATCATAACCCGAGATAGATCCTTCACAACAGCACCACATACATTAGTCGAATGAGCTCGATTCGTTGAAAAGACGGACATTCGCAGATGGGGTGTAGCTCTCACGGAGACTTTACCTTAATTAATTTGTGAATAATTGCAATGATTCCGAGAATGATTCACAGAAAAACTTCCGAGATGATGAGTGCAAAAACATAGTTAAACCATCTAGTTGTTGACTTGAAACAACATAACAAGAAGAGTCCCCAAGGTTCCTATACAAATTGTTCCAGAAGGAAGGAGGAGGTGTATGTCGATTGTTCATATTGGGTATTAAAATGATACAATGTATCGAGAAAATAACTCTTCCTTTGAGCACTTTGTACAAGGTATTTCACGGCGGTGTATGGAATGAAGAAAATCTTTCACGGAGCTCTTCTATTATTTTCGACAGCTAGATGATCATCATCATCATTGCATCGACTTCCATAAGACTGTCATGCAAGCTTCGAAAATATATCAAGTGAAAGCTCACGGAAAACTAGACAAAATCCAAAGATTATCCTCTGCATTACTGGAGCCTTACGATCCACACACCAACCAGGGCTGTAAAGGTCAATATCGAATCCTGCGATAATTTTGCCTGCTCCAACGAACATGGTATGATTTATTTCAATTGGTGAATCTAGTTCCAGATCAGTCATTTTTCATCTGACCGTGTTGGCTCAACTGGCGCTTAGAATGTGCTACTACCCCTTCCATTGAACAAATGACTTGCCAATGGTTGAGCAACATGACGAAATGAATTCAGTATAAGAATTGTCAAACAAAATCATACATATTAACAGGGTAGAACACATATTATAAAATATTATAAAATAAAATATAATAAAATAAATATAATGCGAATGGCTTTCTATGAAGCCTCTCAATATTGACTGTTACACCATTAATAAAAAATAGAAAGGTTTTGCAACTGAAGGTCCGTACTGACGTCTTAGTGGAGCGGTTCTGTCTGGGACTAATAATATAATAATAATAATAATAATATCAATTATTTCATGAGATACACCTTAAAGTTGAGTACATATTATAGCATATAAGTGAGCACATAAAACAGGTCGGGTCAAAGCAAGTTCAGTGGAGAATAAACAATAATCCTAGAATCACAAATAGAATGGTGTATAAAATTATAAGGATACATTTGATTCGAAGAGAAATACAAGTGTTGCAAATTTGTAATTGCATATATAGATGAATAATTTGCGGATTAGCGAAATGATATAATATAAGCTCATTATTTGTGTTAGGTTCAATTTCACAAATATAATGGAAAGCTGCATCATTAAACGCCGATACATCCAACTGTCTCTGAAGTTGACGGTAGTTTATTAAATTCAATTCAATGACCGAGTAATGACAGGATTTTTCAGTGAGGGCCAGGTTGTGTATGGGAAAACTGAGGTGAATGTATTTCGTAGTCGAGTGACTATGATTTATAGCATGTTCTCTGAACTTCTCCGGGCATTTTTTGACGAATACTCTCTGGTATGTATGTAAGGTGTTAATAATTGTTTCGTCGTAAATATTCCCCCACAAGATTGAGTTGGATTCAGCACCTCTGTAACCGTTCCGAAGAAATGCTGTCTTCAACAGTTAACAGTTTCCCTTTGCCTTGAGCTTTGCCCTTACTCCCAAGGTCATGATTACACATTTATCGAAAATGATGATTTGAAAGCCTACACTGTTTAAAACATGAAATGTTCGAAATCGATACCTTATGAATCCAAATGATTTGGGTTTCATTTCAATTCATGACAAACCAATTGAAATTCTTTCATTATAATTTCATTATATAAGGACCAAATAATATTGTGAATAATTCCAATTCTGTAATTACTAATAATAATAGCCATACAGGTTTTTTCATTTCTTCGACGATCATTTCTTGTAGTACCTAATCGAAAAAAGGTTGATGAGATTAAAATTCCTCGTAGAAAAGTCCAGTTGACTATTCCATTATCGACAACAGACAGAGCCCTTTGCCAACTCGCGCACGCAACAGGTATGGCAAAAACTCATCATCGCATCACCATAAAACGAGCTATAGTGTACGCAATCGGTAATTGACTCTATTAAAATTCAATTGTAACGGAAAAGTGCACGTTCACGCGAACCATAGAGCGAATTAAGCGATATTAATTACGGCAAAGTTATTAATAAAAAGTCGGCCATGCATGACTAACAGCTCGAGCTGAACATAATAGTAATTTCCATACGCGTCTAGTTGAAACGACGAATTTTCGAACGCTTCGGGATGAATGAGAGTGGTATTTGTGAAAGGAATTATGAATAAATACTCGCTGTCACAGGTGAATTGTCACCACACGTGATTTATCACTGCATTAATGATTTCGGAGGAATTTCCCACGCTGAACTGGTTCGCACGATGAAGGAAGTATATCAAGGGGACTGAATCAATTGAACTTCACTGGAGAATGAGAATTGAATGGAAGAGTAGTCGAGTAATTCATACAATGGGTTCGAAGCCAGTTTCGCTTTACCTACACAAACAGCCAGCAAAATAATACCCCATTGGAAAATACCACGAAAAGCGGATTGCATAAAACAGGTTCAAAAACAGGTTGATTCTTAGCGGATGGCATGGAACAGGTTTGAATACAGGATTATTTTTAGCGGATTGCTTGAAACAGGTTTAAATACAGGTTCATTCTTAGCGGATTGCATGAAACAGGTTTGAATGCAGGTTAATTCTCCGAAGTATTTTATATAAACAGTATTTTTTGGCATCATTCAAGTCTATAACTAGTTGAATGGTTTGGGGCTATTGATCTTCATCTGCAAGGATATGCCAACACCAACGGCTCATGTACCTCATCAATAGTCATGAACTGATAACGGGATACTAAAGGTAAAGCCATTTTTCTACTCCCACTTTTTTAAACCGTTCATTACGTATTTGAATGATGAAACAGCAGAGCACATAATTTGTGCCTGCCCCGCTGCGGACCGAATCAGGTTTTCAGAGTTTGGCAAGGCTTCACTCTTACCATCTGACCTGAAAGATCACTCACCATACAAACTAATCGGCTTCGTTAAGAAGCTGGGTTTATTTGGTCGAGTTTGAATAGGTGTGAGCCACAATAAACCCTTGTGGGTTGCAGTGGACGGCCGAACAGACCCACTCACTTCTGACCTAACCTAACCTACGTATTTGACAGCTGTCAGGTGATGGATCATTTAGAATACATGAGCCGCTTCATGTACCATTTGACATGATAAATTTGCTCTCATAACTACATTCAACAGCCCAAAAACCATTTTCAGTCTATTTTTGTTTCAAATTATTTTCTCTTGAATTGGATTAAATATGATCTTTTTTCATTGTTTAACAGTTTGTGGATTGGTACTGTATCTGGTTATATCTATGAAGCAAACGTCTCTCCTAGCAAAGTGCTGGTTCTGAAGAGCACGACTCGAAAGTTTTTTCTTCCTAACTTTTCAGAACAGATACCTTATGTACTCCGAAAAGTTGCCGCCCTTCTACACATGTATAGATTCCAATATAAACTCTTATTTCTTAAGATTGTGGTAGGTTGACAACCCACACTACGAACAAAAATGTTCATCCAACCCAAAAAAATGACTTTCAAACAGTACTCGAAATCTTTGCTACGAGATAACCAGCTAGCACCAAGCAGGAAATAAAAACAAATATTTGTAAATGTCCGGGAAGATAATCTATGGTGAGATATAGAGAAAGATAGAGAGATACAAAAAAAGTCAGATGCTGTGGCTGGTGTGATGGCTGATAAACCAATAACGTTTCATTTCTGGAAACTGTGCCATCCGGTATGAAAATGAGTTTTCAAATAATTCGGTTCGTTGTGCGGGGGACGTGAGTCTTCCCTTGTAGCGAATGTTGATATTATGACCGTCAGAATGGTGAGACAATTTTTTATATAGATATCGTGAGCTTTTTATATTTTTTATGATAGAAACAAGTGGTATTCGAAGATTGTCGTTTTGCTATGTTGAGCCAATCGGTGTCTTTGAGTTTATGTGATACAAGTTGGCCACGTCTGATACCATGTATTGAACTAAGGCGGTTATTTTCAATGTCATAGTCAATGCAAGGACCAAAGAGTGCGCTTCCAAAGGTAAACCTGGACAATACAGGAGAATCTGATGCATTTGTTAATATGCTGCTTGAATCGAGAGTAACACATACATTTTTCGCATGCTCAACTGGAACAATCACATTTCCTTCATTGATCATTAGCACATTACCTTGAACCACTAGATTCGAACTCTTGCTAGGATTGATTTGTGAAGAATGTTGCCTAGACATTGAATTCAATAATGCCACAAGTTAATGATGGAATTTTTGACTGCGTTCACAAAGTTTGAGGTATATAGAATAAATAGAAGAGGTCCTAAAATGGAAGCTTGTGGATGGAGTTCCACGATCTATCATCAACTGACTCGAGTGAGAATACGTACTTTCCAATTTCCAATGACGTTTCAAATGAGAGATTAGGAAGAGATCAAAAATGTGTCAAGAGGTCGGAAATAGTATATTACACACGGAGGTGGGAAGTGATCAATTCCTGTCGTGAGATCAGTTAGTTAACCGAGACGCAAAGCGTCGAGGTCAGCTATGATCTCGAGACAGGAATGAAACTTCCTACCAAGGTGTGTAAACTATTTCATTTACAACCATCATATTTCGACTGAAATTAATAAATTTCTGTTTCCTTCTGAACATAACTAAAATATTACACTTAACGACGAATTACCAAGAAAGCAGTTTTCTCAGCATAATCAAGTAGATATATTGTTACCGTGACTACGGGGTATACAACTGTCACTAATATAAATAAATGTCAAATAAAGTCAATAAATGACAGATTAAGTCTAGAATAGATGAAATGAGGGCGGGAAGTGAGGCCGGGAGGGGAGGACGGGAAGTAGAGGTGTGTAATCTGACACTTCCCAACCTTCAATGACGTAAGTAATGATAGCATTACATATATGGCTGTAGATAAAGTCCATTACCGACCTCTTCTTCTGAAGGAACGATTGGTTACTATCCACCCTGGAAGTAGTGCAGACACAAGCACGTTTTCGAACGATTGTGAATGAGATTCATATAAAGTATGTTTGTTCATAAAGCCAGAAAAAACTATTCTCGAAGCCTCGTTCGGAATTTTAACGTATCGCCACTGCTCGATGGTCGAAAGAAGAAACATCATACGAAAGCATCGAGACCGGTTTTTGTGTGAGGTCCGTAATAACGTGTCTGATGAACAATATAAACGCCTACGCTGTCACATCGCATGTGCATAAAATTGTACAAGGCCTCGACGACCTTGTGCCGCTGACCAAATAGAGCATCGGATTCCAACAGCTGAACAAAGGTCGTCGCATTACGCATCTCGACGAATGGTTTTCTGTTCAATAGGAATATAATGAATCAGTTGAATACTTGTGGTACAATGTTCAGGAATCGATCATATTCAATTGAGTTGGCAAGATTTTCATTTTCGACAATATATTTCATCTCTTGAGAGTTCTCCTGGGACCAAAATCATTAAAATGCTTGTATTATCTATTTTGTATATTTGTCCTGATACGTAACTCAAATATATGTCAATAGATAAAATTGACTGACAGATTGTCAGTTACGTAGGATATTTTTCAAAGAATTGATGTATCGAATGGAAAATAGATAGACACTTAATATTCCTTCTCCCCCTTGTCGACGTTTCAAGAGTTATTCTGCTTTCTTTATTGAACCTTATTTTTTCATTACCGCTCAAACTTTCTCCTTGTTCCATTTTGTCCCATGCTTGAAGTTTTGACGGATTACGATATTACATGATCTGATAGTATAATCAAATTCAAAAATGAATTTTACCCATTTTAATATTTCGCAGTCACGTATCTTGATGAACAGAGGACCAATTAGCCTCAAAAACCGGAAAATTAGAATCTGGATATTTTTTATTTCGAGGAGAAAAAAAAATTCGGAATAAAATCCATACGTATCCATCTTTCCAGAAAACATATCATTAATCCTGTTTTGAGATGTTAAAGAATAGTATGTAAATCATAAATTTCGACCAAGACCAGCTTCCTAGGTGTGGTTTTCTTCAATTTCCTTGTCGTACAATTGTAGTAACACATATTATTATATCAAAAAGTAAATACAAAATTTATTCACACCGTGCACTGTGAGAAGTGTCTTTTCTTCTGTTCTTTTTTACACATGATCCGAAAAAAAATAACCCTGTCTTGGCATAGGCGCGACGAAAACAAAGAAAAAGGGGCCAAGAAATGTCTCAAGTCACCCTTTATTATCTGAAAAAATTGTAGAAAACCAGTAACAAATTCTGAAAACTAAATGAGACTCATATATCAGCTTTTATTCTATCTTAGACACCCATGTCGCACTCAACATTCATTTCCCTTTTTTTGGAAAAAATGAGATTGAGGTCGTCAGTGATGATATAAAGTAGATGTTTGCACTTTCAAACTGAGTGCAGAAGTGCAGATTTTTAATCTACCCCGAAAAGTTGCTGCGTCAATTGAAAAACAGTTCCTTCTGGATAGAACAAAAAATTTGCAAGAAATATATTAAAATTTTCGTAATTGACTTTTGTCAAATATTTGACAAAACACTGACATAACATTTTGTCCTTCAGAAGGAGCAGCCATCCGCGATCCATATCAAGCGAACTCAAAGAGATTCAATCTTCCCCACACAGCATGTGTGATCTCAAAGATCGAGACGTTTCACAGAACAATGAATTTGATAAATACAATTTTTTGTGTTTTCCGTTGTGTTATTTGGTTTGGTATGTGTCAGTGTTGAACGTGAAGTATTTATTGTTTCAAATGTTGTTCTAACATCATACCTGTTTCCGATCCGTCTCATCTTTTCAGACAAACGAGGGACATATGGTGGTACAATGTTTGACTCAGGTTGTGGTAGGTTAGAAACCCAGAAAAGTACGGAAAAAATATTTATCCATTGTTTATTTGTAAGTGTATGAATATATGTGTGTATATATTTGTCTGTTATTTACAGGTTTACATGTTATATATGGTCTTACTACTTTTACAATGATGTTATGACCTGCTATAATTGTGCCATGTACATAATGTAGCCAATAAACCTCTTCTCTTTTCTATCCACCACAAATAATGACGTCCAAACAGTAGTAATGGTATGGTCACTAAAATTCAAACGATCTGAAAAACATGATAGCTGTCAATCAGACAGTATAACTACTTCTCTTCGGGCTTGAAGGCCGTCGTTCTTCGGAATTTCTTCCTGACGTTTCGCTAGCGCGAGTGGCCTTCAAGCCCGAAGAGAAGTAGTTATACTAATAACCTCGGCCGCGAAAGCCTCAACCATTTTGTCAATCAGACAAATCAATAATCTGAAAAAACTACATGAGAGATCTCATCTAACTCGGTCACTGTACAGGCTATCCCAAGTGTCAGTATTCTTTACTAAGTTTGTAACCAGCTACAAATTGTTGATTCTGACAATGTGTTCTTCATTAAAGTTGGAGCATTTTTCATTCCTCGCTACAAACTTCCGATTTCCTTTGAGCATGAGGTAGTTTTTCTACCAAAAAATATTTTCGAGCTTATCCCACTGATGATGAAAAGTAAGTCAATTCAGACAATTCACATTGGGATTCAGCTTTAGACAACTAGAGTTACACCAACTTTTCCGGCTTTTTAGCAAAATGCGCCACCAGGTCTGAAGAAACAGTGATGAAACAAAAGCCGAGTTCATGGTGACCTTCAAGTGCACCGTATGCTGTAAGTGTTTTGGTTAAGGGTTCATTATTCTTGTGAACTCATTCTTCTCTCCTAATATTCACCCAGTGGGCTGATTGTCGTTGTATGACAAAGCAACCGCCAAATTGATCTAGAGCATTCACTTGAAACAGAAGCAATAATTGAAATACCGACGTAAATTATGTCCCACTTCCGTAAACGCAAATGTTAGATTGGTTCACAGCACTCCCATTAAGGTTTCTCACAACACCTTAGAATTCCAACTTCAGAATCGAGATTGAACGATTTATATAATGTTAATTCAGCAAAATCCCGATCAAACGCAATGTATTGGATTGTACATTGCATTTGATGAAAGTACACGTGTTCACTCAAATGCTCTTGGAACAGGGAGACTTTGAGCAACGATTTCAATGAAACAATCAGAGTTCATGGAGACACAAACCGACATTCGAAATTCAATCCATCTCTGAATATTCGATGCTGAAATGCAAGATGAGCAAGTCTTTTATTTTGGTGCCCAGGCCTTTCGAGGCCTAGAGCAATATGGTTTTTCGCAGAAACACGGGCCAAGTACGACCGAGAGAACTCCCGAGGGGAAAATAACTGCCCCATTTGAGTATCGAACCCAGTACTTCTCGGTCATGTTTAAAATATTTGAATCAATAAGAAATTCAATAGGTTTGAAGAAATATAAAAATGAAGAAGATTATGTGAAAAATAATCGGATATACTAGTGTTGGAAAAGAGAAAGTTACAGAGATCAGATAAAATGGTACTTAATATGAATAATCAAAAGTTATAGTATATGGCTATTTATTTCGATTATATACCGTTTTCCCAATTCTATTTATGTCGTAGGATTCATAATTTTTACCATTATGTTTCAATTCCTGGATATTAAAGTATTTCATCAATTTTCATAATCCAAATATAATCTCTGGACTTTGAACTTCAAAGCATAGTTCATGTGAACGTAAGGTAAAGTAACGCAAAAAAGTAAGAAAGTTGAACTAGAGGAAACATACATGAAGTAAGAGAGGTAACGATTTAATGCAAGAGAAGACCAATATTCAACTTCTATTTCGCTCTCTTACCTCTGGCCAATCAAAATAAAGCTATTTTACGGAATCAACCGCTAATTGACGACTGGTGATACAAAAATTCACTAGATTTTTGCCTTTTCATTAGCAAGTGAATAGTAGATAATGATGAAATTGCAATTACTGGTATCGCAGTTTCAACGTCCACAATTCAAAAAAAAAAGGAAATTGAAAACTTTGCAGAACTTCAAATATAACAATAACTCTACTGACTACTGGTGCCAACATTGTCAAACAAAACTTCCAAGGAAAATATTGGTACTTCACGTTCACATGAACCAAAACTTTCTGCTACCTTGCCTTTCTGATTTTCATTTTTTCAATTCTATATTCGACTCAATAAATGTAATATAGGTAAATATTACAGACGAAAGAAACACAAACGTTCAAAACATGCAAATGTAATATAAGACATATCATACATAGTTTTTGAAAATGTTAATTTGGTTAATAAAACTTCGTAATTTTTGGGTGTTTTACTAAATTATCACTGACGTTTCATTTCAATAGGCGCGCGTCATTCAAATGATTGATGAATATGTAGTTTTGCACTAAGAAACAAGAAATGCATTGTTCTTAATTTTCTGAGGACATAAATTCCCGTTGAAAAAACTTCCTATAGAACACATTCTTACTGCCAATGGAGATCACACAGTAGAATGGAATGACACTAAAATTATAACGAAAGAGAGCAATGGCAGGAAACGACAATTAGAGGAATCTGCTTTCATCATGCTGTCTGGTGAAGAAAATATATCTATAAGTTCACTTGATATGGATCGCGGATGGCTGCCCCCCCTGAAGGATAAAATGTTATGTCAGACTTGAAATATTTGACAAATGTCAATTATGAAGATTGCCAACAAGACATATTTGCATTTGAACAGGAATTTGCGTATAAGTTTTGAGAACGGAAACGGATATAGTTTCTGAAACGTTAACGATAAGTACTTTCATACATATATTAGTTCTCATCATTTTTTTGATAGTCAAAATTCGAGATATACGAGAAATTGCCGACTAATTGGACTCGTTCTATCCAGAAAGAACTGATTTTCAGTAGACGCAGCAACTTTTCGGGGTAGATTAAAAATCTATATAATATAATAATCTAATATGAATTCTTATTTTTTCATGTGGTAGGTTACAAACCAAGAAAACTAAGGAACAAGTTCCCATAGAACAAACATGAAAAATATATATTCAATGGACCCTTGATGTTAAAAACTACAGGCAGCGTTCGAACACTCAGTTTGCATTGATTGATCCAGATAAGTTAAACTATAAGTAACATACAAAATTTGGGAGGCAATCCAGATGAGTCGCGATTGAACGAATATGATAAACGAGCCTTAAAAGAGAACAATTTACGATATTTCAAGACAACGACTAGAGAAATAGAAAGAATTACAAACATATCTCCTTCCCTACTCTTACTATTGAAGAGTGAGCAAATTCGTGAAGGTGGTATCATTGACGATACGATCTTTTTCTTTCGACAGATCTCAGAATTGTACACGCAAAAGAATATTGCAGGACAGGCCCCTTCACCAGCCCCTTATAGAGAAAACTTGGAGAGAGAGTTCTTTGTATGATGAAAGCATCCGATAAGGAGAGATTTTTCTAAATTCTACCGCTAGGGGGTGAAAAAAGGGACAGAGTTTGTATGGACAACGTGAATCCTAGGTCCAATCTACTTTAGATTTTGCATTGATAACAGAATTGATGGTAGACGTGTTCGTTATTTTATTGAAAATCATCGTCTAACGGGTTGAAAAAGGGCTTTGTATCATTATCGACTTCTAATTAACATTCTTTCGAGTGCACCCAGAAGGCAGATGCTTGTGATGAACCTGGTGAAACTTAGTAATGAGGACTTCACAATATAATTGCATCACAAACATAATTGAAGCAAAACAAAGTGTCGGCTGGTAACAAATAAACCTTCTGTGAACGAAATTCTACAGGTCCTGGTATGTTCAATATAGCATTTCTAATATGTCCATTGACGTTTTCATTTCAACAACCTTTTGAGTGACTCACATCATCTGGTTTCCGAACACAAGCCCAGTCCATCTAAGGAAAACGTTTACTAATCGATACAAAACACTCATCGACCAATCATCGAGAGCATGAAGTCGATATCTGCAGTTCGGGCAAACGATAAAACAAATCACGCTCGTGTCAAGGTTCTCCGGATGACGGATTTACGCACCAGACCATCGATTGAGAGCCATTTTTGCGCATTCGTATCTATGCAAATTCCAATGTCCGCCACTGACCTCGAGCTAGGCGGTGGTGGTGCTTTGACAAATTGGATGATTTCGGCCACTCCAAATTTGTTTACGAGTTATTTGCTGTTGCCCGTCGGGAAATCACGAGTGAATTAATCTAAAATTTTTGATGTTGTTTTCGTTTTATTTTCGAGCATGACACAAAAGCAATCATAACCCTCCCGATAATTCATTTTCAGAAAGAAGTTTCTGGAGACTATCAACGAAATCCAGAGACTACCGAAACAGCAAACGAGTTGAACAAAATTTTACAACTGAATGAAGCAGTCAGAGATTATAGTCTAAACCAAACATTAACTTATTATTTCTTTATTTATCAGTAATATAGGGCTGTAACTAAATACATTTTCTAAAATTCTGTTCGTTTGAATACAACCACTTAATCACTTGCTCGCAGAGGCTTGAAACTATTTCTACTCTCAGTCTCAGTCCTACTATTTTCCTGATCATCATTCCGAATTCTATATGTCTACTGAAAATTAACCCACTCGGGACACTACCTGAATCAGCAACCCATTAAAACATCAAACCCTGAAGAGGAGACTTGTCAAGACTCCGGTTGATCAGGCATCAGTCTCACAAATTGAATGTCCGATGAATTGGACGACATAAGGAACGATTTTTAAAATGAAACTCATAGCAACTGGTAGAGAGAAGGGTGTTTCACTTCGGAAATCTAGTGTACAAAATTCACTAGAAATCTTCTTGAAATTCAGAAATCCTACCTAAAATCTCTGAAGAAATCCTGAAATCCACTAGAAATCCTGGTTTGGTGTAAACATTTTATGGAAGTTGAAACACTGTGGTAGAACAGACACTGGCACTTAAGAAACAGGGAAACTCCAAAGAGAAGATACAGCTCGTTTCATCCATTCCCTGAGTGGGAGGACTGGAAGGAAAAAAAAAGTAATGTCAAAATAAACTTTCGATCGCGGAACATAAACAACGACACTGAAGAACTTTATTTATCATATACCGTTCAGGTCTGGCAAGCTTACTCGGATAAGCCAGAAGCCCGTTAGAAATTAGGAGGACATACAATAAAAAAACCACCAAATCAGGAAGAGCTGAGTACGTCCAGATGAAATACAACCAATCACTCTGAAGTAGAAGCCAACTACATAAAGAAACATTGGTTCAGAAAAAATCAGGAAGCTGCCTGCAAACTGACTATGCGATCAATTAACCCAGTCCGGCTCACCCAATAAGAACTTTGCGACACAATCCATCTTGTTCCTCTCGATCGAACTTCACGCCAAATCCCAAACCATTCGTGGTTCTCGGTAGTGTAGGGTAAGCACGTCCGCCTATTAAGCAGAAGACCGGGGTTCAAATCTCTGCTGGGCCACCGTCTTAGGAATCACACGTTAGAAGGTGAGGCCTCGTTAATCATTTTTTCGCACAAGTTTTCACTTCTGAGGGTTGACGTTCGTCAGACACGTTTGGAACAATATAAGATGATATCACCACGGATAAACGATGAGATTGGAACCTTTGGTGTAAAAGTTGAAACTTTTTCTAGAGATCAATTACCCTAAAACCAATCTGATATTTTTGCACTAGCGAAACGCACCCGCGAGTGCAAAAATATCAGTATGGTGTTAGGGTAAATGATCTCTAGGAAAAGTTTCAATCACCTCGGATATCATCAGTATCCCAATTTTTCAGATGTTGTCAAGTTACAACGAAGAGATAATTCGGAAAATCATCCATACCATTTCTGATATGGGCTTCGGCAATAATAGTGAAGTGTTCATCGATAAACTTGTATCAATTCGTAATACTACAAACCATTTTTCTCGCATCAGCATTATTTCAATAATCTGCAGAAAGATATATGAAACCAATCTGCTCGCGTAAACATCGAAGGCAATTCTGCCAACTACTTTTCCAGAGAAGAAAATTCCCCAGCGACTGCGGATTCGCCGTTCCAAATATATTTTCCTTAAACGAATGCCTTTATTGCATGAGACTCGGCGTGGAACACATTGCGGTATGACCTCCACGTCAGCGCTGGACAACTTAAGTGAATTATTGTTTAATCTCGAAAGGAAATGTTCTGCGTCCCCGTTGGACGATATGAAGGGGAAAACAGTAGCGTTTCGTCGGGATTACTACAACGATATCTTAAAATTGCTTTGAATATTTCCATCGTATGTTGAAAATCCCATATGAAGCGGGACATTTTCGATCAACTACAGCGATAAATTCCCGGCGGGACATTTTTGGGCTGGTAAATACCCGGTAGGTATCGAAAAATACCCGTTCGGTCCGTGTCTATAGTAACGATTGTTAAAATGTACATTTGTCATCTTGACAGGCATAGATACTGAATTTTAAACGTCGTTGTTTCATCTCCGGAAATATTCTACCGAATTACACTCGTGCATCAAAATAAACCTGATAATTTTCCATTCAAGCATGTTGTCAGTAAAAAAACTGCATTCGGTTATTTTCATATTTTGCTAAAAGAACCCTCCTCCTTCGAAGTCGGACTCTTCCGACAAAATATGAAAATAAACTCATGCAGTTTTTAGACAACATGTTTTCATGGAAAATTATCGGTAATTTTGAAGCACTCGTGTAATTACTCCCGATAAATTTCACGCAGCACTAATAATTGATAGTTCCTCCCAAGATGCATCAAAACCCTGGTGCGTTGACTTATACGTGAATCATAAGTCCAAATTCTCGCGTTCAAGATTTTGAAAGATTTTAACGAAATCCTTTCGAGAGATTGCCAACAGAGGCGCACTTCATGAATCTGATAACGTAACGTCACATTTCATGCACGCCCGAAAGCAGTTTTGTAGGTTATAGGCATTTGAAAATACTCGTCTGAATTTGAATTATTGTTTTTGAATCTTTTGTTACTAGACACGTAACAATCATTGTCACTCATGCTGGAAAAATCTGTTGAAATGGAAAATTATGGGGAACAATCGCTAAATCTTGCGTTCCATTATCAATTGGCATCAATTTTAATTCTGGAATTTTCAAAACTATCTTTTATTTTCGAAATATGTGTTGTAACTATCGGTAATACTTCGGTCGCTATAAGCACCTTTTTTGGATAATTTTTTGTGGAACTTATGTAATTCGGCATCCTCGACAAAAAATTCAAATGAAATTTTCGGCGGTCTCGTTTATTTTCGGAAATACAGGTCCATTTTTTGTAAAACTTCACAATTTTTCAAAATCCAACTTCCTCCGAAAGTCAACATTATTCCATTCAGGTCTCAACAATGACAATGAGAGCGGCAACACTGCAAATACATCACTTTCAACTGTGATTGCACTATGACATCACAATAAATTGGTTATGGTTTGTAAATGAATGCATTTATTGAAAAACTAATGTTTTTTTTTCTGCTTGAAAATGTTGAAAACGAGCGAATGAGAGAGTGAATTTTGTGTGTTCAAAACAACAGAAATTTGATTTGAAAGATTGTGAAGTTTTACAACAAAATGGACCTGTATCTCCGAAAATATACGAGACTGCCGAAAATTTCATTTGGATTTTTGCAGAGGAAACCGAATCACTAAAGTAACGTAGGGAAGTACAACGTGACATGAAACGAACTGTCAAACTTGTCTGTAAGGGGTTATCTTACCAGATGGTGGCCTGTCTACAGAACTCTTGTGTACTCATGATCCCATTGGTGAACGAAAGTTCTCGTCAGAGTTCAGCCAATGAGATGAGACCGTCGGTATCGAAATTCAATAGTGAGCTGTCGCTTGATTGGAATTGCAGCTTTGAAAAATGGCATTTGCATCATCACCTACCGTCGAAAAATGTGAGTTCTCACTTCGATTCCTCAGATCGAGAGGAACTGACTGAACAAAGAGCATGTCATGTTTTTCTGCATCTTGGTCCTTCCGATTTATTGTTGGTCGTGTCTAGAACCAAGCTAACGTGGATCTTGGTTCCAGAATTCCTACATGCTGAATGCGCCGTATGGAGAAACTGACGTTTACGTTCCGCGTGGATCTTTTGATCTTGATTGATCCACGCTAAATTCGCGTATACCATTCCCTTCTCATCAATCCCCGCCGAATTTTCGTGGAGCATTACTTTTGTGATAAATCCAAGCGTATGTCACCTGAACTACAGGTATCTTTGTGAACAAATCACCGTAGTTAGGGTTAATCCACGTGTTATCAAGATGCATTATCGATTATGAAGGTGTGAACAGATATTTCCCGGAGTATGTGAAGGTAAATAATGAATATTTATAAACGCTCCAAATGGGACTAAGTGAATTTTCTTCATTATTTTGTACCCATGGTGAGTTTATAAAACTTTAATCAAATAGTTACCAGCCAAGGCATTAAAACTGCTTTTCTGCCGTGTGAAACATATAATTTTTTCTTCAAATTTGTTCCAATTCCACGCAAAATCGACTTTTTCATATTTAAATTGCGTTCCATTATCAATATCCAAATAACTAAATTATTTTATCAAAGGTAACTGGGCCCTGCGTTACTATGTTTACCGCTGATGACGTTTGTTGAATATGTTTGTTTACTGTTTACTTTGTCATTGTCAATTTTGAAAAGTTGTCATGTTAGAAATGGATTTACTGCAAAGTGAGGATGAATTGATGCAATTAACACCACCTGAGATAAGAGATCAGGCGCGAGATGTGGAATTTAACCTTTTACCGGAAAAATCAAGAACTGTATATGAACTCCCATACAGCAGATTCATGGAATATAGACAGAAGAAAAATATAGGATCTTTCTCTGAAGATGTGCTGATTGTCTATTTTTCCGATCTTCCAAAGAAAATAAAGCCTTCAACGTTATGGTCTACCTATTCGATGTTGAAAGCTACCCTGAACATAAAAAATAACATTGATTTGGCAAAATACCTGAAGTCACGGGCTTTCTTGAAACGCCAGTCAGACGGTTTCCATGTAAAAAAATCTCGAGTTTTTCGAAGAGAAGAAATCGAGAAATTTTTATCAGATGCCCCAGATGAACTGTATTTGTGTACGAAGGAAGGAATATATTGAAAATGATCTATTATGGATAAAAGACTAATTTTCAATTTATATTTTAGGTTGTACTTATTGTTGCAGTCGCTGGGGCTTGTAGATGTGATGAGCTTTTGCAAATGAAAACAGATGATATAAATGATATGGGCGACAAATTGCTAATTATGCTACCAAATACGGAAAAGTTTCAGAATCCTGGATTGCGTCCAATTTCCACAAAAATTTTGAAGAACGTTTAAAAAGGCTCAAGATGAATAAAAAAATAGAAAATTTGGCGCGGAAACCATGAAAAAGTCATTTTTTCGAAAAGAAAATGTTAATAAGCACTCAATCCAGATTCCAAAATTCTACTCTGAACTGTTATTTTGTCAGTGTACATACCCGATTTTCCGATAGAACATTATTCACACACACCGTTCTTTGAATTTATTAAGAAAATGTGCCCATATATCCTCCAAGTGAAGATTTTTATTTTATTTTAAGGTGGTGAGAAACAGACAAAGCAATATAGTTTATAGTTTGTAACGTCATTTTGACAGCTCTAGATTGTTTCGAATCTCAAACAACGTTGCCAAATTGAAAAATCAAGTACTTTATCTAATGTAGCCAAAACTACTAAACTCGCGTAAAACGTAATACTTTTATTAAATCTATCCCAACCAAACCTAACTAACTTTGCGAAAAACAAATGTTTTTATTAAATCGATCTCAACCAAACATAACTAACCTGACTTAACCTAACACATTCATTGTGGACCTATCAACAAGAAGGATGGATTTTGCAAAAGTTGAATCATTCGGGTATGTTCGGAGACTGTGGGTAGAACGAAATGTGAGTGCAACGACATGCTCCCAACCAAACCTAACTAACCGGACCCAACCTAACACATTCATCGTGGACTTATCGACAAGAAGGATGAATTTTGTAAAAGTTGAATCATTCGGGTATGTCCGGAGACTGGGTAGGACGAGATGCTTCCATCTGAAATAACCTAACCTTATCCAGAAATTCATCAATTGCCTAAATAGGATTATTGGTCATTAACGTTTCTACACTTTTTTGAAATTTGTTGATAGGAGAGTCTCTTAAATTCTTCCGCAGCAAGTTCTAATAGAAACTTCCAGCCTATTCTGGCGACCGCTTGTAAGATAGATTTCGAAAACTTTTCAAGTGTATGTTAATGTGATTTTTTGTCGAATTACTGTGAACATCCGAGTTTTTCTGGATGTTTTCAATGTTTTTATGAGCGTATGATAATATTTTCAATGGATAAATTCCCGATTCTCGATATTCTAGATTGAAAATCAGACGTATAATCCTTTTTTGATTAATGAATAAGTACACGGCTACAAAAACTTTCTCGGAAAAACGTTTAAAATATTTTTAAAAAAATCATGAAATCTATACTAACCATAAAGAGGTAGATTCCATTGATTGGAATTTAGAACCAACACCACCGAAAGATCAATAAATAAACTGTACGAATCATTCAAATATGAAATTGTTGAATATAATTCACAATCTGACAACGTCGCTGCAATTCAATCGAAGCCGAAATTAATACAGCTAGTTGTCATTTCTAATGAAATTTTAATTGGATATCTGCAAAGAATGAACGTTATAAATGAACTTTCGGGTGATATTTCTTGCAGAAAAATATAGTTGGATATGTTTTCTTACAGAAAATGGTAAGTAAAGTGACAAATCAAAAGTGATTTCTTTCGTTACATAACCTAAAATTTCACCCTTTTTTCCTTTTGAAAAGGAACTTGCTGTGGTTTCCGCGCCGAATTTTTGTACTTTTCATTCATTTTAAGATATTCTGAAGCTCCCCTAACAATTTTATCGAAATCCGAGGCAATCCAGCATTCTGAAACTTTACCCCAAATACTAAGATCAAAAGATCAAGATATTTTGTAGTAACGGAATTTTTAAGCGTTTACAAAAAATATGCAGCCTCCAGACCCTCGAATATAAATTATCGGCGTCTCTTCTATAAGTATGCGAACGGGAAAGCACATCATCAATTCATTGGCATTCACAAATTCGGTAAAATGCCAGAAGAAATTGCTACTTTTCTGGGACTATCCCATGCGAAAGAGTATACCGGGCACTGCTTTCGCAGAACTTCGGCCACGTTGCTGGTGCATTCTGGTGGGGACATAACAATGTTGAAGCAACATGGAGGATGGAAGTCTTCCGCTGTCACGGAGGGCTATATTGAGGACTCGCTAGCCAATAAGTCGAACATCGGCAATAAAATATTTTCTGGCGTTTCCGGAGTATCAAGTGTGGATACTAAAGTTGTTAATTTTATTGGAAAGGAGGGAAGTGGACAGAGTTCAATTGTCTTAAACAATAGTTCACAATTCACCATAAATATATCTAATAAAAAAAAAAAATCGTGTTGTAGTTTGTAGTTTTAATGCAATAAAACCAGTTTATTATCATCAGCATCATTTTGAGTTTTCTTAATGTCATTGTCAATTTCAATAACCAGTTTGATTCAAATTATTACTTGGAAGGTTGCCTAGCAACGAACTTTTTCTGCCTAGGCAGTAAAAGTGGACTTTTTCTGCCTAGGGATTAAAAGTACAACTTCTAAGCCTGCCAAGTGCCATTAAAAGGCCGCTTTTAATGTAATTTGGAGAAAAAATATATTTCAACGACCACTACAATGCTACTATCATATGCATGTGAATGTCATAGTCGAGGTTTTAGCTGCCGTGTTGCTCAATTCAGTAAAATCACCAAATATTGCATTGAAGGCTCAGCCTAAGCTGACTCACGAATATATTTGGATTTCTTCTATTCCTCTACATATTTTGTTCATAAACACCAACACCTTAATTTTAAATATTTGATTACATTGCCTTTGACTTCATTCCAGTTGAGTTATAAACTCACCATTTACCCTTCTATTACATGATGAATTTACATTTGGCGCTTTCAACGACTCCAATTTTCCTTATTTATTACAGATATTACGTTCTTCATGATCAATATCACAAAAGTAATGCTCAACGCAGAATCAGCGTGGATTAATCAAGAGCGAAATGTCCACGCGAAACGTTAACGTCACTGTCTTCATATGAGGCATTTCGCGAGGAGGTATTTTTCGAACCAAGATCCACGTCAGCGTGGTTCTAGACACGGCCTTTATTGTTTCCAACATTAGCCTTTTGTAGAGAATAGACCTGAGGAATGAAGTGACCAGTAAGGGTGGGGACTACCAGCACTCGTACCGTATTCGTTGCCCTCATTGCCTCATTGGAACACCAAGTTTCATTGAGTTCGGTACACCACTGGTGAAAATTATCTGTGGAATTACTCAGCTTCAGGTCGAGCAATGAATGGAGATGGAAAAACAGATAGTGTCGATATTCAGTAATAGACTTGAATCGGAAGAGTTTTCGACTTGGGATTGGACAATGCGAATAATAGCTTTCATCTTCACTATCAGCGATTCGTACTCGTCAATCTCTATATCAAACTAACAAGAATGCTTTAAGGGTTTTTTTCACACGTAGATTCACACGAAAGGAAAGCCCTGTAATGTTAAAAGAACACCGCGTGAATCGAGGAAGAGGAGATACGAGTTAACATTCATTTTAAATTTTTGCAGTTTGTAAGCCTCAGGAAAAACCTCCTTCGGCAAGGAGTTCCAAAGTTCAGCTGTTCTATTGAAAAAATATCCCTGAGCAAGAAAGGTTCGACAGGTCTCCAAGTTCACAACAAAGGGGTGGGAATTCTGTACTCGAGTTATCAGTGTAGATATTGCCAAGGGTGAAACGATTGATAACAATTCAGAAGAGCTCCGACCGTGAAAATATCTTCTCCTAGTACGATACCACAATTAAACGGTGGTTTCAAGATAGAAAGGTTGTGGGTTCAATCTCGAATGGGAAAGAAACGTTTGTCTCGAAAGTGTATCTGATTCATTGAGAGAAAACTCATTCACTTATCGAGAAATGCTCAACATGTATTGGTACATGTATTCCATTTTCTTCTACTATTCACCAAATAGCATATCAAAACGTTGTGTTTCTCTCCGTGAAATATATTTGAACTATTCTTGAATTGCACTTCCCAAAAATATGAACTCATGCAGTTAAAAAGCATAGCTGTGCAATAATTTCATCAAAAATT
Organism: Zygogramma bicolorata; assembly: GCA_032362365.1. Taxonomy (NCBI): domain Eukaryota; kingdom Metazoa; phylum Arthropoda; class Insecta; order Coleoptera; family Chrysomelidae; genus Zygogramma; species Zygogramma bicolorata. Next base: position 15,352 of record JAVJAQ010004041.1, on the reverse strand, counting down.
TTGGAATGTCTCTTCTATTATGAAAGGGAATAAACCAGTTGATGAAGAGTTGGTCTGTGATCACTGTATGAAAATGTGATCAGCATTCTTTGTTCAAGTATTTGATGGATGGAAATTGAAAAATATTATTTTATTAAGTCTTGAAATGGAACACCTCATATTCAATAACATACATGAGCACTCGTCAGAAATGTGTGGTTGGGTATGTAATATTTCAAAAGTACTCAATGAGACATCGATATAATTTCCTTATTTTCCATTCTGTCAAAGTTGGATTTTAATTTCACTAGAGTACGATACCCCCACAGTGGAGAACTCAGAGACTTGAAATAGTTTTTGTTTACCAATATTCACGTTGTGTGCTATCGATGTGGGCTTCACATCCTTTTATCATAAACAATGAAAATGAAATAATTTCAAACGATGTCTGGTCACACGATTCTCCGTTAGAAACACATTTTCATTTCATCTAGAACCCAAAACTTTATTCTTTTTTTTTTTTATTTACAACGAATATCCCAGGTTTCTAGGAAGCTCCTCAGAAGCTCATTTGAAGCTTGTGCGAGCAAGGGATACCCAGGACCTACAATTAATGGAGTTGAGTCCGAACTACTTTGGCTCTGGGACTGCAAATACTAAACTTGACAAATTCTGGTACTCCCCGGATTCGAACGTGGGTCGTCCAGCTGATAGCCCGAGCTCTTTACAGCACGACCACATCACCGGGACATACATCAAGTAACCCCAAATATCCGGTAAAAATCGTTGAAGATGGAATGACTGAAGATAGATGAAACCTCTCAACTGCTCTAGGATTGAATCAAGATTCATAAAAAGCCTAGCCCAAATTCTTTATCACTCGCATCCGTAATTTCGAACAATTCAACTACAATCCCCAACAGAGGCGCACTGCATGAGTCTGGTATAATGTAACGTCACATTTTCTGCACGCCAAACGGCAGTTTTGTAGATTATAGTCATTTGAAAACAATCGCCTGACAGACCTTTTATTCCATGATTTTGAATAAGAAGAAGTAAATTCAGTAACCTTATTAATTGATAACGTTATCTATAGGAAATAAAACCTCTCAACTAAATCTGAAAATTGTATAAGACACTAACCTGATCACACGTACAATTGGGGAATATGAAATGGCCTGATTATCAAAATGAAACAAACCAGATATACCAAATGAATAAATATGTTATATGTGTGTATATGTGTATATGTATGTGTATACGTTCATATATTTTTGTTTTTAATGTGGACAAAATACAGTACCTATATGTAGTACGCTAAGTACACTCACATACAAGAGGTGAATAATGTAAATTATTCACCACTTCAGTGAGATCTACCATGTTTATTTGAAATTTTTTGTAAATTTGATTCTAGTTCTTGTAAAATTCGACAAATAAACATTATTATTATTATTATTATTATTATTATTAATTGTTTGTTCATCGTTTTTTAATAGCCACTTGTCACTAACAACAATCAGTAAATAACAGAAATATTACTTCTACCCAAGTAAGTTGGGAAAGGTCAATCAAGGTGAAGTTTGTTCTCATCATCGTCAGAATAATTTCGAGTTCTATCATCATTTGACATCAATTTTGATTCTGGGATTTTCTTGTACTTTCGAAATATGAGTTGAAACCATAATTCATTGCCTAACAGTAATGATTTACCTGCAGTAACTACTTTACATATTATGGAGATGGATATTAAATTCGGCACTATTAACACCACAAACAACGCAAATTGTATATGTAACTATGGGAAAAAAACTCACTCAACAAAAGCAATAGTAATGATAAAAACGTAGGAAGTATGACGTGAAATGAAACGAACGAAACTAAATGGAATAGAATTCAATATTAAGTTCATCGCAATTCCTTAAGCATTCAAATTGTAAATACTTCAAATCGAGGTATCCAAACATGTTTGTAAAGGTGGCCTGTCTACACAAATGTTGTGTACTAATGATTCGATTGGTGAACGTAAAATCCCGCCAGAGTTTGGGCAATGAGACCGTCGGTGTCGAATTGATTTGAGTTGCAGCTTTAGAAAATCTCATTTGCATCGCCATCTACCGTCAAAAAATAAAAGCTCTCACTTTGATTTCTCAGATCGAGAGGAATTGACGAAACAAAAGCATATCAGTCAACGCACCAGGGTTTTCATGCATCTTTGGTGGAGCAAATCAACTAAACATTCACAAAGGAAGGGCATTGTGTCGAATATATTTTCCACGTGCACAAAAAGGCTATCCCTTCTTTCTTCAACACGCACCTACATATCGGATCGATACAAACACTTTCCCGGAACGGCAAAAAAACTCGTTCCCGCTTCGAGAACGATACAAAGGATAATTCTCTCATTTCAAACTTCCTTCGCATAATGAGAGACGAACGAAATTATGCGGAGTCAGCTCTCGAACAGTTTCAAATTTAAATTAACTCATTCGAACTTGGCGACATTTCAAATGGAATTGGAGTTTATTTTTCTGCACGCAGACGAACACGTTTCGTAGTGGGCGAGCAGTTTCAAAAGTAAGAGTTGAAAGTGAATTCGAATACGAATGCGGTTTATGTAGTTGATTGAAATGCGTCATAATAATAATTGTGAAGCTGAATGGCAATGGTTCGGAGTTTCATTGTCTATTTTTTTTTAACTCTATTAAAACCTGTTGCTAAGAACAGAAAGATTTGAATACAAATAAAGTGAGAAAATCAAATCGAATTCAAATTTTTGGTCAAAAATGAAATTAGGGATTGATTGATGAAAGAAAGTACTGTTGGTGCAAAAAATCGAGATATCGAATATGAAATATCAGTCAAAAAAATAAAAATTTTAATAACGAAATGAATGAAATAATATTGTGACAAGAAAAAGCCCCGACCAAAGCTGATGCGAACAACGGAGTTATTGCACCATCTACCAATGGACGAGGTATTCCAAAAGCAAACCGAATTCGCCCATTCCTCCTGCGAGGAAAATGTAAAAACATTTGACATAGTCAGTGGGCATACTTGAAGACTGGCGTTAAAACAAATCATCTTTTGAACAATCTGTTCAGGCCAGTCTCAAATTACCTACACAGTAGGTTTCGGCTGGCACCTGTCAGAAAACAACTACTCCCCTGGTTAATACCACGAAGGGTATTGAATAACATCCGACCGGTGCCAGTGCAGGTTTCTTCACAGAAGTAAATCCTGCATTTGCTTTCTTCGATACAAATGAACGAATTGATTTTCAATTATTGGAACCAACATACTTGCAGATCGGTTTCGCGCTATTTGGCCACTCGTCAGTACAAGGCAGTGCCATCATCAATATAATTATGTTAGATGACTTTCCATAATCAAAAATCAAACACCTTTCAGAGTATCAAGAATCGACCAAAGCTGATGCGAACAACACGATGTCATTACGTCATATAGCCATGGACGAGGTATTCCAAAAGCAAACCGAATTCGCCCATTCCTCCTGCCAGGAAAACGTAAAAACATTCGTCATAGTCGATGGGCATACTTGAAGACTGGCGTCAAATTAATGATCTTTTGAACAATTCGTTCAGCCCGAACAAATTGTTCAAAAGATTATTTGATTTCAAAAAACTCAAACAAAATAAAATAGAATTAGCAGATAATTGATGATTATCCAAATACTAATACAGTTAATCGAAAACTAAAGACTCTCAGGGCCAGTGCCTGGATTGATAGCGGCTTTCTGGTGTATTAGCCGCGTCTGTAGGTTTTTGGGCCTAACGTTCCGCCCATAACTGCGGTGGACATCAACAAAAGCGATGCTACAATCGACGGAATGTCCTTATTTGCAGAGTTCTGTCAGTGAACACAAAGCGGTTAAGTAGCAGTTTTAGACGAAACGTCCCATAAACCCGCTATCAATTCAATCTAATACAGTTTCCTGTAAGCTTTCCACTATAAGACTCGAAAATCGTAAAGAGAGAAACACGAGCTACATCCGAAAGATCGTGAAAAACAGCCATTTCTAACATTTCTATTATTTTTCCAAGCGTTCTTACAAAAAATTTGGTTATTCTTCTAATCTATGTGGTCAAATTGAAAGGATGATACTTCAAAAGTATATTACACAGTAATAAAAAGTGTCAAATCATATTTTTTTCATTTTTGTAGAATTTTGTACTCAAATGGTTTTATTCATAATAATAATAATGATGATACTTTTCATTACCCACCACCTCACTTTTTATTTTATTTTGTATGCTGATTTCGAAACTAATTTTATCTGACCTGATCAATATAGCATAAAAAATTATAATTTTTGAGCTTTTTTCGACATTTTTTCATTTATCAGGAGTCCATTTTTTTTTTAATTTCGAAAAATGAATACCTGGTAATACCGAGAAGGAAAGTGAATCATTTCTCACGTGGGAAAAATGTTATCGTTGTGGGGGTTTGTATACAATTTTTTCCCAACCATTCGAAACAATAGCATAAAGTCAACAAGAAATAAATATTTGCAAGGTTAATTTGGAGTTTCTAGTAGGCATTGGACATGGCGCTTCCACATATGTCAATAATGTCATTCTTTGTGAATGGCTTTCCAACCTGGAAAGAGCAGATTTAGGAATGATTGTGAATAAAAGTATTGATTTTTGCCTGAAAATATAGTTACTTAGTTTTCAGATCAATCATTTGTCATCCTGTATTGCAATATTTTGTATAAATTCAACTACCGAATTCACAAAATTAAAGAAATATGACGTTCAAGTACCATCAGATATTACACCGCAGCTGAGAATGGTGCAAAATGTTTGGAAAAAGTGGAGATATTATTTTTTGAAAAAGGGGAATTTTCAAACTTTCAATCACGTATATCTCGAAAAAATGTTAAAGAATAAAAATTATTTGAATTTTCTGCTCAGTTCATATGAAAAAATTAGCCTCCTCTAAATTTTACAATTTGTTTATTGATGAAAAATTACCACAATTTTGATGTAAAATCTTATTCAAGTTTCCATAGGCAATGACAGGAAGAATCGATTCCAATAGGGGCTTCTTTTCGGTCAATATTCTTCTGCGTTTTTTCAGGGATGAACCGTTTTTTCATGAGCTCCTTGTCCTTTCCTATTTCTCGATTCCACTTTGAAACCACAACCATCAATTGATAACTTCCAAAATGTTCCTCAATTGGGCCCGTACGTGTGTCCAAACACCGTATATATGCCGTTTGACCACTTTCCCACGTACACACAGAATGAGATGGGTGTGTTTGTTCTCTCTCTCTCTGTGCCTAGAGATATAATTTCAGTACAGTTATGGGACTGTATAATAAGACATATCTTCTCTACTCTGAGCTGCAATTAACCCCAGGCACCACAACCACGACGATGATACAAGGAGAAAAAAAAGCAAACATAAATAACTATGGTTTCGTTTATTATTATATCTGCGGAGCATGCGGTACATTGTAGCATTGCAACTATTGCCCTACTAACGAAGAAAATGGGATGAGGAATTTATATACCTACATAGGGTACGATGATTATATTGATTTGAAATGGTCGTAAATGGTTCACAATTTTTTGTTTCTTCAACCACCGAAGATGTTCCAAAAACTCGTTTACAACTCTGTTGATGGAAAATGAAAGGTTTCGAAATTGTCGAAGTCAGATTTATCATCTTGAACCCTTAATTGTGTTGCACATGCACTTTTCTCAATTACAATCCATTGATGATATTCTGTTTATGATTGCGCACACATATCTATGTGCTCGAAGATTTTTTAATCCTTGGACTCTTACGGAAAGGCAGACCCAGTAATGTTCAGAGAACATTACCGAACATTATTGGATGATTGAAAAAGGAAACACGAAGTCATTTGCACAACAAATTTAATTCCTAAAGGAACTATGTCCTAGTTAATAAGACATGTTTCGAACATATGTATGTTCATCTTCAGTTAGGTACAAAAAGGCTGAAATAGAGTTAACAATGAGAAAACAGTAGAAGTGATTTTTTACGTGATACTTACGAAAGTTGGGAGATCAAAATTGACAAACTACATATAAACTATCCTTAAACTACTTTCGAGAATCAAAGTGGTTCAAGAAGTTGAATTATATGTTATGAGATGGGGATGGAACCCCAGAATAATAATGAAAACTGCATTACAACTTGGAAAAATTAACAAACACCATGCAAATGTGGCGTGGGTAGACAACAAAATGGACGAAATCGTGAAACAAAACCGAGATATAATCATCAAGGAGACAAGTGGAGGCACCTAGGAGTTACGGGGCAAATCAAAAATCCAAAAAAACTAGAAAACTATTAAAACGAAGGTTGCAATTAACGTTTTAAAGGACATTCGTAACCCCACGAAATACACCAAATTTAACTCTATCCCCTTTTTAGGAAAACTATCTCACAGTATTAAAAACATTTTCAATAAAGCAGATAATTATTTAAGTATCTCATTTAAAACTAACAATTCATTAGGAAAAAACTTCATTAACAATAAAGATAAAATCCCCTTGATGCAAAAATCTGGAGTTTACAAATTGATGTGTTCCCATCCTGATTGTAATAGTGTTTATGTGGGACAAACTGGTCGTAATTTTAAAATACATCATAAAGAACATATTAGAATGATAGATAAATATAAAAATCATGATAACACTTTTGAAATTTTAACTAATAATTCTTTTGCTAACCACATTATTAACTCTAATCATTTTTTCAATCCAGAAACAGATTTCGATATAGTTCACATTTGTGATATAGGTGCGCTACTCAATATTAGTAAAATTTTCCATAATAATCAAATTTCGAAACAACCTTTCTATAATTTCCTTAATGATCAGATTAACTTTGATTGTGTACCTTTTTTTGATTCTATTTTAACTTTCTCTTCCCATAATTGATTTTTTTTCAGTCACAGAAAAGACATTGTTTCTCCCTAATGTTAAATCATAAAAAACTTCTTTGAATTCATTTACTTGCATTATAACAATCCATTATCAAAATAATTAATTATTAGTTTCAGTAAAGACATCTGTCTCCTAAAGATTGAACCTTCAAACTCTTTATAGTTTTTTGGTTTTTTTGGATTTTTGATTTGCCCCATTAATCCTAGGTGCCTCCACTTGTCTCCTTGATGATTATATCTCGGTTTTGTTTCACGATTTCGTCCATTTTGTCGTCTACCCACGCCACATTTGCATGGTGTTTGTTAATTTTTCCAAGTTGTAATGCAGTTTTCATTATTATTCTGGCGTTCCACCCCCATCTCATAACATATAATTCAACTTCTTGAACCACTTTGGTTCTCGAAAGTACTTTAAGGATAGTCAATATGTAATTTGTCAATTTTGATCTCCCAACTTTCGTAAGTATCATGTAAAAAATCACTTCTACTGTTTTCTCATTGTTAACTCCATTTCAGCCTTTTTGTACCTAACTGAAGATGAACATATATATGTTCGAAACATGTCTTATTAACTAGGACATAGTTCCTTTAGGAATTAAATTTGTTGTGGAGATGACTTCGTGTTTCCTTTTTCAATAAAATTGCTCTTCCACTTTGAGTATGGACTACTACCTTCGTATTACTGGATGACATGAATTCTGATTAGCAGATCAAGATGCATATATTCCTGGTGAAATGACTTCTATATCAGTACAATGTTAATGTTTTCGTCAAACAAGCTCGACCTACGAGGCTCACTTGATAATGACATGCAGGAAAATTCGAATTCTTGAAATTTCTTTACAGATGGCGTTAAGCGGCAACTGTAGACACATGACATTATGAAGTCTGACGAAATTTCTATTAGCGAATTATCTAGAAGAACTCGTACAGAGTGTATTACAGAGTGTACTGTATACAGTGTATTACTTTCTATTTTCAACACTCTAATAATAATAATAATGTTTATTTTCCATCAAAAATTATTACAACTTCGCTCATATGGAGTATAAAGTGAATGTAAATAAACAATGGCACCACTGAAGTAACAATTTCAAAGAATTGCTACTTGTGTGTGGTATAGCCACATAGGTGTTTCTTTTAAATATATAAAATACAAAATAAAAGTATGGAATGAAACAATAATATTACTTCTTGAGTTCAACTCATCATATCATTGATAAAAAACTGAATTCAAGGTAGTAACACAATAATAAAACAAGTCACAATAGTGATAAAACAACATTAAAAATCACAACAGCAAAATAAGTAAAACAAGTCTTAAAAGTAATATAAAATATTAGATATAAGTCACCATTACAGTTAAAGTAATACACTTTTGTTGTTTAATGTGAAAGTGTTCTTTCGATATTATCTTTGGGTAAGTATCACAGAATAGTATCTCAGCAATATACACACACTACTAAACGATAATTTAATTTCATCAAGCAATACAGAACTCACTGTACCACAAAAATGGGGAGCATTGTTTTGATTTAAACTTCAATGTTTATTTTTCGACTAATATTGACTAATGAGCTTTTGGAAAAAATTTCGATCATTAATTTTGAGCCAACTTTTTATTTTGTTTTTGAACATTCCATAGCTCCGAATAACTTTTATTGGTTCAGGTAAAATTTCCCAAATTTTTGGACCCAGAGAGTTGCAGTTCCTTTGTCCCACTACTTTCTTACATTTTGGAACTCTAACATTATGCTCTCGCCCTCTGGTATCATGTGAATGATGAACATGTGTTATTTTCACCTTATTCTTGAATACATTCAATAACAGTTTTTGACAATAAACTTGTCTGATATCGAAAATACCACTTTCTTCATACAAAGTATTGCTAGGGTAAGTTCTTCTTTTACCAAAAATGATCTTCAAGATTCTCCTCTGGACAATGTTCAGATTATTTATGTGTGAATCACTCACCCCTCCCCATCCCATAATACCGTATGTTAATTGGGATTGTATAAGACCATAGTAAATTGTTTTTAGGTGAGTAACATCAAGACATTCCTTCAAAAGTTTGAATCTAGATAAAAATCCTCTCAGTTTTTTAGTTAGGTATGACATATGTAAATCCCATTTCTACATAATAAAGAATAAAGATACACGAGTTCTTAACTAGGAATTCGCTATATTTTTTATGTTTGTTTCTGTTGAGACGTAAACAGAGACATATATTACAGATAGATGCATTTGCCTTATATTATCGATGTTATGAGAAATTAATATCAAAATTCATAGAAATTTTTACTATTCGGTGCTGAAAATGCGATGGATCAACCTATTTTTACGGTAAATCATACTAGGGGGCAAAATAGTATAGAAATTCCTTCAGTTTCGTGATCAAGACACCAAATCACTACAGATGCACCTTTTTACTGGAAAAAATTCAGACCTGAAAAATCCAAATTTGTCTCACATTTCATGGAATCACCCCCGTAACTTCCCCAGTTGTTAGTGTAGAACTGGGCATTCTTGGTGTTTATAAATATTATAATTCTACCTCGATAATCAAGGAAGTTACAGGGGTGTTACCATAAAAGGTGAGATGAATTTGGAATTTTCAGAACTGACTTTTTTTCAGGAAAAAGGTGTATCTGAAGTGATTTGAGGGTACTGATCACGAATCTGAAAGAATTTCCAGTCTATTTTGCTTCTTAGTATGGTTTACCTTGAAAATCGGTTGTTCTATCACGATTGGCGGGCAGTATATATAACTCAGGTAAACATCATCGAGTTTGCAGGTGTATTTTCAGAATTTCCATCAGTCCTGGGATTTTCATCATTCTGCCTTGTTAATTACGGAAGTTACCGAGGTGTTTCCATGAAAAGTGAGACACACTGTGTAGCAAAAAAAAACAAGTGTAGATTCAATGACAGCTGAACAAATTGAGTTATATGAGAAAAAGGATTGATGAAACAAAAATGTTCCTGACGATAATGGAGAACTCTAAAAAATATCAGAACAGAGAGGATTAATGCCAAAAAGCATTGTATTCACAAATCCAATGCCAGGCAGTTGTTTCGATCCGCCAAAGGAATCATCAGTGACATTTTGCAGGAATTGCGAACCTATGCCCGATACAGATCTCCATCACCTTGTTATTATGGAGTTGAGTCTTTGGTCAAACACCATCTGCTAACTGGATTTCAGATTTTTTTCTTTGACAAACCTCACCTTCGCATGAATCAAGAATCCATCAAATGGGACCCCCTCTAAATTAATATACGTACAACATTATCAAAAAATACTCGCAAGAGAAACTGTTCCATTTCCTGGCAATCGGGTGTAACAACACACATAAATCGGGTTACAACATAATAATTAATATGACACCTTGACATTTGAGCGGCTGGCAAACCGCGACTTCGATCGATAATTAGTATCCGATTCCGATTGGGTCACGAATGCGTAATTAATAATTAAAAAACGAAACTACTTACGACCACAAAAACGTCGATATCTCGGTTTCTACATTCGGACCGGTTCACTCGTTCACTTACCTGTAACAAAAAAAAAATTATGAAAACTGGCATCGAAAAACTTGCGCGAAAGTTTACTCATACGGGTCCAATAAAAATGTTTCCATAACAACAGCAATAATATAGTATATTATAATAATAATAAATTTTGTATTATTTACCAGGTATGCAAATACAGGCAAATAAATGGCTGCTGGTTCAGAAATAAGATGCATCTTGTTTCTGTTCTTCCACCAGAGCTCACAGAGATATAAAAATACACTTTTGATACGGCAACCTAAAGATTTATTGAAATTGTTTGAAGACACAAGCAGAGTACACAAGAAAGGAAGTTCATAGAAGTGAGAACAGATGAACAAAACTAGGGTGAAGTAGATTGAAAAGAAATGTAGAAGAAAAGTATATAATAATATTGATATCGGTGATGAGAAAAAAAAAATCATGCCTGATTGTTCAATAGATAATGTTTGTAAGTTGTTTTGAAGGATGAGGGTGGCATGTCGAGTGAGGAAGGTAACTTCATCAGGATGTAGTTGATAGTTGTTGCAACAGAATAGCTGAATGAGCGTTTGAAAAGTTGTTTTGAGTGCTGTGGCACAGTGAGAAGTGATTTTCTCCGAATATTCAGATTATGCACATCAGTTCTAAAACATAATTTACGAAAAAGATAGGGAGGTGTTTTGAAAGCAATTATTTTATGAAACAGACAAGCCATATGAAGAATGAGACGATTATACATGTTCAACCAGTTAATTTCTTTGAATTTATGTTTGATACTCTGTCGTTTTCTTATTCCACAAATGAGTCTAATGCAACAATTTTGAACTTTTTGTATACGCTTGATGTCAATACTATCCAAGCAAGGGCCATACACGATATCACAGTGATTGAAATGTGGGAGAACAAGTGAGTCACATAACATGTTTTTAGTAGCGGAATCCAGAAACATTCTTCGAGAGTGGATCAATTTCAAGGAAGAGTATGCGTTTTTCAATTTCTTGGTTACGTGCTCTGTGAATTTTAATTTTGTGTCTATAATCAGGCCCAGGTTCTTACATTCGGGTTTGAAGGGAATTTTCTCACTGGATATTCTTAGTTGAATATCATCAAGTAATTGATTTCTCAAATTTTCTTTGCGAAATAGTAAAGCAGCAGATATTTTAGGATTGACTTTAAGAAAATGTTGTTCTGACGTATCCAGCAATGCATTTGAATCAGAGTTTATGCGATTTACTGATTCTGAAGTATTTTTAAAACTGAACGAATAATATAACTGTGTATCATCCGCATAAAAATGATATCTGCACCAATGCAAAGAATTCGTGAAGTTACAAGTGTAAAGTTACAAGTGTAAAGTGTATATAATAAAGGTCCAAGGATGCTGCCCTGAGCCACACCAGACTTCACCTGCAACGGCGCAGACATTTTGTTGTCCATTTCAACAAATTGTGTTCTATTACTGAGATACGAAGAAAGCATAGTTCGGAATGAGTCATCAAATCCTATAAAATGTAACAGGGCGATCAAAACAGTGTGGTTTATCATATCGAAAGCTTTGGAATAGTCTAGCAAAATCAAAATACAGATTTCATCATTGTCTTTGGCTCTGAGAATTTCGTCAACAACATCTGCAAGTGCAGTACTGCAACTATATCCACTCCTGAAACCAGATTGTCTGAGAGGTAAGATATCATTAACATCAAGATATTGTCTAATTTGAATATCCATGACTCTTTCAATTACTTCAATTACCACGAGTCAATAACTATAGCTATTATTCTCGAAGAATGTTTACGAACTGAACCGAGTCAGCGGCGAGGGAGTAATATTCCGAGAGAATACTAGTCATTATTGCGAGTAGTATACTATGCTTTATTCATCATAAATAAATGATTCTTTAGTTTCAATAATCTCAATACAAACAGACGAACACTACCTACACGTTACACTGACACTTTGCAGTTTGGTTATATCGTTTCTATGGTAATACTCCATTCGAGATATTTTGTGATAGGACTACAATAAAAGACTATCACGATTAATCCCTCGCCATTATTATATATGGCATTATACTGCATGAGCCCGAAGTATAATACTTTCTTTATGTATCAGTCGTATATAAAAGTATATTAGGTATCAAGACCGTTATATACTGATCGAATACTATACTGATCGAATACACTTGTTTGATGAGGAGCGTAGTAATGCCTCCAATAGACGACTTCAGTGCAAACTACCAACTTAAAGTATTCGTGGAAATTTCTACTATCAGGAAAATGAAATTTTGCCGTAGATATTGGTCGAATGGGTTCGTTTAAATCACCAGCTCAAAAAGTCTACTTGCCTCTTTGGAACCAGTGTTTCCAGAAAAATATCCATTTTCCTGAGGATGATATTCGATTGGCTGAAAGCGCCTGAGTTTTGGCATAGCACACCTGAGTTCGCTCATGCGTTCTCTGTTTCACTTCTGATTCTTCCCTTACGGTATACTGTGATTTTACTAACTTTCAGCTAACCAGATATCAGCTTCAAGAAGAATACATTTTTTTTTTGGAAATACTGGATTTGAAGAATGTAGTAACATTTTTGAGTTAGTGCTAATCATAACTAACTTTCTCAAACATAATTAACTGCAGAATTTCATTTCCTTGATGGTAGACATTTTCATGAAAATTTTAGGTTGGCAAATTGGATTGGAGACCTCTATTATTCCCTGAGATCAGTAGCATATTTTCCTTGATTAAAATAATATATTCATTTCTACCTAATAACTGAAAAGTCAAAAGGGACATTTATATATACATCCCACCATTTTTCGCTGTCCAAAATGCATTCATTATAAAAAACAAAGTGATTCTTGAATACGCTTCCATGACATCGCTTACCTTTATTGACATACTAATCTACAACATTACAACAAGCAATCATGTCCTTGCCATAATTGAAGATTTTTTCAGTAGTAGCTATATGTTGGAGAATTATAAATGTTAAAAAGTGATGGGCCTCAAACTGATCTCTGCAGTACACCACAAATTAGGGTTCTGAAGTAGTGATGTAACGAATGTCATTTTTTGAACATTCGCGACTGTGATATGCAAATGACATTTGCGAATGCGAATATTCAGTTTTTGTTCAATTTTGGCGCCAATTGTCTATGGTCTCATTCGAACGAGATGCGTTTCGTTTGTACTTGTACTCGTATTTTGTTCTGATTATTTCCCTCAATGCGAATAAACGATGAAACAGTTTAAGGCTAGACTGCTTTTACAGAGTTTTACAGCGATTAAATGCACTAGACCTTTTAACCGATTAAAATGTTCGAAATAAACCGGGCGTTTGGATCACTTTTCAGGTACTATCTCTGGTACTATATTGTTCCTGTGTTAGATTTTGATGTTTGTTCTGATTATTTCCCTCAATGCGAATAAACGATGAAACAGTTGAAGGCTAGACTGCTTTTACAGAGTTTTACAGCGATTAAATGCACTAGACCTTTTAACCGATTAAAATGTTCGAAATAAACCGGGCGTTTGGATCACTTTTCAGGTACTATCTCTGGTACTATATTGTTCCTGTGTTCGATTTTGATGTTTCCTGAGTTTACATGTTTTCTGGAAATAATCTAAACATATATCCCTCCTTCACCAAGTTCAATCGACCAAAATGCGTGCATTTCCATGATTTTCTAAATTTTCCTTTCAAGCAAATGCTTTCGTGTATAATAATTTAAAATAAAATCCCTCGACCTGCGGTCTCGGGATTTTATCAAATTATCATACACTCAAGTCATTTGCTAAGCAAAACTTCGAGAATCATGGAAGTGCAGCACACATTTTAACCGAATAAACTTGGTGCACTCGGGATATAACCCCCGAAAATTGCTACGAACTCATCCGAAGAATTTGTTTTTGTTTCTTTACATGCATTATATTATATTTTTGTCATATAAGTTCCCAAAGTTGAATAAAAATAGATAATACCAAATGAAAAAGTGAAATTTATGATGGGATTATGAGATTCAGGTACTTTTTCTTGCAATAAAAAACATAATGGTTGGTTCATGCAACGATACCTACTAACTAAGCGTTAGCCGAAGATTAATAACGAAGAGTTGAACTAAAGCAAATCAATGGACGCGCTTATGCAGTCGTAACTAGTACTAAGAACTGATAAATAAAACTATAATATTGCCAGTGGCGGATTTAAGGAAAAAGGCCCAGTCGGCAACATTTCTTCAGCCCCCCCCCCTCCCAGAAAATTATGTTGTGTCAGGTGTTCCAAGGAAAGTGAAAGATATATGTTTCAGGAATTTAATGAATAAGTATAATTTTTTTCTCTTTTTTTTTTTGACTGTCAACTGAATTTAGTTGCGCGGGGGCACTCGGGGGCCCCTCTAGAACGTTTTTGAAAAGTCAGAAATATTCGACAAACTTTGAGAAAATCGTAGACGTTTTAAATAACTCATTGAATACAAAGGTTGTTTTATTTTATATTTAATTTACGATAATTATCAGGAAATTATTCTGATAACAGGGGGTCCCTGATTGAAAATTGAACTTGTGCTGTTCACAAGGGACTCACCAAAACATTTTTTCAACAAAAAAATTACAAAAAGAAATCGAAGGTATATTTTTCAGCAAGAGGGGCCCTGAAAGCCTTTCGTCGGGGGAGGGGGGGCAGTCGGCAAGCGCGCTTTTGCCAACCTGTTAAATCCGGCACTAAATATTGCTCAACTTTCAACTTAGTAACAAGAATCTTGGGTGATTAAAAATGCGCATCTGTCATGTGTCTGCCAATAAGACATTGACTTTTCGAACGTAATAAATAGAAAGAGAAACACTGATAAATACGTTTTTCCTTTTTAGAGAACCATTTTTCCAAATCCTGTCAAATCCG